>JAWWLV010000001.1:6989292-7030559 GCA_035041135.1 Platyrinchus mystaceus
CTAAAAAATCCATTGTGCAGGCTTGAAAGGTAAAAACACCTTTCCCAGATCTTCGTTCGCGAAGACTGGCCACACACACATTAAGGGAACTCTACCACTGCACTAAGAAAGAAGCTACAATATAAACTGCCTAAGTACCTATTAATTTTAAACTATATCCCCCTGCAGTTCATATCATTGCATCAGAGGACTGCAGAAAGGGAGAAACAAACAAACCAGAACGAAAAAATCCCACAACCACAAAAAAAAACCTCCAGAAAACTGGCCAAAGTTTCTCCAACCCAACTCACAACAAGGTAAAGTAAAGGTTGTATTCATTTATCCAACCACAAAGACTCTCCTGCTGTTATCAAGGCACCAAGAAGAAATACCCAAATTGTTTCCTCTGACAACAGCAGACAATTCATATGAGTAAAAAATCCATAAAAATGAAAAAAAAAAAAAGGGACAGATTCTAGATCATTTATGCAGCCACACTGACAGAGACAACCTCTAATCATAAGCACTGATCCTGTGTATGCTGTGAATAAAGACCCTCCAGCAGACCACTTAGGATCACTGGAAAAAAATACAGTTCAATGTTCACTATTTCTAACAGTTCTTATAGTTGCTTGTGAAGAGGAAAAAAAAAATGACCCGAGTCATTCTGGACATGTCATTCATTAAAGGAAAAAGTATCCTAAAATTATGGGGGATGAATGCTACTGACATAAGAAGCATACGAGAAAAAAAGGACTCTTCTTGTTTAGTATATTCTGTTATGTTTACATGTTCCACTCAAAATTTTACATCAAGATTCATTTCTAGATGTCTTTTTACACAAAAATTAAAAAAGCACCTTGCTTTGAAAAGCAGCCTGTTCTGACAATAACTACAGGGAACATAGAAAAAGGAGATGCTTTGCAGAATGGTGGCCACCCTTTTCTTCACATATATTTATAGCAAGAACATCAGTCTCCCCCTCAGCAGATGATCACCATTGTCTTGTGCCTCCACACAGTAAGGTTAGAAAGCCCTTCCTTCTTACATAATGAGCATGAAGCTCAAAAAAAATCGACCTTTTTTTTTTTTTTTTTTTTTTTGGCAGGATGTATGTTATACCCTACTCCTCTGCTTCTCCATATATGTGCAAACTTTAATGTGCAACAAGCAATAATTAAGATTGGGGAATTTGAAAGTTGATACAAGCTGATTGCCAGGAACTGAAGTACATATGTTTCCAAAAGGGAAAAACAAAACAAAACAAAAAAAACCAAACAAAACCCCACACACAAACAAAACCAAAACAAAACAAATGAATAATAGTGGGATAAAGTGCATTACAAAAAGCAATGCCATAAGAAAAAGCCTAGTTTTTGTTTCAGTGTGAGCAGCTGAAGTTCTGAATACATTTAGATAGAATGCCAGATAACTTCTCTTGAAATCAAAAATCTTCATCAACATGTAGCTGTTGAACACATTTTTGGTTTCTGTAGGCACTTAGTATAATTTCTAAGATTATCAATTTCTGAGTGAGCAACTGCCTAACTCCTCACATGTAGACTAATTTTTCTTAAGAAGGCTAACACATTTCTGCAGCAACTGAGCTAAGGTTAGTTTACATGCCTCTCTGGATCCTACAGACATTTCCTTCCCACAGTAGATGGAGGAATTTCCAAAGCTGAAAGCTATTTTGAGCAGCTTCCAGAGCCTCTCTTTGTAACACCTTCTTGACTGTGATTTCCTAATCGCTATGCAGAAGATTTCACTGCCTAATTAAAGGACTGGTGCAGTGATGAAGATAAAGAATACTGAGCAGGGCTGCAAGCTAATCTACAAGCAAAACACAGGAGCTACTTGTCAAGAGTAAGGGCATATTTTATCGACAGCTGTGTCCAATAAGGATGAGTTATGTAGTGAAGGTTTAATATTAATGCATTTCAGTCTTTCCCATTACTTACTCGTTATACATATCTAGGGCATTTCCAGTTCTCTCACTCTGCCTTCTCATTGTAATGTAATTAACATTTTAACCCCTCTGAAAATCCTTGTTTTTACATCATCTCAGACTTTTACATACAGTGCTCGACGGAGCTGTAGGTCTCAGCAGTTACATTTTTGGCCTGAAAATGCAGGTGGGGTGTGTAAGTCTTGGTGATGAGTGAATCTGCAGGCCAAATCCATTATTTGCACCTGTGAAACTTTCTGTTTCTTTATATGTCTCTCCCTATATAGGTATATATGGTGAAGTATGAATGTCTATTTATATCCGAAAGGATATAAATAATGAAACAGTTACAGATCACTAATATTATACACTGAAGACATTACTTACTGTTACAAAAGACAACTATTTTTAAATAATATGTGGTTATCAATTTAAACATCAGCATAATGTTCCTTTGTACAATCATGGTTCAGCTCCCTTGAGAGCTGGGCAATCTCTGTCCAAGTCATCCATTCCCTCTGTGGAATCCTGCCCATTTATGAAAGAACTGTCACCTGAGAAAGACCGTCCCTCTACCATGGATATGGGAGCTCACTGTCGTACAGTGAGGAGGAAAGAAGCAAAAACCATAGAAGAATAATCTTACAGCTGAAACCAGCAGTCTATTCTACCTATACATTCCTCCTCGTGGCTACTAATTGTCTGTAATTGTACTAATTTGGGGGCAACTAATTTGAGACGTGGGAAATAATCTACAGCCACAAGCCTTCAAAACACCACAAACGAGAGTGCTATCAGCACATAAACATCTATACAACCATGCCCCAGGCATGTCAAACTGAAGACCCAACTGATGCTTTTAAATTGTTGGATATATATTGTCCAAGCCTGGGTATGTCCTATACAACTTAAGAATAATAGTAATATGGCATGAAATCATGGAGGTGTTTTAAAACTGAATTTTTCATACAGACATATATATTTTACAATAAAATTCTGCTTCACCACAGGCTATGAGGTGCTCACGGTCTCTCCTCTCCCTCCTTCTGACACTTTGAAGGTTTTCAGTGGGAAGGGAGCTGTCAGGACCCCAAGCACATCTCGCCTCCTGGGGCTTTGGCTAGCTGGACTCAAGGCCAACTCAAAGCACAACTGGTGACCTTGAAGACAGACATTGTAAAGAAAGTGAGAAGAAACCTCAGTTGGGACTGTTCCTCCTTCCCTTGGGAGCTGCTTTTGTGCAGAGCCTCTCATCCTGGATCCCTGTCTGAGCTGTGCTGCTGTTCTGCCTGTCAGTGCCTGGCTGTGAATCCTGCTGAGCTGGACACCAACCTGACCCACCCTTGGCCCTCATGGTTCCTACAGCCACAGCAGACAATCAGGACCCCTGGCTGAACGTGCTTATCATCCCCAGGCCTGCCTGGCTTGCCGCTGTGAGAAGTAAAGGTGAGAAGTAAACCTAGGTGTCCCATAGTTTGAGCATCTAACTGGGAGCCAGAATGTAAGGGGTGAGCAAAAGGACAAAGCTTTTACCACCGCAACAGGAAAAAAAAGACAGAATCACTCTCCTTTCCTGCAGAAATAGAATCACAGCATGTTAAGGGTTGGAAGGGACCTTAAAGATCATCAAATCTCAACCTCCACTGCCATGGGCAGAGACACCTATCACTAGGCCAGGCTGCCCGAGGCCTTATCCAACGTGACACTGGACACTGCCGAGGTTGGGCTGTCCACAACCTCCCCGGGAAACCTGTTATGTAAATAAAGAAACACTTCATGTAATATACCCTGGATGTGTTTTCTCACAGTGGCAAAAGGTCCCTGTGTTCAGGCCTGACACGTACAAGCATCCCTTACGCGTGCAAACATCCATGGTCCGCCTGCGCAGTGATGGATTTGCCTCCCAGCTGCCAGATCGGGCACCAGAAGCTATATCTAAGGATGGCAGAGTAAGTTAGACACGTGCTGAAACACCTGCACTACTGAAAGTATTCATGTCATCCAAACCAAGCCCAGGATTCCCTGTTCTGTAGAAAAGCCTGCAGCAGCGATATCCTGAGGCGCCCTGACACTGAAAAGGGAATTTCAGTCGGGACTGTAGGAGCTAAGCTGAGAGCCAGACACCTACAAATTAGGCATTACAATGCTAAACAGCAAAATACCTGTGTCCCTTTGAGGATCTAGTCATAAGATATAACAGCTGAAATACCTGGAAAAAAAGCACATGAGGAAATCAATAATTCTGTCTGTGTTCAGTGTGAAGACCAGACTGTGTGCTGTAAATATTACATGCAGGATGGGAACGGTGAAGTTGGAAGGAAATACTGAATAGCAGCTCGCTCAGTACTCAGCAGAAGTCAAAGGCTGTGTGGTAATACCAGTCTGTGAGCAGGTAATTAAAGACTGTATTAGTGCACCTGCCTGAAGGGGACAAATCAGTGTTGCACAGGCAATCTTCATCACAGTGTTTCCTAGGCTGCAAGAGCTTGCCTTGCCACCTTGAGGTAGCCTTGGCATATGTTAATTTTCATTCCTTTTAATGTCATATTATATAAACAATCCCTGTGTAAAGATTGACTTCAGATATTTGTACTAAAAAAAAAAAGGAATTATCCTCTTTGTTTTATTTGAAGGATACATTATAACACCTTCCCCACTCAAAGGACACACTCTAATTAAAGATTGAATTTTCTCAGGATTTTAACTAAATCTGTCACTTAGCTTATGAATTAAAAATAATTAAACATAGAGTCTCATAAGAATTGTAGTTCTGCACTTGCTCACTTCTGTCTGGTTCCTTTCACTAACAAATTACTAGTTTTCCAGTGTTTGTGCTCTCTGCATAATTTGAAAAAATGAACGTAAGTGGGAAAATTATAATTAAAAATATTATTCCCCATTATAGTCAGAATTTTGTCTTTCTTACACATAATAGTTATACTGCTCCTGTCTGAGGAAGGCAATAGCTTCTCTACAGGCAATTTTGTCAGGGACTTGCTGGTCCCTACCAGAAGATGACATCCTCCTAATTTGTTCTAATACCTCAGAAAACACAGAGAGTTTTTGGGGAAGACAGCAGCCATTTCATTGAAGCTTGGTGTGCTGGGAGCGAGACTGCTCTGGAAGGTGGGCTGCTGTTTCATTAAAAAGTTTCATTGACCAGCTCATTTTTTAAACACTTCTTTCATTTCAGAAAATACATGAATCACAGAACTTCTGAGTTTTACTATGTACTGTAAATAACATAAAATAGGTCCATGCAATACCTGCCCTCAACACTTTCTTAGAATGTGAATGAAGTCCATTGTTTCCGCATCTATTCTACAGAAATGTCAGCATATTTAACCCAGATATCTGCTGTCTCAGTTACCTGCTACCAGCAGGATTAGTAAATGACCTTATTTCACCAGCATGGACATTCACATCCACGTCATAAGCCTCAACTCCTCTTGGCTGCTACAATTTCCCTTTCAAATCTCAAATATCCCAAGCATTTTATGATTGATTATTTTACTGACTAACAAAAAAAATGAAACTGTGACATGAGAAGAAAAAAATTCAGGTTTTTCATACAATTCCTTTGACCTCTGGAGGTCATCTGGTCCAACCCTTTCCCTCAAGCAGTGCCACTTAAGGCTAGTTGCTCAGGATGGCTTTTTTAATCAAGATGGCTTTGACTGTCCACAAGATTTGAGACTCTACAAACTCCCAAGGAATTTTAGCTTTGCTTATGAAAGAAGGAAAGAAAAAATAAAATAAGGCAGCATGCTGGCCACACAATAATCATAACACTTAACCTGTGCATACAATGTCAATTCTGATGATTTATCAGTGTCTATAAGGCTGAAATTCAGCTGTGTGTTGTTCTGCAAAAGAAGAAGTGCTAATGTCAGGAATATATGCGGGAGTACAACATAAATGCAGTCTCCACTTCTTCACAGATATTAATCTCAAAATTGCTTATTTATAAAGAGTAGTTAAAGATTCATAACCACTTGTGGCTCCATTTCTCCACAGCTGACAGAAAAAATTAAATACGAAACATAATTCTTGCTCAGCTCTAAAGATTAATCCATACATCTGCCATCATACAAAGTATGCAATTAGAAAAATATAGAATTCTGAGTGTTTGAAAAGAGATACTACTCTTCAAAAATGAAATTTATTTTTTCTGTCAAGTGCTGCCTTAGTTTAGAAATGCAGTTCATAAAAAAGTCATCCCCTCAATATCTCAGTTCTTATCTCTCTCATAAGATGAGTTAATGATGTTTTATGGCAGCTGCACTAACTTTTTCCTTCCCTCTGCTAAAGAAATGAAATGCAGTGGAATGAAAAAAAAAAAAGAAAACAAACCCAAACCAAAAAATCCCCTTTGCTTTCCTAAAACTTTATGGGGTTTGGTTGATTTTCATTTTAACTTTATCATATAAGGATTTTCCATCGATTTTGCATATGCTTATGCATTTCCCTCCTTTTCCCAATATCATTACTTCCCATTTCCTTATAATTGCTCTCCCAAAAAAAGCATAAAAGTTCTTGAGGCAAATTTATGATAGTTCAAAGCTCATTCTTTTTTCTGACTGTCTTTATGAAATTGAGAGAAACATAATTGCCTTGGAGACCTGTAGCCTTCTGTCAAATTTGACTGAAAACAGCCAATAGCTTCAGATATTTTCAGAGGAAGAGAGAGTCATACAAAGTCACAAACACTGAATAATTGTAGAATTCTTCCTTCAAGAAACAAAGCAAACCACTAAAAAACCCCAAACCAACCAAGCAAACAAAACCAGTGTTACCTTAACAAATAAAATGGAAACTTTCTTGTCTCTGAGCTGCGCTTCAGAAGTATGAATTTCAAAAATTCTCCTTACTCCAGGAGACAGAGTCATTTAAATTCAGTCAATTTTAATGAGCACTATGAAAAGTCTATGAAGAAGATTCATTTTCATAAACCAGTCTGAACTTCCAACTTTTGCTCATGATGTTCTATTACTTTTTAATGCTATTCTAATATATGCCCTTAAAAAGGAAAAAAAAATAAAAATCCCACCACCATTTTGGTGGCTTTTAAAACCAACCTAGATGTAGTAATTTTCAAATAATTTTTTTCCTTTTTTTTTTGTAAATTCAAAGTTCCTTATTTAAAAGTAAAAATAACTTGGCTGAAACTCCTCCTAATATAAGCTTTTGTTCAAATCCTAGTGCTCATTAATGACAGAAACGTCCCAAAACCTGCAAAGATAAATCTCATCTTTTAAATTACTGAAAGCCTTCATTAAGCCTTAATATATGCTGTCAGTTTTAAACTAAATAATAGATGAGATTTTAACATAATCAGAAGAAAACTACTGGTACCTGCCTCTGTTACTGTCACAGTTAAATTGACATGGTAATTTTCAAAATAATGCCTTCTCTAAATCAGTTAAAGACTGAAAAGCACCCACTATTTAGAAAACTTTTCTTCACATAGAAGAAAGTCCCTTACCATGAATTTACTGGTATGAATGATCAAATATCTCTTCTACTTGTACACTGTGGGAATAAAATTGTGTGGCTGGGTTAACCAAGTAAACAAATCTGAAAAAGTCATAGTAACACCTTTCTCTTGGAAAAAATATCCTTTTGTTACAGTATTGTATTATTTGATATGTTGGCAAGTATTGTATTGTTTGATATTTTGTTAGCCATGGCTGCAGGGGAAAATCTATGATCATTTTTATTAAACATGCATTTGTGGGCTTGATTATATATTACGTTAAAAACCTACGCTTGGTATTCCATGTACTGTGAGGATAAGGGCTGCATAATGCAGACAACTAAACAGCTCAGGTCACCCTCCATGTCATCTGGTATCCAGAAGGATAAGGAAACAAAAAAACCCTCCAATCTACCTCTAACCACTCCTGCACACCAGCACACCCGCTGGTTTCAGGTACGCTCCTCTCTCTTTCTCCACACCCACATGCAAACCAAGGAGGAAAAAAGTGCTTTGGCTTCTTGACTGATGGACTCTGCTGTCCATCATCACACCAATCCAACCCTTTTAGATTCCTCTGTGGTAGACTGCAATGGCTGAGCATCACCCCAGCACAACATCCTATTTGAACCCTTTACAGCAACACCCACCAGTGCGCGAGGCAATCCTCCTCCCTGGAGATTCCACCATCTCCGTGAATGAACTGGCCAGGTGAGAGCCCCATGTGCCTCTACTCTTTCCTTCTTTCCTCTCCTCTGACACCTATTTCAAATCCTGCTGGCATTGCCTGGAACAAGAAATAAAGGGCTGGCAGCTTCTAGTGAGACCTGGGCTGCATCTTTGTTGGTCTGAACTCCTCTCTAAACTCGCCTTATGCAGCAAAGAGCCTTTATGCAAAGCACCACTGAAAAAAAAGACCTCCTGCATGTGAACATAATGATGGTGAAATGAAACCTAGTTATAAATAGTGACAGAGGAGGTATGCCACCAATAAAAGTTTGGTTTAGGAAATGTTGCATTTTTCTTCTGGAAGGTCACTGGTGATGGTTTCAAAGCCTGTTTTAAGATAGTTGTGCTTTGTGCCAATCAGCTGTCACTATCAGAGACACATTTCATTATTTTAGCTGTAAAAAGGATTAAAATGGGATGTAATCATTTCAAGTACTTCACAAGTAGCTCAGAGTTCTAGTTCCTGGATCACTTGATAAAACTAGAGAAAATATTTGAACACTTAAGGAAGGCAACAGCACTGTGGATAATAAAATGCCATGACTCATAGCCCTTTTTCAGTGTTAGGATTTATTTTCTTGTTTTGTAAAACAAAACAAGAAATGTACAACTGAAAACACTTGCAATCTCTGGGCTGAGTCAAGCTCCCCGGGGCTTTGTCTGTGGAATTTGACCAGACCTTGGAAATCTGGAAATTCTTTCAGGTCATGCAAATGTGCCTGGGATCTAGGCATGAACCTATATAAAAATAATTTAAATAAAAACAAACTCCACCATCTACCTATGAAATGAAATTTATTACTCCATCCTCCTGAGGATTTATGGGTGATGACAAAACATAACACAGACCCTTTTCTTTTTTCAGCTTCCAAGGAAAATAAACAGGGCAGACTAACTGAACAGGAAAAAAAGAGAGTTGTAATTCAAATAGTGGGATTAAGGTGTGAATATTCTTTTAAATCCAATTGCTTCGTGAGCTTAAGCAGCTAAACTCACCATTAATAACCAAGATTCCTTCATGATTAGAGAGTCAAGGAAAAAAAAAACCAACTTACTAGACACTACTCTTCATTGGCTTGACTGATGGGGCAGACAGAAGAGAGAGCTCTGGTGTGCATGTCTGCCTGTTCATGTGTGCATGTGTGTAAGAAGAGAAGCCTTGCATACTTTATTAGTAACCCATTTTTTCCCTAAACCATATGCTAAGGTGAAATGGAGGCTATTCTGCTTTTGTTTTGGCCTCCTTATACTGAGATCTTGATTACTGTGGTTGCTTCATGTCACATCTATCCATGTGGCACGTACTGCATATATCGAGCATGAATATTTCATGAATATTGGGGAAACAACTGCAATGTGAGACACAATGCATACTTTAGATGACACATGACTGATGTGTTTAGAGATCTGGGTTTATTATGTACTTGCAACATTCATCTACTACGAGAAAGCTGGTCTTTCCCCCTATTGCACTGACTAAAGTCAAAGAAGGAAAACAAATGTGCATTTTGAATGTATCTGATCTTTTACTGAAACAATGAATTAATGTACTGTCATGTTTGTTTTCTACTTTCTTTCCCCAAAGACAGAGCACAGAGATAAAAACATCAAAACTGCTTTGTATTGACTTCAAAACATAAAAGTTTCCTTTTAAAAAACTTTTCATGCCCCACATCATTATTAAGCTTGGATTAATAAAATTTGGTTTAATACTGCATTTTTTTAAGTAGGGCTTCTACTATAGAAATTATTCTATTGATATCTCTAATTTTCTAAAGAGTATCTCTATTTTACAATCTCCAAACAAGTTCAAATTTATAAGCAATGACCCACATCTAGTCAATAAAGAGTATTTAAGTCAGGAACTTGGATGAGCATTTGTTGTGATCTCATTTCTGCTGTAAGAATACTCCGTTTTAGAAGGGTGATTTCCTTTGGTTTCTCTCTCTTTCTTCATACCCAAACAAACAAAAAAAATATACAAACAGCATCCCTCACCCACAAACTCACACAGAGATTTTGAAGAGGCTTCATTTGATCCAGTGAAGAGAAAATATCTTTTTGGAAGCTCAACAAGTTTCACAGTGAAGAGTTTTCCTCCAACAGGTTATCTTTAAAAAACATCTAATACAGCATCTTTGTTATAGCAACACAAATATACCTGCTTATTTTCTACAAATATTGCACATAGCTAGAAGAATAGTAATTCTATGTGTTCCCCAAACCAAGGAAGCTCTAATGATAACTTTTAAGTTGTTTTAAAAAATCAAAAAGATAAAAACTTTCAAGGGAGTGTACAGAATAGAAATGACCCAGGGAAAACAGAACTGGTCTTCAAAAGCCTGAGAAAATACAGGTCTTCAGTGTCATCAAGTTTTTGCTGTAATGATTTTAAAATTAAGAGCCTGCTTTTCTATGGAAATATGTCTGGGCCATTTTTATGGCTTCTCTTGGCAACCTGTTGTATGGATGTCATGGATTAGCCTGGAACAGGAAACCTGGGAAGAGGTGGACACTCCCACATTGCAGACCCCCAGAGATTTAAAATACTTTTTTGTTTGTTTGTTTTAACCCCTTCTCTTTTATAGCTCATGAAGCCTATTCCTCACTTGAGGAAAGTCCTGCAGGGATTTTCACCTGGGTCTCCAGAGTAAGGACAAGGTGGGGGACATGCACAGTGCGCTGGTGGAGCCGAGTGTTTTGCAGCTCCTCGCCCACGAGTAGCATTAGGAGCTCCAACAGCCCACCGAGTTCAGCCCACGTACAGAACCTGGAATACCTCACTCAGGAATGCACAAGAAACTGTGTAGGAAGTTTGAGCTAGCTCTGAGTTAATTTAAGAAGCTGATGAAGAAATACAAAATCAGACCATCCCAAAGAAACTGCTGCTTTCAGGTACGGATTCAAGCAGGTAGTGCAGCTGTTCTACACTTCCCTGCAACTTTTCCCACTGCTGTAAGAAAATTTTACCACCTGGAGAGATGCTTACTTGGTATTAAATTCTTTGGATCTTAATAAATTCCTGGATATCAAACGTAAAAATGCCAGCAACAACTCAAAATCAAACAAATGTATTGCTAAGTCAATTGGTCTAATCATGAAACTCCCTCATTACAGTTTCTCAAACTCACTTGTTTCCCATTCAGTGTCAGAACTGTGGACATTTCAGCTTCTGTACCTCCATTTTTGGCCCTTATTTAAAGGGAACACATTGCAGGGTAGATAAGGCTGCTTTCCTCTTCCCTCCTTTCTTCCTTTCATAGATGTTGCAGTAAAAAAAATACAAAGCCTATAGCCTGCTTATAGTTCATAATATTTATTTATTGTATTTTAAATGTAGTAACCCTCTGAAATGAAAAATTCTGTCACAAGTACTAATGTTTCACGGTCTGAGAAAAGAAAGGATACAAACAAGCCAAAAATATAGGTACATCTCAATTCATTATGCACAGATGTTACTGAAAAATCAAAGCCATATGCAATATTCAGAGAAAAAAAGTTTCTTAATCCTTCATAAACAGACCTAGTAAATGAATAGCATGCATGGATGAACAAAAAAAATTTCAGAAAAATTACATGACATAATTATATGTCAGCATTTGCAGGAAAAAAAAGAAAGTAGGTATCCCTTGGAATTGGTAAACGCTCCCCAACAAAGCAGCTAATTGTAATTTTAAATGAGGCCACAGATGTTGGTTACCTAAATGCCTTCCTATGTGGCAGCTGCTTGTTCATTGGTCTTGGTGGACAGTTCATCACATCAAGGAGCCCACCACAATTATTGCCTTTGTTGGCAGCCCTGGAGTAAGCCAAGAACTGAACAGCCATCTCTGCTGCCTCTGATGTGCAGCATGTTGATGAGGTTTGCTCGTGCTCTACTTGCTCGTTCAGTGCTTTGGTAGCTGATTTTAATTCCCATGCTTTACTGCCCAGCAAACCTACATTCCCTTGAAAATATATATTCTTATCTAATCTTGTCTGCCTCAATTAATCACTGTGGCTTTAGATAGCATCCCAGTCCTTGAAACTAAGAATGGGAGGTCAACCTCCACAAACCTCTATGCTTACCTCAGAAGTCAGAATTTGTTACAAAAGACAATGTGGAATGGCCAGCACTGCTAAATAAGAGATGTGGAGATATTCTTCAAGAAAAGGCAACAATGAATCATCCATAAACAGAAGTGTCATGACTATACAGATCACATAGTATTTCCCTAAATAGAGATGCTGTAACATACAATGCAAACACTCACAGATAAGTGAGGGAGAAGAGAACATTAAGAAAGCTGAAACCTTCCTACTGTCTTAGTTCATCAACACAACAGAAAGAATATGCAGCTCAGCCTAGGCACACAAATCTATATAAAGGCTGATTGATCCCTCTCGTGTATTACTGTTAACATCACTTTTAATACAACACTTTTGCTCTCCTGGGTGCCAGCATTTAATCCACTTCTGATACACATTAAGAAAACAGTGCATACACACAACTTATGCATACATACACATCTCTATGCTTTAGAGTAGAACATATGAAGTTTTGTGTTATTCTACGGCCTTGACCAATAGTTATTAATTTTCTTGCTTTCAACTGAAATTCATTCTACTTACACTGAAATCACCAACAAAAATGTAATTTATGTGTAAATTAAGAGTGCTAGGTCACTGTGTTCTGTTTCATATGGGATTCTGAGCCATTACTTAAAGCATTGCTAATGTTCCCATCACTAGAACATCTCCAGTAGACTATGGCTATTTGAATTAAATATATGAAATATAAGAAAACATAGTCTTCAATGGTATTTATCACATTTCTCTTTCACAAGCAAAGAATAATTGTCAGAATAAAAAAAAAATATTTTTTTTAACTAGGAAATACACATAGTTGTGTATAGGTATTGAAGCCTTCGCACCTGGTAAGTGGCAGCTGTAAAGATGTGGATTCCCTCTCAGTTCTCATGCTTCTGAGATAAGGGTAACAGCATATATACACTCAGAAAAAGTGTGGTGAACACAATTTGGTTGTCATATCTGAGTCCTTCAACTATATGAAGAGTAATATATGTGGTTAGTATTACTCTGGTGAGTCTTGATTTTCCATACAGACAGCTCTGGGGTACACTTTCTAGTTAATGGTATATTTTAATTTACTATGATGGTTTTGGCTGTTGCCTTGTGATTTATTTTATTATGCTTAAAGATTTCCCATTTTAAGAAACACTTCAATGTTTTTTTTTTATAATCTTTTGACTTTCTCTATGTTCATTTGGTCGATTACCACTTCTGGTTATTCATCATCTCAGATGGTCACAATTATAAGCAAGTGCCCTCAATGAAATTGCATTGCAATAAAAAAAACAATGACACTAACTAGGAAACAAGTGACACTATTCTTGCCATTTCCTAATCTCAAATGCCCAACCACCACCACAAACAGAAGGAATTAATATGAAAAATTAGCCATGTTCAAACACAAATAAATTCAGTTTAAAATATTGCCTTGGGAAAACAAAATAGTCTGTTAATCACTTAAAATAATAATGAAATGGAAAATTACTGGAAAGATTAGTTTCTGTATTCAGTGTGTGGCATCCCATTTTAGTGACTCTGAAAAATACAAGGCTAATAAATCCCAAAGGGCAAAAAAAGTATTTTTTTATGCAAACACAAACAGACCAGAGGTCAAGACTCTATCCTCTCCTTGACCACAGCCAGGCTCTCCTTTATGCTCACTGAATTCTTCCTCTTATCTCTCAGTTCCTTTATCCTACTCTGTTTTCATCTGTTCACCAAGCAACTTCTGCCTCTCTTTGCCTTTATCTTAGGCTGCTTTTAACACATTTCTTCAATCATAATCCCAGATTAAAAAGCGAACTCGTATTCTTGCTTACTCAGTGAACTACTGAGTACAAGTAGCTGAGAGAATTTTAAAGAGATCTTCACTTTCCTGACTAGCTCTATGGTACTACTGTAACCAGGTAGAGAGGAAAGGCTTTGCAGATTTACTACTTCTACTTGCAAGTGGGGAACACTCCCCACTTATTCATCTCCCTGCTGGAAGCGATCATGAGTTTTCCACCAGACACTTTCCCCAGCAGACCATGCAGGTCTGTCATAACTGAGCCCAGGTTCTCAATTGTCAAAATGAAATACAGTGTTAGGTCATTCCTGACAGTTATCCCCTCTTGTCCTTTGACATTATGTCCATCCAGCCCCTGAGGATTTTCAGTTCCCAGTCTTCTAAAAATCCCCCATTTCTGCTGACAGCAGGAGTGGAACTGGTCAGCTCCCAGGCTCTGAGCCTCACATTGCAGCTGCAGAAGTGAGCTCCCCAGGTGTCTCAGCAGCCTCACCAGGGCAGTCAGGAGCAGGAATCACTTCATTTTTACAGAAAGATTTCCTTTTCTCCATCATGCTTTCCCTTTCCTTTGCCTACTCTAAACCACAGGAACTATTGGTTTGGTTTCTCCTTTAAAACAAAACTTGAAAACAGAACCATTTGCTGAATGGCCCTGTGGTTAAATCGCCCATCACAAAGAACAGAGAAGCCCAGATGGAGGAGAGGAAAACTTTCTACATTGAACAACTTTGTATGACACCTATTTACAGTGAGAAAGAAAGTGGTGTCTCCTTCCCTAATCCTGCCCCCGCCTCGTTTCAGTAGCCAAGCCTTAAGTGCATGAAGTTGCTTTACTTCCACACATCTGTTGGCAAATCTGGAAGGCTGTCACATAATTACTAGAGGTTAAAATAGCAGGGCTAGTAATAGAGATAGCAAACTAAATCTTGTTTGAGAAATCTCTGTATTCCTTCTGTCATGCAGAATCAACTTTATCAGTCATTAGCTTTGTAACCTAAGCTGCTTACCACACCTGTGGGCTTTCAAATGGAACCAAAGGAGTTAGTTTTGACTTTTAAATGAGTGGAAAAAGGGTACTTGAGAGGCTTTTTCTCTGTTGGGTGATTGCAGTGCAGAGAAATTTTGCTAGAGTTCTGTCAATTGACTAAAGTTGGAACTCCTAGAAGGGTGTTCACTGTCAAAACCCCTTGACTCAGAAATTGAATGCCCATGTAGCTTCCCAGACTGGATTTATTGATTCTTCTGTAATGATATTAGACTGCCTTCTCTACTAGAAAACTGAAGGAAGCTTTTGAACGTTAAAATTGTTGTTATTTTGAGTAGTTTAATGAAGACTGTTTCTTTTTGATTCTTACAGGCAGTTGAATCCATTTTAATAAAACTTTGTGATACCAAAATAAAGCATAGTAAGATTTAATCTTATTCTTTCGGACTCCATAAGCAGAAAATATTCATACACAATTAGAATAAAATTGTTTAGGGTGAAGAAAGCATTTCTTTGATTGTGAACACGGTATGATAGGGAAACAAGTGCAAAGCTATGTGTTTTAAAGGAACTGGAACAAGTTCTGCTGCAAGTTTGGATTTTGGGTCTAAGAAGAGATGAACTGAGTCATTAGAGAAACAGCAGCAAAAGTTCCTGTTGATGAGACAGTCTATTAAGTGATGTGTGAACTAGCAAACTACTCTCTAGATGCTGAGACATGTATTAGTATCTGTCCCCCAGCTCCCTAAAAAGTAAATGCCAGAACGAAATTGCTTTAAGAGCCAACTCCATGTCACTCATTACTTCCAAGTAAATTCAGCATCTTCTCAGCACTGAGATGAAGGCAGGAGCTCTTGGTATAAGTAGAAAGATGAACACAGAAATGCCTGTCCTTCTAGCCAAGCTACTGGAAGTGAAATGCATCCCCCTAAAAAGTTAGTGTTACATTCTTCTTTGTGCTTCCCGAAACAACCAGCCCTTAATCTGTCAACCAACTCGACAATAACTCTCATGGTGGGATGAGAAAGCATTTGATTCCTACAGGTTAGTTTCAGATCTGAAATCTGAATACAGTAAATATAATTTAGGCCAAGAAGGCTCCTCTAACATTTGTCATTTTAAGCTTTACTGCTCCTTTCATGACAGTCGGCATTTGTACATCCACACTGATGTTTCTCAAGTGATGTTTTTAGGAACTTGTTTTAGAGGTGGAATTGGCAGTGTTTGATTTACTTGAACTTGATGATTGTAAATGTCTTTTTCAACCTAAATAATTCTGATTCTCTTCTCAGTGAATTTAGGTGTAGGTTTCAATTTGACAGCTGAAAAATTTTCAGCTTATCAGCTTATGGGTCCTTCCTCTCTGGAAATCCAAACATTGGTACCTTATTTAAGGCCATGAGAAGCAGACAGAATGATGTAACTGTTTACTACTTCATGACAATATCTGAACTATATTTTGTCACCTTATAAATGATTAAATTGAAAAATTATTAAAATAACAAGCAAATTAATGGAATTACATCTGTAAGAAACTATTTCATCCTTAAATCTGTTTCTTGTTTCTGTGCTACATTTTTACCTCTCAGATTTTCTAAATTTAAAAATCACCTTTGAAATATTTTACACAACTCTCTGTATAACTGCCAATACCAGTAACTTCATTCTGTTAGCTAGCTGCTGTTATAATTTCATATCTGCTTTCATATATCAAAAAAATTCTGAGATAAGATAATCACTTCAGTTACATTTAAAACTATTTGTCTTACTCAAATTGATGTAAAAAAAAAAAAGCACATAGAAATGTCCATATTCTAAATTATTAGAAGCATTTCAAAGATTTTTTGACACTTCAATTCCTAATAGAAGTTTACTGTCAGAAAGGATTGCCAGGAAGTCTAATGAGCCCTTATGGATTATCCTGAAAAAGATCAAGGAACTGGAAAATTATGGTCATTTCCTTACAAATGGACAAATCAGAAGGTCTTTTTTTTTTTATAGTATTTTCATTATGCAAGCATATTTAAAATGAGACATTATAGTTTTCTTTCCATTACTTTAGTTTCATATTGGTTGGAAAGCAGGTAAAATGGTGTTTAAAAAAAATGCACTGCCTTTTTTATCTATGGTCTCTGAAACTTTAGCTAAACTAGGAATGAAAATGCTTACTTTCACTACCGCTGGGTAGTCTGTAGAAAGACAGTCAGTGCTTGGCTGAAATTCAAGTGTTTCCAGTTGTACTTAAATATTACTATTACAAAAAAACCCCCAAACCCTTTACAATTAATTAGTAATTAAAAATACACTTTACTGTACAATTCTACAGTGTTTCCTCAGTGGTTCCAAGTTTGACTCATAAAAAAACAGACAGATAAAATTCATAAGGAGAAGTTAAATCTTGATTCAAAAGAAACTTTGAAGGCGGTTCGAAACTAGAGCTGTAAGAAGGTCTCTGTTTAATACTGTTTCATCTGCAACTGAACCAAAAACTTCAATTATAATTTTTGACCAGATCAAACTCAGTTTTAAAAGTTCTAATTTCTTTCTTCTCATCCTAACCTTTGCAAAGTAAAGGCTTATCCCTTCCTAATATGTTCCAGCTGATATGAAATTAAACGTGAAAAATTAAAGCAAAGGCAGTGAAATTCCAGATTCACAAAACTAGAGAAGATGATTTACAGTATCTCCAGGGCTGGAAAAATTAAACTGGAGAAAATTAAAATCAGAGACAGTTCTTGAACTTGGTAGTTAAAATATCATCTGCAAATACCACTTCCTGCTATTATTTTTCTTCTCACCCCCCAAGAAGAAATACTACTTTTGCTCATCTTAACATGCATCTCACATCTCTCCCTCTCAGAATGAGAAATCTCTGGTTTTACTACTTGCTCTGCACCATATTCCTCATTCCAAAAGTGGACAGTGTGAGAACAACTCAGTGAGAAAGTTGTGTTGGTTGCCTAATTATAAAGGTCAAAGTTTGTGAAATAATATCTATATTATGAGATACCTTTTTAGTGAAAAACCATCTCCAGTTCCCCCTAAAATAAGGAGAAATAAAATAAAGCCACACCTTCCAGACTCTCAAGACAGTTTTAGCTTGTTTTATCACTAGTTTGCAACAGTATCTTAGCACATTTGCATTAAAATTGTTCATAACCTTCCCTGAAGGTAAATCTACACTGAATATAAAACGTATCTAGAAGTGACACTGAACACTGAATCATCCCAGATCATTCACACTGCTTGTTACTTTGATCCCAGACTCCATTCTGGAATGAACAAACCACCTCTTCACAAAGTAAAACCTAAGCCCGCTTTTTGAGCCAGTTTATTCTCAGGTCTGCTCTCAAAACACAGTACAGGTGACATTACAGGAAACTGCCTCCCATCAACCCAAAAAAGTCTCTCAAAACCACCTTGGCATATTTTGCTTCCTCAGACATAATCCAGCCACAGCACAGAGCACCACGTACTTTCATTCATAATACAAAATAAGAAGTTGGTCAGCACAAAAGAGCTCTGATAATTTATGCAGTGTGACCTTAAGCAAGAAAAAAAAATGTTCTGTCTATGGACTCAGACACTGACGAGGAGGAGACCCAGAGCAGAGCGACTTGTACTGTGAATGAGACCAACGTGCACTAGAGAGTCTGAAGCATTTCAATCTCAGCCCCATGTGCAGTATTGGCCCCAGGGCGTGGAATTACTCCTTGTCCTTTTTACAGCTGCAGTGGAGACTTTCCTTGGAGAATTACCAAAGAGTAGAAACTAGGGGAAGCAAAGTACTCCAACTAAACCACCCCACAAATATTGGCTTAACCCAAATATTTGCTTTCAGGGAAAAATTGTTTGCCAGCTCTATTGACTTTTCATCAGCTGATGATTCATTTTCCATGGAGATCCTCAGCTGGAGGAATCAGACAACTATGTTAACCACCCAAATGACTTGACTGGAGCAGACAATACTTTTTTTTCTATTCCCCTTACCTAGTGTCCTTCCCATGAAGGCGAGGGCAAAAAAGCCAGGTCACATGCAGCCACTGGAGTCAAGGAAGGTGAAAAATTCACCCAGATTTCACTAAATCTATTTTGTATATTAACTTTTCCCCACAGAGAACACCACACAGCACGAACACATGCATATCCATGAGAACACTGCATCAGTATCAACTTGGGCCTAGCTATTTTTGCAGATAAATTGAATGTAAAAGTCACTGACTTTTGCACTGAGCAGTTACCCTTCCAGCATTGTCTGAAGCAATATAGAAATGCTCTCCCTTTTCTAATTTCAGATTATCATCTTGTCTTGCATTGAGACATGATATTTCTAGAAGTGCCTACTGGTGTTAATTTATTCTTCATTTTAAAATTAAATATTTTCCTAGCTAGCAATCTATAAACTGCTCTAAAGATTTCTAGTTAAATAGAAGTATAATTCTATTTTTTCAGCTATTAGTATTATAAGCATTTTGTAATACACGTGAAAAAAATCTCTTTTAAAGAACTATTCTTTATATTGTCAACTTTATATGTTACCAGCCATTTGTGAATTATTATTAGTCCTTACATTGGCTAACTAAATCTGATATCAAAAATCCATTGACAGCAAGTGCCCATAAATTCATCAATGACATGTGACCATAGTGTGTCTTTCAGCATGGAGGTACAGGAAGGTTAAACTTCAATTGATTTAATTTCAAACAATTTTTCTTAAGATTGCAGTAATAGTTTAATGGCAGAGAGATTTTAGAAGGAAAAAGGTGTGGAAAATGAAATTAAGCTGTCCTTAGAGACTGAAAGCTCAAAGAATTTTGAAGAAGAGTTCAGCAGTTGTCAATGCCAATAGAATTTAATGGAGTAGATACAAAGCAAAAGACAAAATCAATACCAAGGTGCTTGTGCTTCATTCCTTTGTAGTTGTCAAACCTTTGAAGTTGTTAAATAATGACTTATAGACTAAGAATGTCTACTTTGACATTTCCTTAATGCCATGTCAAGAATCCAGCTACTCACACTCAAAAAAAAAAAAAAAAAAAAAAAAAAAAAAAAAAAAAATTTGTATTATATGGAAAAGAAACTCAACCTTAGAATGATATGATGTGAATTTACACCACCTGAGCCTTCATACTGTTTTTGTACAGTGCAAACAAAATCATTAAAAAAAAAAAAAACAAACAAAAAAACACACAAAACCCAGTCTTAATTTCTAGACAAATCTTTCTTTCAGACAGACACATATACAGAACAAGAGGATCCCTTTGTAGGCTCAGATCTTTGTTCAACAGGCAGAAGATCAAACTTTAAGGATTCTCCATTGAATTGCTTCTCTGAAGCATCTCTCACTCAACCCTGTGAGTCAGTCAATAACAGAGTCGGGGTTGAAAATGGCCCAGTCACTGAGGAAATGGCCTCAAGCTGCACCAGGGGAGGTTCAGATTAGGCATTTGGAAACGTATCTTCACTGAAAGGGTGATCAGGTATTGAAACAGGCTTAGGTACGGAGCTTGGGGACATGTCCTAGTGGTGAACATGGAAATGCTGGATTATGGTTGGACACAAAAATCTTAGAGGTCTTTTTCAACCTACATAGTTCCGTGATTCATCTTTTACACACGTCATACAAACCCATGGTCCCTCCATGAGAACCCAGAGCATTCAAAACTGTGGAATAGAGAGACTGTTACCTTGTCACTGTGTGTCTGCTCCCCGTCCTCTGAAGCTGGTACGAGTTCTGTCCCCATCTCCCACACTGGGATGTGACATGGATGAGAGGCCAACGAGTTCTGCTTCATAAGGGAGCTACTGCTCTCTGAGCCAGCAACTGGGTGCTGTGGAGCCGGGGCAAGTCAACCCAGTGGTATAAAGCAGGAAGGCCAGGTGAATAAATCAGAATGCAGACCAAGCCCACTTCACCAAGTCACAGGTGAGAAGCACTATGGCTTTGATTCATGACTCTTACCTGATTAAGTTGCAGCAGCTGAAGAGTTTACTGTCCCACCTCCCACCCCAATTAGGCAGTTAAAATAAACCAAGACTTTGCAGAACTTAATTTCTTAACTTGTTGCAGCCAAATCCTGCAGGGATTGTGAACCAGACCTCTGAGGTACCATGGCTCATCGTCTCACCTATAAACTCAAATGTCCTTTGGTTTACACTAATTCACCTTCTAACTCATTGTGTATTCATCCCATTATGTGGAAATACCCGTGAAAGTAGTATTAATCATTTGAAATTTACATCAGAGTAAAACCAATGTTTATGTTTTATAAATACTAGTTTCTATTAGCAATTAAAAAAAATATCCTTTATAAAGGCATTGCACAAGAATATCAAATTAAAGGAACTGAAACATCACTAAGATTCAATTCTGAATCATCCTGCAGAGAAGATCAAGGTTTAAACTAGTCCCTTCATTACCTCCAAAAGCCAAGGAGGAAGCAAAAGCAAAGCTGCAAAACATTTTTCCAGCCTTCTATGTGCGTTTAATACCGCTGGTAGAATCTTGTAACTCTGACAGCCATTTTATTCCTTCATATATTTATGGAATACTGAGGATAACAGATTAGGCAGATTTATTTCTTTTCAAGGTCATTCCTTTAGTGATCTGAAGCTAAAGCAAAAGCTCAGACTACTAAAGTATTCTTGTATTCTGGTAATTTGGATATTTAATGGATTTTAATTTAGACAAAACAGGCAGGATATGGGAAGATGAATATCTTTTTGGGAAACCAATCACTTAATGCTGGAATTGATAAGTGTGGGCTGTGTTTTTGTGCTCTTAGTATTATATTTCCGTGACCTGTTAGGCTACGATGGGTCTTCATTACAAGCACTCTGAAAAGGGTTTGAGCTGGGATTTCCTAAAATGCTGTTACAAGGTTCAGACAGAGGTACTGAAAACAGAATTGGCATAATTGAAATTCAGTGTGGGGCTGATTTTGTGTTTTGGATGCCTGAATTTCATTAGGACTATTCATTTTTTCCATGACAACACATAATTAAAACAAACACTTCCAGACATTGCTGCATTGAAGGTGTGTTTTTTTCCTACCACTGAAGTCTCATTTTCCTTTCAGGAAATTTTGTAGAAATACAAACCGATGGGAAGGAGCCTCCAGAGAATATTTTGTCCGCCAGTAACATGTATGGATGAGATGACTTGCTGAGCAATACCTTGTTAACAACTTTCAGGTTTTAAAGAAAAGTAGGAGGGGGTTTAGTTTGCCTGCTGCTTGCTTTAAGAAGGTAGTGTATAATCAAAACAATATCTCCCACAGGAGAGATTCTTTAGCAGAAAAGGAAGGAAGGAAGGCAGGCATTACCCCAGACGTTTGATATAGAGGGTATGACAAGAGGAAGAACAAAGGAACAATTCAATGCCTCTTATTCTTGCTGTAGCAAGTGCTACAAGGAATAGCAGGCAGGTTAGAGGACACTGCTGCTGAAGCATCTACTTAAGCAAAAGGACAGAGGTAGCTGGTGAAGGAGATGACAGTTAGTTGCAAGGCGTATGTATCCTCATCCCATGCCACCACTGTGAGGCAAAGCTTGGAAATATTCCAGTTTCTCAGCTGGTAAGGACAGGTCTCCATTGTGTCTCACAGTAAATCTAATTTTTGCTGCTATGAGCTCTTTGAAGCACTTCAATTTCATCCCTGCATTTTCCAGAAAACAACCCAATACAAATGGTAACATATATGCAATGATCTCCTGCTCCAGAGGCAAGAACAGGCCGTTTGGGGTCATGTACAGATAATTACATTTCCATATTTTCTAATTTCATGCTTTATCACTGGGATCTTGTTGCCTCTGCCAGTTTTTTGGTGCCAGTCAACAGATATCATCAAAAGTATGTGATGATTCACTTGACCATTTACCTAATCCAGCTCTGATATTGCCAATTAGAGTCCTGTAAGAGATTACATGTTCAGGGAGTAAAGGAACACAATCATATCAAAACTGTTGCACACGAGACTTGAAAGAAGTGCCAGCGGAGCTGTTACTTCCTTACGGAAAGGAAGCAACCTTATGAATTTCTTGTTAGGCTGTGAAGCAGCAAAAGTAAGGGAAAGATTTTGAGTCCTAAACTGATGTATGAAATGCTTGTTTATCAAAGCTATTAACTGAAATAAAGTAAAATTGAAATACTGTAAACTATCTGATCTCTTGCTTTCATCATTGGCTAGTAGCCAGTTAATTACAGCAAGTTAATAGTGTATTAAATTTTGTTTGCTCAAGTTATCGACAATTTTCATTTGGTGCAAATATTCAAGTTTTGTAGAAGCTGAAGCAGCTATGCTTTATCTTTGCCTTATACCATTTGCAAAGCCAGTAACTGTATAACATAGTGTGACTATATTACACGGAAAAACAGCACAAAAGCAACTCTGACAGAATGTCAGGGACAAACTTTAATCTGTGACAAGACTATATTTTAACTTATACATTATAACTGATACTTTTGTAATGCCCCAAATAAAATTATTTCTACAACAATTATAAAAGACAGCCATGTATAATAATAGGCAATTTGCCATTGCAGACAAAAAAAATCTCTGGAATGGGCTAGAGGCTAAACATTATTTCAGATAACTATGCCAGGCTGTGACTGAGAACACTAAATTGGAAACATTTTCCCATAACTGTCCTTGAAAAATGGTTTTATATACCCTCCCAAAGGGAAGAAACTTTACAAATATAAGAGTTACTGAAAACCCCAGTGGACTCTTTAGGAGAAACTAAATCAGGTTTAAAGAGAATGAGCTAAACAATAGATAAAAAGGGTTTTAACTGCTCTGCTGACCAGGATGATAGATCTTTTCTATGCACTTTACTCTGGTTCAGAAACCTATGCAAACACTAAACATAATTCAGTTCCACAAACAAGCACTGTACTTTGATTCTGGAATGTTAAACATTTGATTTGTTATTATAAATATCCAAGGAAATAGTGTCAATGGAATATTTTTGAACTTCCAGTCACAGTAACCAGCTTTTCACTAGCTCTTTTTGCACCACCTTTTGGTAGGGTATGAATTTTATCATTGCATTTGCTTCTTCCTCCTCCAAACTCCTGATCTAGCATTCCTTGTTAGCCCCAGTGCATTCCTAGTTCTCCTCCTGCCTTGCAGTCGCTCCTGTGGCACGTTGTTGAGCCTGGCTACTTGTCAGGATGCTGGTTCAGTCCCCCAGTTCCCTTTTTTCTCCAGCCACAAGCTCCCCTTGGCCGGGAAGTCGACTGCCACGTTTAGACAAATCATTCCCAAATGCACCTCACCGACTCCACACAATCTGACATCTCCAGCTGCCAAGCAGCAAATGTGCATTTGATGATGGCTTAAAATGTAACAATATTCTGCCTCTGAAGTAAAATAAGGGATGCTAACAGTCTTTGTTTTATTTTAATGTTGTGTCCGTATTCAAAAGTCTCATTAAGCAGTGCTGCACTTTTCCTTCTAGAAGGATGCCTGTGAAATGCTTTTTTCCTAAGGGTTTGACAAAAACACACATGAATCACCTTTATTTGTGAGATTATCTCCAGGATGTCCCTTGTACAGTGTAGGTTTAGAAAATAATTTATATTTCATTTTCACAGATCTATATTCCACCTGACAAAAAGAGGAAAATAAAAAAACACTGTTTGTCTCTATTATTGTGTTGTTTTGTTTGGCTTTTTTTGTCACCTCCATATAGCATTGTAGACCTGTGATCCACTTGGGGCAAAAATTTTGGTGATATATGAAGTGAAGGCATCTCTGAATATTAAGAGAGTGCTGGATGTGATGGCAAGTTTGAAGAGTGAAACAGAAGCTCTCTGGTAAAATAAGGTGAAGAGCTGACAACTCTAAGGAGACAGAGCTCACTTTACTCAGTACAAGTATCCAGCTACTGTAGCATCGAAATAAAGCTACTTGGAAGAAAGACAGATATGTCCTGGGGTTAAAAAAGAAATTTAATTTACCTTATTCTTCTCAGGATACTAATACTATAAACATTATTACTAAGTGGGTGAACTCCACACTAAAGCATATTTGAGAAAATTTAAAGAGACTTAAATTCATTTGCTTTCAGAGTTTCAAACTAACTGCAATCCACTCATTTGTCACTTCTGTGTTAACTAGTCTCCTACCTGTTTAAACACAGTTCCAAAAGCTCATTTTACATTCCTACTACATGATAATTATCTGTTGAAATCTGTCTTTATGACCAGCAGGAGACAAAATGCAATCACATTCATCCAGAAGCATTAAATTTCTCCCTTCCTTTCTCAGTACACTAGATAAAACTACAGCGAAATTTTACTTTCATTTTAGGGTAATTTTAATCTTTCATGTTTCAGCTTCTTTATCACCTTAATGGCCCAGATCTGTTTTTGGAAGAAAACATTGACCTCTATCCACAGATTACTTCTCTGAGAAGTTCCCTAAAGCTACAGTTTCTGCACCAAAGTAATATGGTGTGTTTACTTCCAGTAATTGAAGTGATTTTAAAAAGAAAAGAAAATACATCAGTGAGGACAGTGTGTGAAAATGTGGCTATTTTTGAATCATAAACCTAAAAAAAAAAAGTCCCAAATTCTCTAAAATAACATGATGCATTATCTTGTCTGCAATAGATATCACAGAGAAGCTTTTTTCCAAAACCTATTAGGTTTTCTTTTGCAATAAATACTTTTTTCCAATTAGGTTTCCCTAGAAGTCGGTATATGTTTGAAAAAATGCATGAATCTGTCTCTGTGAGCTCTCAAGTCACAAAAACAGATATTTTATTGGCCCAGACATTTTTTCATGTCCCTGTTTAGACCTCAGTCTCATGTAGAAGATGTGGAAGCCATGCAGAACATGCTGGAGAAGAGGCAGACTAAACATTTGCTACAATATTTAGTTCTGTATGTTCCAGTTACAATATTTTGAAATTAAAAAATATTAATTCAAAACTAATTCTTTATGTTCCAGTTACAATATTTGGAAATTAAAAATATGAATTCAAAATTTAGGGGTATTGCAGAAACTCTATGAGTTCATTACAAAACCAATTTCTCTACCACTGTATCTTCCACACTGTCTGACATTATGGACAGTTTTGATGACAAAACCAGTGCATATTTGGAAGGCATTACTGTATTTTTTTTTCACTAGTAACAAATATTGGTGGGGAATACAGGCAGTAAGAATTAAAATAAACTCACAAGTAATAAAACTTCTGGAAAACCAGAATGCTTGAAGAAGAAAGTGCTGTTAGTACTGAGTGTGTAGCAGGAAAAATACTTATTTTTACTAATTTTAATCTACATCTGAACCTCATGAATGAAAACTTGCATCATAGAGTTAGATTGCCAAAAACACCATATCAAATCTCCAGTATTTTCACATCCTTAAATAAAGTAATCTGGAAATAATTTATTTCCATAAAGGGGAAATGTATTTGCTTAAATTGTGTAAATTTTAGTGTGCAGGGATTTTTATGTGGCAGTTTTGAATGAAACTGTATAATACACACAGTCACCAGAAAAGCATAGCTTGAATATCATAATAGCTATAATTTGCATTTGCATTTAATAAAGGTGTGCTAAAACAGAGGTGAGAAAAACAGAGTTTAAATTTGCCAGTTCCTTCTCAATTCAAGCTCACATTAAAATAAAAACTACATAAACTTCTTCTGTGTTCTCAAGTGTAAAAGGTAAAACACAGAGTGGCCTTTCAAGTATTACTGAATTTCTTTGATAGTCCAGAATTTCATATACCTCCTAAGCATGCAAAGGAGTGTGCAGCCAAACAAAACCCATTGTACTCAAAGATTCACAGCAGATTATAAATCCCCAGCAAACTGTAAAACAAAAACAGAGAATGAGACAGAATTAGGAAGACAGAATAAACATGAAAGAATAAGAAAAATCAGAGAAAGATGTAGAAGGGAGGAATGGAAGAAGGGAAGAAGAAAATGGAGGAATGGAAGAGAGAGTGAAAGAAGGAAGGAAAAAAAAAGAAAAAGAAAAAAAAGGGGAAGAAGAGAAGATTCAAAGAGGAAAAGACTACAAAGTGAAGTCAAAAATAGCTTATGTATCCACAAGAATCTCATGACTACATTAGAACTAATGGAAGCTTGCCAAGCCTGGCACAAAATTAGTAATGTTATCTTTCTTCTCAATAGTGGTAGCCACCACAAGTAAAAGGTGATGAGAACTGGAAGCCTTCCCAGAATTTTTCTCAGGAAAGCACTCAGTAGATAATTCTATTAAATTCTAAAATGTTGGATAAGAAAAATATAATCCCAAGTTTAAATGGCATGTCTATATAGACTGTGCAAGGTGATTTATTTTTTTAAATAGGGCAAAGCAGTAAAAGAAAAATGGCTTAAGCATCTGAGAACACTCATCAAGGGTCTCAGGAGACAGGGAGGGAAATGGAGCAAATTTGGGTTCAGCATTCTCTTCTGAAACTTGTAGTGCTTTTCCTATTTAGAGATGGCTTGTTTAAGCATGATGAGGGTAACATACAGTGAAAGGATGCAGATTCTTATTAGAAACATGTCAAATGGCTTATTAATGAATGAAATATAATGGAAAATTCCTCAGTATGTGATTCTAAAAAGAAAATGAATGGTATTTGCAAGTTGTAACAAATATAATAGTTTAATTACAAGATTTAATACTCCAGAAGGACTGCTAAATTTATTTTACCACTTGGTTCTATTTTTAACAGGTGGAAACCACAGACAGAGGAATTTAGCATTAACTTATTCCTCTATCTATTTATGTATTTGTGCCTGTAAGGTGTTCAGGAACTCCTTAGCAAATAACACCAAATGTGAATATAAATAAATAGCAAGCAAACAAGTCACATTTCCACTGGTAGCAATCAGGTCTGCTGTGAGCTTGGGCAGCAAACCTTATCCATGAGGAGACATTGGCTACTTGAAAAGCTGAATTTATGTAGAATCCATTGTAGGTTATATTTTGTGATAAAGCAGAAGATGAAGTTCCTCAGTAGTTTGCAAGTTCAAGACTGTTTCCCAAAGAACAGCCCAATGTCTGTGCTTGTGTCCAGAGAGAGGTGTGTGGAGGAATTATTTTTTCTGCCTTAAGACATAGAAACATCTCCACAAACCAGTGCATGATACTCAAACAATGCAAAAAAAAAAAAAAAGAAATAGACTTCTATAATACAGTTTAAAACAAACAAACAAAGGCACAGTAAAAAACTCAAAGCCAGAAACTTCTTCTTTAACAACATTCTAGGAAGAAAATATGTTAAACATAATGTGCAGACTTACAGTAGAAGCTAATGGTTTCTAATTTTCAAAAGAGACCTGTTGTCTTTCAAATAAAAATCTATTTCCTCTTTTCTCCCACAAAAAGTGACTCATTTTCAGTTGAATATCCTTTCATTCACCCCCAAGATTTGTTTTATAGTTAATAAACCGTACAACGGTAATGTATAAAAAATAGTCCTACAAATAACCAGGTCTTAAAGAAAGTATAAAAGAGATACAAAGCCTAATGAAGTCTTTTTGTTATACCACTATAATACTACACTAAAATATGGTATTTAGTTCTCAGTTAAGAGGTGTTATCTCTAGAAAAACACAAAAAAGTGTGAAATAAGAATATTAATTGGTTTTGAATTTTGCAAGTCCTCCTCTCAAAGCAGAGCAAAATATTTAATGAATAATAATGAATTACCTCTAAAACCATCCTGTAGGTTAATTTTGTGTGATGACTTACAAAAACAAGTACTTCTGCTTGAATTTAGAGTTTAAGGACTCTAAATACTTCAATATTTTTGAAGTATAAAATAACCTCACTGAACAAGGGAGAATAATAGGTAGAGAGAACAACCAGTGAAGCAAAGTTACATTTTCAGGTGACAAAGCAACAGAAAAGAAAAAAAAATCAAAAAAAAGGCCATATGGAGATTTATCATATGTACAATATCATACACATATGCATAGATGTACCATAAACAATATCTAAGAAGGAAAATTTGGTTTGCTTTTATCATCACAAAAGACTATCAAATTAAAGGCAAATAAACTGCCGCCACTAAATTGACAGGAATACCTTTTAATTTCCTAAATTCAAAGCTCTGTCTAACTTTAAACCATTGGATTAAAAAGCAAGAGGATATTTAAATATTTACAGTTAATACAATGTAGTAAGATATAACTAAACCAGGAAATTCTAAAAAAATGGCTTTAAGAAGTGAAAAGGTAACATGATGATCACTACATATTTAGGTTAAATGGATGAAGACTGGTATGTATCAGTGGTTCAGAGAGGAAAGACAAGGAAATCTGGAGGAAAGAGGGAATTAACCTCTTCAACATTACTACAGGACAAAGTTTCCAGTAATTTTTTCCACATAATATAACTACAATATCAGAGTAGTGCTGTGCATTGCAAGTTGTTTTGAATTTTTAATAGCAACATATTTATAAAGAGACAAGCCAGTAAAATGGTATCTCATTTTTAAGACCAATCTGTGACAAAAAGCACTGAAAGCCGGTAAAACATCTTTTTTTTCCAAAGAATACACATATCATTTTACACAGTGTTATATACAGAATAGTCTGTAAAAATGTTTCCTTGACCAAGTTTTGATAAAACCATCTATTCAAGTTCTGGTTAATTATACAGGAAACCTAATGAGAAAACAGTATGTTCAGTAATTAACAGATGTAAGTTTTGAAAGCACACAAATGTTTTTACAGAAATAGGCTTCTAAATAGGAAGTATCCCTATAAACCAAAGTAAATAGACAGGCCATTTTTTTCAAAACAAGTATTCAGTTATAAATGGAAAACTTGATTTTGTTTTTCAATCATGGTAAAAAATTTCCTCCCTTAAATCCTGTTCAAAAATTTGATCTTAATCTCATAAACAGAAATTTTCATTTCCAAAGTTCAGAGTAGAGGAGCAAATGATTTGAGGACTCTTCTGAACAAAACAGTAATAATATGTTTTAGTGTAAAATAACAACAAATGTACATTATTAATTATGCACACTTTGCCCATAGTGAATACCCCCCAAATGCATTAATAAGAATACCACACAATTCTAGTTCCCCTGGTTACACAAAATGATTATATTTGATAGCTTAAACTATCAAATTCTTATGTAGTTTTTCATAGGTTCTTTATAGTTTTATGTTCTTGAAAATCTAAGACTGATAGGATTTCCTCCTCAGACACACTTCCAAAAGTATTCCTTCCTTAAATTTATGCTTTATTTTTTTCAAAATGTGTGTTTGGGGCATGTGTGTTTGTGGTGGGTGCAAATAAAATCATTAATACAAATATGGAGAGTACTCAGTTAAAAATAGACTATATCAGTTATTTCAAGAATGAACTTTAGAAGAGCTGATCTGGTTATTATTTATCTATCTCAGCATATACTAAATCTAAATCCTAATATAAGGAAGAGGTAAAAAATACTCTTCCTTCCTCCAGGACCCAAGAGTGGAAACATGGCAAATAAACAGAACTCAGTAATTTCTATAAAACCATCTTCCTAGAAAATGGAGAAATCAAAATATTGTAATTTGTAAAGGTGAAATTTGCACCGGAATACAACCTTTAATGTAAAGAATTCAAAAGGTCCCATTGGCATTAATCAATACTTCTTAATAACCTTGTCATTCACTATGCAAGAACAGAAAAGTTTGAAAAAGTCAGTGTATATCACTTGTGCCATTAACACCTAACAGAGAAAAAACAAACAGTTAAAAAATTAAATGATTAAAATTCCTAGAGTTTTTCTAAAAGAGAAGGAGGATCTGGGACCCTGGAAACTTGAAAATCTGTCATATAAGTACTTTCAGGTATATCTTCTGAGGAATGAAAAGAAACAGTATAGTAATGAGAAAGCCAGTGCTTCTGTTTTGCTGCATCCACTATCATATTGACTTCCTAAAATACTCTTCAGAACATTGAGTTGTTGGATAACATAGAGATCATAAAAAAATATATTTCATTATTACTTGTATATCTAAATCCACTCCTTAAAAGCTACAAAGGCTATAGCAAGGCTTATTGCACATATGAAATAAACACCTGGAACATCTCAAAATGCGCTTAAAGAAATATTTTCCCACCTTAATAAAAAGCAACTTTGAGAATCAAATAAAACCCTTTGTGCGTGTGGCATTTGGGGTTTATCATTGTGAGGGTGGGGGAGAGGAGGAAATCACTTAAGAGTGAAATGATAAATCACTCTTACACAATATAAGATGGTTTCAATGCTGACTTATGCAAGGCAAAGAAAAGTTTTCAATTTAATTCTTTCTAATCGCCTGCCTTAGTTAATGCTGTTTCCTGACCCTTTACCATCAAAAATTGGAAAAAACAAGTCATCTTGCTGCCAGGGAGTAAAAAACACTGTGCACAGCAGAACACCAATTCAGCCTGCAAAGCTGGTACCATTCCCGCTTGCTGTCTTTTTTCTTCTTCTGGAAGTACATCCCTAATGAAGACTACAGAAAAGCACAGTAATTTGCTTTTCATATGAACCTCTTCAGCTCACTACGAGGCACAGCAAGGCCGACTGCAGCACTACTGGAATGCTGGCATCAAAATTACCCCCTTTCCTTCATGTCTGCTCATTTTGACAAAATAATGACCTGCAGACTACCAATAAAGGGCGCTTTTTTTTTTCCCCCAAATAATTGATGATTGAATCTACTCTTCTTACAGTTTACTGGGAGTTGATATAGGATTACAATTTAAAGAAAACGTATTCACTGAAAGCTTCCACACAGCTGGACTCTCTGTGTAGTATTGTAACAATCTGAAGCCTAAGGTTAGACTACAAAGACTGACTCATTTGCTTTGTTAGAGACACAATATTAAATCCACTGTGTTCACTGACTTAAATTCACTTTTCCATAATGGCAAAAAATAATGGTTATTAATTACCCAGGCAAAACTTACACATATTGCCTCAGTTTTAAAGGAGTTGATAAAGCCTTCCCCCTGTTTAACACTTAGCATTATGTTTACTTTTCAAATTACCTAATAAATACATTCTCCAAATACCTTAAGTAGCAGCATAATTTTGAACTGCCTTTGAAAAGCATAAGCTGAATTAGTGTTATTCCTTTCTATTTCTGCAATAATTGAGAGCATTCCTGGGAGCACTCTCAGTAGGATTTATCTTTTCTTTTTTTTTTTTTTTTTTTTTTTTTTTTTTTTTTTTTTTTTTTTTTTTCTACTTAGGCTGAAAAGTTGTTAAGGTTGATTTCTTCTCAATCTGAATTCTTTCATCAAGCAGTGGTGGTTTCTGGAGAACCTCAAAGCCTGAGCTGGGAACTCACCTGCATCAAGTGTATCAGCTTCTCCCAAGACCTGCCTCCCTTGCAAGCAGTTGTCAGAGCAGTAGATCAGTGTTTCCTTCCTATCCTTACATGGCCTTCCTACAGGCTGAGGAAGGAGATGGACTTTAGTGGCCTTACCATCTGAGATGGTCTTTGTTTGAAAGCTGAACTGCTTCAGTGACAGGAAGGATTTTCCTATGTCAGCCACAGGAACTGAGGGGCGTGCACAGGTGGGAGGGTAAAGACTGTAAGGCTGGAGGTGTGAAGGGGAGATATAAACTCTAAAAATCAGACCATGGAACTGCTATCAGGGTAACAATCCCCTTGGTTCAGAGGGAAGAAACCTAATCAATAGGAGCTTTATGAGAAACATCTCTCCACCCTTTGCCAGGCAGGTGGAACAGATGGGAGAGAAGCCTCTGCCCCTCATGCCCAAATGTTATTTCTCCTTGTAATAATTCCCTCAGCTATGGATACAATCTATTTTGTAAAAAACAGTAAAGCTCTGGGAGATTTCCTTTGAGCATAATTCCTATGAAATCATTGCTATGGGTTTCTCCAAATAATTTTTCAGAGAACAGTTGTAACTGCACCCCACAAGGACCTGAGGTGCTGAACCAGAAGAAAGTCATTCAGTTTGTGACTGCACATCCTTGGCATTGGTGTTTTTAAGGGCAAGGTGACAGAGGAAGCATTGATATGTATGGGTTTGATGATTAGTAAGCATTATTTTAAAATAATAACCAAGAGCGAAGTATGAGTTTATGAAAATAAAATACAAGGCTAAGAAATGGTCCTCTTCATAAATCCAAAAGCTAGTAAGATCAGAAGCAAGCCACAGGCAGAAAGGTTTGCATAGGTTTCTCTATTATTCCTCTAAAAAGAAGCATTACTAGTTTTTATTAATGCTACAATAAAATCAAAGGCATTTTAAATAAATATGAAGACCCTTTTCCTCTACTTTGTGAAATGCATAAAATCATATTTAAAAAAAAGCATTTATGTACAGATATAAAAGCCTTGCATACTCATGTTCATGGGCTATTTGCACTAAATTTACTAAAGATGCCAAGCAGAGACAGAATATTCATTTTTGAAATATAAATCATCAAGGGATGAATAGTCTCTGACGCTCCCTTGGGTTTATACTCATTGTTGGCTGTCTGTCTCAGTGGCTTCCCGAGACTGATGTTCATACAGCCTACTGCTCCCACATACTTCTCCAGAGTTGCATGTGAACCTTTGGAATCATACTTGAAGGTGCCAGAGACAATAGTTTATTCTCCCCACTTTTCCATTCTTCATGAGGGATTGATTATGCTTGCTACTAAAATATTTTTCATTTCAATAAGCAGAATTGACAATTTATCAGGGAATTTACTCTGTTATAACCTGAAAATATTCCAGCATATGAAATAAAATAAAACAAAGCCAAGCCAAAACAAAAAAAGAAATCTGCAAGAGACACTTGAACATTGAAGCTTCTGTACCTGGTACTATTCAGAGTAAAGGCTTTTGGAGGAAGAACTCTACAGTGAAACATGTTCCTGGAATCTCCTAGGTCAGGCAGAAAAGAGATAGGGGGAGAGTAACAGCTACAAAAGGAAATCTGAAAACATTTTCTGCAGAAACATTGCACTTGTATATAAAATAGAAAATAAAAATGTTTAGTAGTGGAATGGTAAATGGTACAAAGCAGTAATTAAATAATAAAAAATATATCTTTCTACTTTTTTGGCTGTTCATTGTTATAATTACTCTCTACAGATAGTTGGTTAATTAACTTCCCTTGTTATTTGCACATGGTGAATGAAGAATCAACCAAACAGAGGATAACAGGACACAGAGAATACCCAAAACTCCTGTTGCTGATGAACATACATGCTGTCCCTCACATGGAGGCAAATATAATAACACATGCATTTCTTTACAACCAAAGAAGCAGTTAGTACTACCTGATTTATTTTTAAACATAGTAGAAAACTTATAATGCATTTGCAGAAAAGCATTGCTTTAAACAAGACTTCAGCCTTACTTTTCACTTTTGAAAATAAAAAAAAATACTAGGAAAGGACACAGTAAGTTCTTATTTAACATGAAAACTTAAAATTATTGCAAGAAGAAATATCAGCCTTCCAGTGAATGCTATTCCATCAATATTTCAATATAATATAAAGCGAAAAGTTGAAGAATATTTAAATTTTACATGAGAAACAAATGACAGTTGTTAGAAGAAGCAGAACAATACCTCACAAGCAAATGCTTTTGGGGAAAAAAAGCACAAAGTTTCATATGAATTATGTTTTGTGGAACTGAAAAACAGATTTAGAATGATAAGGAATATATTACCTGTAAAGGGGGGTAGCACATTACAAGCTTTGAGAAAAGAGCAGCTGGATTGTAGTAGAATCTCTCTTCTAAGAGACAAATAGTACTTGGTATTTAAAATATGACTGCCTTCAAAATATTTGTCCAAACCCAATTTCAGGTCATCAAGCAACTATAATTCACGTACCTTCCTTTTCAATAGCCTGATTTTTATGTGTTGAGAAACTGCTCTGACAGTCAGCTGTCTCCTTTTTGTTTATTGCTCTTGCTCCACTACAGTTAATTCAGGTGATGTATAACTTCTCATGTAAATAGACTCTTTTCACATGTCTTAACTGCCAAGTACCTTCATGATGCTTTCTAGGACATCAAAACTAGTAGTGATAGGAAAATATTACTCAGCCCTACCTATCACTTGAAAAAACAATAGTTTGGTTTTCACTCTGTCAATTAATGAATGAATAACATCATTTAGGCAGCACGAAAATTGCCCACAAAACTCAAATTTTGTAGAGTGGATTATGACTTTTTGAAAAGCTGTTATCTATCTTCACAGAGATATTGAGGAACTGTTGTCTGACAGCAGAAGAACAAATCTTTGGACTGATCCCTCTTTTATGAATGAATAAGTCATCCCCATTACAGGGAGCAATATTACCAGCTCATTCAATTTTGATGGAGTGTTTGGTGTGCTTTTCTGTCCTGATACTACAATTTTCCATTGTGTGTTTGCCTTTATCCAAATAGCTTAGTCTACAGCCCTGTTTTCTGAGAAATGCAAAGACATCAAAACCTCTCTTAAATTAATTCTAGGACAACATAAAAGTGAACGTTAGAATGACATGTTAAAAGCAGTATGCATTAAAAATGCACAAAACATTATTTAATATTCTGGAAATTAAATTGCAGAGAATTAAAAGAAGGCTCCTCATTCAGTGACTTAAAACATTAAAAAGTTTATAATGAAAACTAATAATAACAATAATAACACAACCAACAACAATAAGGAACCAGGAGCCAATTGCTGAGTGATTCTGGGACTGGTTCTGTGGCTCAACACAAGTGTCCTGTGCTGTATGAGAGACTTGGGGGTATGCTGTCCAGATATTTTAAGCAACTGAACTAAGTTTAAATAAAGACACAATAAATAAAATAAAGACAATTGCCAAAAGAAAGTTCTGCAACCATTTTGTTTGTTTGTTTGTTTTTTCTGGAGGGTTATGTAAGCATTTACCACCTACTTGCCTTAAAAAGCATGTTATTTTGTTTATTTAGTTTATTTTTTGATTTTGACCCACAAAATTATTCTTAATTGCCGATACATTTTGCAGTGTGGAAAATCTTTCTAAAAGACTCTTAGACAATTAGGAACAATTTGATGTCAAGTAGTGTTTCTTGCTTGATCTGATTCTTTAGATGCTATTTCCTCTTTCCCAAATTGGGGGTTGGACGAGGATTTTTCTGTTTTCAAACAGTGGTGTAACAACGGACAACAATGTCTAGAAAATATTCATTCATGTTAAATTTAATCTAGTTATACGTGCAGAGATTCTTTATAAAAATAAAAAAAAATAATTTAAATAAAAAAAAGGATCAGAGGTGAAATGAAGCCTTTTTTGCCATACATAAAAAGAGAACTAAAGGACACTGGAAATCTAATAAATTCTTTAAAGTGCCAGACCTTATCAAAATCAAGAGAGGAATAAAATTGCTTGCCTCTTCAGCAAGATTTATTTCTCACTTGACTTGGTCGAAATACAGACAGGGAAAAGAATAAGATCCTGGACTGATACACATCCTTAAAGCTCCACCAAAGTCAAAAGAATAAACAGATTTCACATCACCTGAAGATTAGCCCTTAAGAGATCAAAACTTAACAGGGATGAAAAAACCCCACAACTTAGTCCCTTTAAAATCTGCTCTGATGGAGTTCTGCTCATAAGACAGATGGTCTGAACGTTGTGTCACATTAAGCACTGGTTCGAAAGAGTAACTTCTTCCTTGCAGCAAACTGATCTCTTGTCCAGGACTCAAACAGTTACTCTGAGATAAACCAATAAATCATGAAACCTCTTTTGCTTTGGGGGTGTCACCTCTCCAGTCAGTGCTCTGCTCCCAGGAACTTTACAGCTGGTTGAGAAAACATGCAAATTTCCCAGTAAGATTGCACTGTAAACATTTTTTAATCTTTTGTGCAGGGCTACGCAAACAAAATCACTGAATAAAATGTGGATTGTATCGGGATGAAATAACTTACACCACAAAAACTAATCCTTTATTCACAGGGAAATTTGCAAGGAGTCTGAGGCTTAACAGCTGTATCATAAATTCCCACTGAAGATAGGAGTTGTGCTGCTCTGGCACGTAAACCTATTCATATTCACTGCATTATTTCCAATGGGAAATATCCATGAGCCACAAGATAACTCCATTTATTTTTAGTGTGGCTGTTGTATAAAATTATCACAGAATAAGTTCTGAAAACATGTACCAAATTTTTGTTGTTGCTGTTACTTGATTTTTAAGTATTTCAGGTATCTTTCTTTTTCTTAATTATTTTATTTTACTGTAGATTTCTTTTTCCTGGTGCAATTAAAAAATTCTCAGGGAAGCACACTTTCACTGATCTGAATTGAGTCCAGCCTCACCAATCAGTGGTGGTTTTAGACAGAGGCAAGGGCTGCTGAAGAAACCCAAAGATAAACCAATGACCACAGTAAGAGAAGGATTTCCTTAAACACATTTTTTCCCCTTTTCCACGTGATTATGACTTGCTGAGGGTCTCACTTTCTCTGGACCCAGATGCAGAGAGATCAGTAAGTTAAGTGACTGGATGGCTCCAGGGGAGTGGTTGGTTTAGATCCCTACTAAAAGTAAACTCAGGTTAGTATGTTGCTGGTGGTGTAGTGTTGATTCTATGTTGAGTTTTTTTAAATTATTTTATTTTAATTTATTGACCAATATTGATTTGAAATCAATCTTTCTCATTTATACATTGTTTCCAATGACAAAAACTAGATAGAAGTACCGTTGCCAACTGCTGTTTATGCACAAACTAGAAAATAGTGTTCAAATGCCCAAAATGAAAATGTATAAAGAAATAGGATTCTACCTTAGATTTTACTGCATTTGCCTTCCTAATATTTAACTAAAAACAAACCAACCGAACAAAAAACCCTTAATATAACATTAATTATTATCTAGTCCTGGTAATATATTATTATTGTTCTTGACTCATAAACTCTACAATTTAAATAGAGGTTGTATTTATCTTTTATAATCCCTTGGTCATCAGAAACTAAGAGAATTCAAAAAGAAGATTTTTTTTTTTTTTTTTGCCTTTTGATGTTTATGCCACCTACAGAGAAATCAGTCATACCTTAAAAGCTGCAAGAAAATTCCATTTTGTCCTGAAGTTCCCAAATACGACAACGTTTTTTCTGGTTGTGGGAGAGAAAGATATGATTTCCTTGTCATCACTTTACCATCTGTCTCTAAACAAATTCTAAAGGTGGAGAATTTATTTTCAAAGGTCAAAAAACCCACAAAAAACCAACAACAACAAGAAAAGCCACAACAACACAAACCCATACAACTCAAATAGTCAAAAGCCAAACTATTTGGGAATGGACCGTGCACAAAATGCTGTGCATTCCTTCTCTGCTGTTCAAATACACGCTGTCCCCAGTGCCCTGCAAACACTTCACCTCAGCTCACTAAGATAAAGCATTCAGTGTAATTCCTTAGAGGAAAAAATGTGAAAATGTGCCCTCTCTACAATACTGGGAATACCTATGGCTTCTTTTTTCTTTTTTTTTTTTTCTCGCCCATTTTATTTCTTTCTTCTAATAAGTGGTTTATATGAATGACATACCACAGGTAACAAAGTGGATCTGTCTGCAGTTATCTTTTTGTGCAGATCTTGCAGTTTGTACGTTAAGGATTTCCACAGGCCAAAGTAGACACTCTATTCTATTTTGTTCAATTGTGGACAACACAACCCAAAGCACTGCACTGTATCAATCTCAATATGGTGCTGCTGGACTCAGTAATTGGCTATAAATTTGCCCAGGACTGACAGAATACTTGACTCCACTCTACAAGCAACTCTGCTGTTGTATTGCAGAAAAAATTCCATTGTTGTGCTCCTGTATCTTCTCTCCAGACACGAGGTCAGAGGATGACAAAACAGGCTGGTGGGATGGCAGCAGCACTTAAAGCTCCTCAATGGCAGAGTGTTCAGTTTTTCACTTAAGGGTAGAAAAATCAAAGGAAAAGGACTGTGCTGATTCAACCCAGCAGGCAGCTAAACACCACACAGCCACGTGCTCAGAACCAGGACACAGCAATTTATTTAAACTGCTAATAAAAAATACATAGGGGTTTCTAGCTGAAAATGTAAAAATAAGGGGAAAATTATAATCTTCTGCCAGCTGGACATAATAGCATCCAGGTAATCAAACCTGTGTTATTAACATAAAAAAGCAAACCCCAAATATATTCATTAAAAGGACACTCACAAAGCAAACAAACAAACAGAAAAGCACCCTGAAATTTAGATGGAAATTTTAAATCAATTTCCACCATGATATGACAGTATATTTAATAATTATCATTAACAATTATATAAAAGGTAACTAAATGTTTGCTGGAATCAATAAGCTGAAAAAACACACTGAAAGTCTTTAACTAAAAGAAAAAACTAAATTAATTTTAATTTTCTTTCTAGACTTATTAGAAGAGAAAATGCGAAAAAGGACCAGAAAGTATTAAATAATCCAAAAAGTTCTATTCTACAAAGTTAAGATCAGCAGCAAGATTGTTTTGACAGCTATACTGCATTTTTATTTCAGATAATGTTCTTAACTAAGAGCTTAGCTGGTTAAGTGGTATCAGATGACTATTACTGATTCACATAGATTATGACAGAACTGATCAGAAATAAGAGTGACTTCAATCTACTACATTATTCTTTAGAGACCTCATATACCTTTAAAGAGCTGTTAAAATATAAACTACAATTTTTTTAAATCAAGATGAAAATTTAAACTAAGTTATGATTTATATCGACACCCCTCTAAACTTTTAGTATCTCCATATTAAATAGACAAAAGTTCTCTGCTAGTCTCAAGTTCAAGAAAGATCATTTCCTATCATCCTCAGCTGATCCACATTTAATGCAGCAAGAACAACACCGTTCATATACTGCTGACATGAAAATTTCAACAGAAATAGCTAATAATATATAAATAAAGGGATGTCTTCTGAAAAAATTGGACAGGACAATAATTTTGGGATATTTCATTGATTTTTGTTTCAGTTTTTGCATTAAAGAGTGGAAAAGTGGGGAGTTTTGCCTCCTTTGATATTTTTTGAGAGTGTGGGGTTTTTTGGGGTTCGTTTTTTAGAGACTGGCATATAATAAAGGGCACATATGGATCTTGAGGGTAAAAGACTGCTTTAATTTCATTCCAAGTACAGCATTAATAATAAATACTTTCTAAGGTCTGTAGATGTTATCCACACAATGAAACTGGAAAGATTAATCTTAACTCCACAGCAGGAAAAAAATGCATAAACCCCATGCTTGTACAGAGACACAGAGTTAAGAGAGAGCAAACACTCTGAAAAAAGGAAATGAGGTTATGTGCATTTAAAAATGAAATGAGCATCCGAATGCAATATGTTTTTGTAACAGCATAAAAGCCAGATGATGTCAGAGCAAGAGGACTTCAAAGCTCCAAAGAAAATAGTGTCCAATGACATCAGTATTAGTCAGAAGTTACAATACACTAAAAATTGTTCTTATTTCAAGGAACAACTATATAAACTATATAAAATAAGATTCATTTGACTATTAATTCCATCAGCTTTAATTTTCACATTGGCATGAAAATAAAATTGGATTTTCTTCCTCAGCAACATTCCTAAATTATTTTCATTCCAATATCTGTACCATTCTGGCTTATTCCCACAGAATAACTATACATGTAAGAAGTGAGCTAAAAACATTCATGGCTTTGAATTTCTTAAGATGCACAACAAATTAAGAATTACTTTACAGGAACTGTGATTTTTCCAGTGCTTCCTCTTAAAGCTGATAATATGTAAAAGCAGTCCTGATAAACAGGATAAGGATGCAGACTAAAGAAAGTATGAATAAAATGACCAAATCAATATGAAGTATCAAGCGAGTCTAGTGAAAACAAGGATACTCTACTAAACATGCAAGGCCACTTACACCAGCAGTCCTTATCTTAAAATATATAGTCTTTATCTGAAGTGATGAAGTGCTGAAACTACTCCTCCTAACACATCTTTCTCTTATGCAATGCATTTTTCAGCATGGATGCTTTTTACAGGGTGAACTCTTTGCCCTAGACAAACATTCATTTGAAACTCATTTACAACCCCCTTTCCTGTTGTGAAACACAATTTCTTCAACAAAGATCACACCTTGAGGGATTCAGATTGATTATTTCACAAAATATAGAGTGACAAAAAGATTTTTGATCAGCTACTCGAACGGGCAAAGGCGTTGGGCAGTGTTACTTCAAAGACAGTGCACATTATTTGACACTGTCTCCCATAATATACTCCTGGAAAAGCTGCAGCCCATGGCTTGGACAGGGGCACTCTGTGCTGGGTT
>JAWWLV010000001.1:7038761-7055428 GCA_035041135.1 Platyrinchus mystaceus
CACTGAAATGGAATATGATATAGACAGCTAATTGATCATCATGAAAAACTAGGACAGTGTTTAGGCTTCAAATGAATAAACTAATGTCAGAGAATTATAGCTTTTGGCTTCACCTAATATATATATCATGACCCTTTCATTAGGAGAGAAAAAAATGCAAGTCTGGCTTTAGTTCAACCTCCTCACACCCCACAGTAAAAATCCAAATTATAATTATATAAGACATGTCTTCTCCTTCAAATATTAAATCACAACCAAAGAAGTGTTGACAACAATATAATATGGGAAGGCCAATGAAAATCGTCAAAAACAATTGAAAATAAAATATTCTGTTTCTAATATTACAATGATAAACTCTTCCCCCGCCATTCAGCAAATAAACAGCAGTTTCATTCATGAATTCTTGAGATATTTTTTGACAGCTTAATCTCAATTAATTCTGCTCAGCATTTTTTTTTTCACCAGGATTCCCAAGATGTACTGAGATCCCTGAAATGTTTATTTTCTTTAAAATAATCATTTCTGATACATAACTCTATGTCCAGCATATACCAAGGTTTTCTAACATGGAAGCATCAACATCTATAATTTCTAATGAGGCAGTAAAGCTCTAAGCTGTAACAATATAAAATAAGATTTATTGAAAGACATTCCTGAGTGGTTTAAGTTCTTTTTTCTTTTTTTTTTTTTTTTCTGGGTTATCAAGAAACTAGTGGAACCAATTCCAAGCTGTCAAGCCAGTAAGCAAATAGAAAACTATGTCAATACAATTGTTATCTATAGTCTTACCAAATATTATAAGATTACAGTAAAATATTGACTTTCCATATAAACACATAACCGGTAATAAACCAACCAAAACAAACAAAAACACCACGAACACAATCAAACAAAAAACAAGCCACCACATACAGCAAAAAGAAAAAGAAACAAAAAACCAACAAAACCCACGTCCTCAGAACCAAGTCCTTCATCCTTCACTGCTACATTAAAAAGAGACATATCCAATATGAGATTTTTAAAAGGTGCCTAAGTTCTAAGTTTATTTTCACAGGCATCATTTAATTAAGGTGTTTCATCTGGAAGTAAGAAAAAAATTAGTTATGAGGACTGTTAGGCTATGAAGCAGGTCACCTCTCTTCAGCCTGAGTTTCAAGTCCAGATTGAAGAAAACCCTGAGCAACCTGGTCTGACCCCATAGCCAACCCTTCTTGGGCAGGAGGTTGAAGTGGAGACTTCTTGAGGTCTCCCCCCTCCAACTGATATTATTCTATAATCCAATATTCATTTCATTGCTCATGTAAAACATCGAATAAGATGTTGGTATCAGCTTTGGAAGAACTGTGTGTTACTAAAGATTTGCCTCACTTTCAAAACACAAACTGAAGAGTCAGCTTTGGTTATGTATGTATTATAGGCATTCCAAAAATAGTTTCATGCCTAAAAGGAGTTATACTACACACAGACCAGAGTATTTCAGTCATCTAGAAGTCTTCATCTTACACACAATTCTGCAGTCTCTTATCCTCAAGTGGTTCATTTGGTTCAGAAAACTTTTTGCTTCCTAACATGACAAAGTCAAATACATGATAAGACTAAATGAAATAAGAGCATAGCCTGAGTTACTTAGTCTTTGCTACTACAAAACTTTCTCTAAATAGTAACTTTTAGCAAATTAGAAAGTATTTGATTTTGAAACAGGTTTCTTATAAACAAAAAATTGGCAACTACAATTGGTTGCAGTTACTAATATCTGCCTTTTGAACAGATGACAGGAATAAAACCCAGAGAGCAGGTGTATTTTCTAATCAAAATGCTGGTGACTGGCAGTTTTATACATTTGTTTTTAAATGAAAGGTATTTACATCAAAAAGGAGCTGTGTTTGGGCAATGACAGATTCAAAAAAAGACAGAGAGAAAAAAAGATTTCCACTGAAGAACTCTTTCTATTTGGCATTCTGCTCATTCTGTGCACAAAGGAGAATGTTTAAAATACTTAATAGAAAAATAAAATTCATTATTGTTCCAAAAGTACCCAGGGGAGAATAAGCAGAAAAATGTTAGACCCTGTTTCAGTACTGAAGAAAGTTTCCTCTTAAAGAGAATACATCCTACCATAAACAGCAACATATCAGTACTTTTGTTCATTCATATATACAATGTATTTTTTCACTGAGACATTATTTTACTCTCCCACCTGTGTCTAAAAACTTCAGAAAAAAAACCTATTAGTATGTGAAAATTGATGATTCTTTTCCTTCTTCCTCCTCAATTCCATAAATAAAGTGCTAGAGTCAGCTCCCATGAAAACGTGAGTAAAAAAACAAATCATGATAAAACTAACGAGAAATTTCCTTAGACTCCAAGTCCCACAAATGGTTTGGATAAACCCCTCCCTGCCTCTCTATTTACCAGCATCTTTTTGCTTTTTTAGGTAGGAAAGATCAACCCCAGATCACTGGGGCAGAAGAGCTTTGCCATCTCCTCCACAACAGGTCAGTGACGTAGCCAAACAAACGAGGAAAGTGAGCACAAGCTCCTCTAGGATAAATGGCAGGAAGATTCCACGAGGCTCCCTTAATAAAGCTGAGGAGGAGCAGGCTGGGATTTATAACAACTCATGCAGTGGAAAACACACTAAAAGCACCATATATCTATATTCCAAAGAAAGACAGTAAGGTCTCTGGCACGGCCTTAGATCTAATTGAAAAGAAACAGAAATGACAGGTGCGTTCACAAAACAAACAGAAATGAGTAAGAAAGGAAAGGTGACATTCATCCTACAATTCCCTGGCAGAGTGTTTACCAGATAAAGAAATAATTTCAAACAAAGCCACATTATTTACAACTTGTTTTCTTTGTGGACACAGAGTGAGCTAGTATTTAAATAAAAATGTAAGCATCACCTAGGAGCACTTATTTTTCTTTCAAGAGTTTTTCTGATACCATTTAGAAGTTTCTCTTTGAACCATTATTTAAAATCCTTATTGTATTAAAAATGGTTAAATAAATGTATACTCAAAAAGCTTATGGATCAACTCCATCCTTTCTCCTTGCTGAATTTTAATTTGCTTATAATTGGTTTGAGTTTTTTTTTACGATGTTCTCTACAGATAAGTCATAAACAAATACAGCCTGCTGAAATATTATGTTAAATTATTTTAGCCCAGACTTTTCTGCTGTGCACTGTTACTTGCACTGAGCATAAAATAACAATCAATCTAATACTGGTGGTAACTGACATTAAAATTTCATTGAACTCAGTGTTTTCCTTGTATGCCTCAGTTTCAGGCATAACTAATGTAGCATTAGCACTGACCTTAACAAATTCCTCTTACCATTAAATTTGAAGTTACCTAGACTAATTGTTATCTAAAATTCCCCCAGCTACCATATAAAGTCTATTAAGCTAGATTAAGAGATGAGGTAATTTATTCAAAAAAGCTTATATAATTAAAGACCTTAGATCCATATTACAACAACGGAATATAAAATATTTAAGAGTTCTAAATGAAAATTAAATTACTAACTTTTTCCATAAACCCTTCAGTCATATGACTGAGCAAAGTTTAGAAATGCTCTTCTGTGTTTCATCATTACATGTTTTTTATACTGCAGCAGAGAAAGAAAAAAAAAAGATCTTTTTGTGTGGAATGTGGATGTGAAATACAACACAGATTATGGAAATGTTTTATTAAATAATTACTCTTCTTAATCTAGGTCATTGGCAGTGATAGAATCAAGTGTTTCCAAGTTACAGTTGGGAGAAATAAAAGAGACCTGAGAGTAATGCCCATTTCCATTTTGCTTCTGCTCTGGATGGGAGAGTACCTGCACTCTTTGGTGGCAGAATGTAGTGTGACAAATGGGTTCAAACCTTTTATCTTCAGCTCAATGAAAAACATTTGGGAGAAACTAATTAAGATCATGCTAATTTTTCTTGTGGATGGGTATTTTATATTAGTTATGAGATTTATCAGTTATTGTTAGTTATATGAGTTATGCAGCAAATTTATTATATCTGTTTATCCTCAATCTCGATGATCCAAGGTCTTCTACCACTTGGAAAGGAATTAATTCTGCTGTAGGTACTACATCCATGTCAGCACATGTCCAAAAGTAGGGGTACTCAACAAAGGATAACTGCAGCTTCCTGAGACTTCCCCCTTCCCTTCTGTCTAGAAGAGGATTCAGTGTGAAAAGCTGAACCGTAGAGCAGCATAGAACTTTCTTAACCTTAGTCTTTTGTACTTGGTATATTAGATAGCATAAAATAACACTGGAAACAGATTAAAAGGAATACAGAAGATAACTTGGCAAAACAACAACAACAAAAATTGAAAATATCTCAGAAATAAAGAATCAGAATTAAGCACAAATGGGAATTTTCTACGGGCATAGCTGACTAAACCAAACTGTGAATAGCTCATTGTAAAAGCTTCTATTAGTAACATTTGGTTGCCTTGTATATAAAATTTAGACAATTTCATATTAATGACATGGTCATAAAAATAGGTTTTACCTTGATATTCTGTTCCTCCTGCATCAAAGATCGATTAAAGCAAAGGTTCCCATCTGCAAACACTTTAAGAGCTTCTTTGCAATTTAGTCTATCAGTTCTGGTGAGCTTGGTATTACTTCTCCCCTCACAGAATGTTCATCTGGCAGTAACCTTCCAGGTAACATTCAAAGCTTGGAAGATAAAGTTGGTGTTCTTTCTGATTGCCTTTGTAGTGATAAATTGCATACTATTACTGTAAGTGCACTCTTTGTTTTACATGTATTTTATCAGCCTTTACAGGCTTTATCAACATATTTAAGATAGTAAGTGTAACTCTCTTCTCTGATATGACAGTTTTGTATCCAGTGACAGGCTTACTGAGCTCTCTTCCTCAAAGAGAAAAAAACCCCAGACAATATCCAGGTGATGGCATAACTCAGATGTTGTAACTCAGTGGACAAGCTTCCACTTCACCACTGACTGCAATAAGAGTATAGGAAGTGGTGGAAATGAGCTTCTGCAAATATACTCTTGGTTCTTGCCCAAGCTAGCCTTACAAATAATGTAAAACTTGGAGGAACGTGAATCAAAGATGAATCAAAGATGAAACAAAGATGTTTGACAGCAAAAGGAGGAAAGTAGAAAACTTCTCCACCCCAACCCCCCAAACATAAGAATTATATTGTCTAAGTAAAGCTTGTGGTGCTTCTACAGCTGGCATGGGATGTAGTGGAAGACAAATTCTATGAAAATCATCACAGAACAGGCAGTTAGAGGGTTAACCCTTAACACTTTAAAACTGAAGCAGTACTCTTGCATTCACAAAGACAAATTAAAGCATCTGCAATAGTATACCATGTAAGCAAGAATACTGATGTGTGTATTTCACCCCATACTTCTCTTTTGCAATACTGTTTTGTTATCCTTTGTCTAGTTAAACTGAGCTGCTACAAGAATATGCAATATTCAGCCTTTAAACTTTTTCTTTCAATCAAATTCAGATTTCAGGAAACAATAAGTCTTTCTTTTTTTCCCAACTCTTATTAGAAATATTGTAATAATGCAAACTGTCAAGAAACATTACTATTAATCTTCATTTTTATGTAGCTGCCACTTCATATATCACTAAATTCTCCACTCCATGCATCTCTTCCATTCCTCTTCACCTTGACCATCAAAGCAGCTAAAAGCTAGCTAGAGACAAAACTTTTATAGAAGACTATACATTATTTATGTGGTTAAATAATTCATCTGTAATCTGTTTTAAATAATTAGGAAAAAGAACACAGAATATTTTTGGATTATTATAATCACCAAACCATAAACACTTGTAAATTATCAATGCTTTAAATGGTTGCTTCTAAAAAAGGGGTAACTATCAACAGAAAGAGGTACCTTGTACAGAAAAGGATGTCAGACCTGGGCACTTTATTCTCTGAGTTGATAGAAAAGGTCTGAGTACTTTGTACCAGCTTTGCTCTTAGCTTTTGCTAAGGAGCTCAGTTCAGAACATTTCCTATGGTTAGTTTCAGATACGTCACCTTTTCTCTTTTTACATCACTATAGATGCAATAAAATCTCCTACTTTCACCACTATACAAATAAGGATCACAGGAAAGTTAGCAGTCTGTACCTCCTTTGGACAGTAGTCATGAAAGACTACCCCTTGAATTTTCCTCTCAAAATAGGCATTTTTGAAACAGCTAAAGAATTTCTAAGAAGTCTACATTTATATGTATACAATTGTATAACTATTTTTGTTATTAATTTTGGTTTCTCGTGACAAGTTCTACTTTTAAAATGAGATTCTATGAAATGTAGATGGCCAACTTACATTATTCACTTCAAAATGGAGTTTCAGAAGTAAAATACAAGACAATACAAATTTCAGCTTTTTCCACAAGTGGAATTGTATGATGAGCCTTTGGCACAACAGCAGTGTTTATCATCTATTTCCCAGATATGCACAGCTAAATACTGGACAAGCTGAATGTTGAAATATTTTGTGAGGAGCTGGAATTGGAGGAGATGCAAAGTACACAAACCCACAGGTACAAAAGGAGCTCTGAATATGAAGGTCCATAAGGCACACAATTTTAAAATTTTAGTGCTTTCAAAAGTAGAGTCCATTGCAACGAGTTGCTAGAATTCTTTTATTCTAAATTGTGGATGTGGTATGTAGAGTTCAAGATTCTAAACTCAAAACAAGTAGGACAAACAGTTACAAAATACTAACCTACATGCTTTTTGTACAAATTCTGAAAACATTAGCTTAATCAAAAAGAAAAGTAAATGAAGTGCTATTTTTTTCAGAGTATATTAATTCATAGTCTGTCCAGTTGTACAGTAACATGGGTTTAATTAATCTCCATCAACAAGATTAGTTTACCTGTGCACTTGTCTATGTGAAATGAATATAAATATTACAATATCACCTATGCATTTAAATCACAAAGCTCATCAACTTCTGTTGGCAAGGTGAAAGATAAAAGCTACAGAAGGTCCTTCCCAGCCTCTGTCACTAATGATAAACAGCATTAAATGCTTCTGCAGACACTAATGCTGCTATCTTGGGAACACAGGCAACCACCATGAGAACTTTACAGCTTCACTAATCATACTCTTGTTTGTCACAGAACACCAAATAAAATCTCAACGAGAAAAGGCAATAAATATTAACAGCTATGAACAAAGGAAGGTCACATTAATATGTAGATCTTTAAATACAAGATGCTTTCTTCATTAACTAAATAACTTGTTCATTATTATAGAGTGTCAAGGGGGCGTAAGGGAGAAAATGCATTAAAAAAATTCCCTGATTGAGAGGTTTAATATGTTATCTACTCAACATTTAATATTTACACAACAGGGATTTTTGCTCGCTCTGCTTTTATTTCAAGGTTGTAAGATGTTTATATCATCTATTTTATAACCTATGTATGTTGTTAAGCTTTTGGTTTACTCAGAAACCTTTAAGTTTTTTTTTTCTCTAATTAGAAAGAGTGTTGAGGGCATATGTAGATGCTCTCTTGTTTCTGATCACAGAGTCACAGTGATGGTTTCTATTTTTTTTCCCCCCAAGAACTAGATGGCAATATCCCTACCATAAACTGCCAAATACTTCTTTAAAAACAGTATTAGGTAGATCTGAGCTGCCACCCTGCCTCAGCATCTGGATGTATGCTTAAGTCTTGCAATTCATCTACACCAACAATACTTTTATTACACAAATGCTTGGCAAAGGGTTAGCAAGAACAAAAGGAAGTGAGCACGTCCAGACTTCACTCTAATGTACAATGCTATACCTAATCCAAATACACTGTTTACACCCAAGTGATTCAAAGGCTTTACACCTGCATTTTTCCCTTTAGTTCCCCTAAGCCCCTGCCTACACTTTGACAAGCTGTTCCCACCCTCCCATCAATCAACAGCAATCACAAGGCCCTCCCTGTACGGAACCCTGGGCCACAACTCCTTGTGATGCCATGCACTCTCTTGAGAAAGGAGAAAAATAATATCAGATTAATGTGACCAGACACTCTGCCATTAATACTGCAGAAGAGGTGCACAGGCTGGTTCCAAAAGTGGTTGTGAAGTATGTCAGAGAGGCCATGTATGTAAAGGCTTTTGGGAGTGCAGGGAGAAAGGCTGAGTGAAATAAAGAACTCTGAAAAAGCAGTAGGAGATCCTCCCTCATCAGCCCTCCTTAGGCAGGAACCTTCCCCTCCCTTCTGCTGTGGTACCAGCTTGGGCCCAAACACTCCCTTCCCAACAGCCACAGCATCACTCAATAGCACCACATTTATGTGATCTTTCTTGTACACAAGCACTGAAGATAAAATAAGGTTATGAGAAGTTAGTGGCCTGTGAAGGGCACAATAGTCCTGTCGCAGCTCAGCCTTAGATATATAACCCCCAACTCAAGTGCATGTGAAAAACCTGAACATTAACAGTATTCAAGACATGTGGTGAAAATGAGAAATTAGATTTTAATAATCACTTTAACATCATACTAGGAAGTCAGAATTCTTAAGATGCAAATACATTTAGGGATATATTCAAATTGATCTTCAGTTGGATGATTCTTTCATATGTATTACTTCACTCAGAATAAATTAAATCAATTCCATTTTTACATATTGTAAATACTTACATTTTTGAATTATTTGTTGCTGATTTATTATTGGAAAGTAGGGAACACAAGCCAGCCTTTATAGTAGTATGAATTAGTCACACATCTAAAACTAATCACTGAAAGTTAAGCATGACCAGACCTACCAACCTTACAGATTTTTAGTGGCATGCAGAATTTCAGGGATACACACTTGAAAATGGAAACAGCATTTTTTGTGTGAATCAGAAATGAAAATTGTAAACCTGCAATGGAATGTCTTGAGAGCTGTTAAGAAATAGCTGGAATTTACTATTGAGAACAGGCTCACCTACAAAACAAGTGAGAATATATTTCAATACATGGGTTCCACATTTATTTTACCTGTCCTTGATCTAATTCCTTTCAGCCTTCAAGTTCTACTAGGAGGTTTCAAAACATTTGCTTTTGTGGATTTTTTTTTTAATTAAAAGAAAAAATGTTTTAATAAGCTATTAGTTATAGTATAATGGAACTGGATGCAGTAATTAATAACATTCATACATTATAGGGTTATTTAGATCTATTCTCCAGATTTTCATACTTATATAAAAAGAATGACTGTATTAAAATATTATTTTAATCAACACCAAAAAATGAGTTTGACCTTATTTTAATAAAAACATGGCATAAATATTTTGTTCTACAGTGACCAAAAGACATGAGGAGTATCCACAAAAGCCAGCAACATTTTTTTTTTTTTCATGTGAAGGTGTAGAAGCCAGATCAAGTTACAAAGCAAAGTATCACGAGTAAATAGAAGGGAAGTGCTGGAGTTTGTATCTTTCAATCTAATTTTGCTCTGAATGTCTTTTTTTCATCTCTAACCCAGTTGTTGCCTTTTTAGCTTACATAAACTTTTTAGCATCTACAACATCCTGTGACAGGGAGTTTCCCAGCCCAGTGGTGTGTTGGTTTAAAGAGAGATTTCTTCTGGAGGGTTGAAACTCAACTTCCCTTTTATAGCCCATGTTGAGGAGGGACATCTCTGGAAAGTAGAGGGAAATACTTAAGGAGGAGCCTGTTAGATAGTCCATTATCCTATGGTCATTTCCCCTTTCTTTTTACTGACTATAGAGCCTAACAGGCTTCTACTTTCTGCAATATATGTATAGTCTCTAAACATGTAATTCTTAGATTGCATGCATATTTTATAAATATATGACACAGAGCTTCCCCACCCCCCAACTAAAGTGATGGATATTAATGGTGAAAGGTTCAGAAAATGAGAGTAAAGTCAGTCAGCCATTCACAGAGACACCCGATTCTTTCCTGAGTTCATTTAAAGCCACATTCAAAGAGAACAGCAGGATCCCAAAATGGTATTTCAGACAAGACATTTTCAAACAAGACTGTTGTTTGACTTTCAAGCAAAAGACTTTTAGAACTCATTCATCAAAAGATAAACAAACATAAGAGACCTTATCACACAGGTGCAGCAGATGTAACAGAAAAAGGAGGAAAAAAAAAAGTCACACCTTTGACAAAATGGGAGATAAAAGTAGATAACAAGAAGCAAACAGGGAGCCAGATTAAAGTCCCTCTCTCAAGAACTTGTTACAACTCAGATCCATTCAGCAGAGATCGACTTCACAGCAATACCTTCTCAGGCTTCAAGAAGAAATCACAGAAAAGCTGTCATAACAAAACATATGTTCTGGTACTAGTTGAATGCCCTACCCTATTACCCTGTTAGGACATAAGACTTTCAGAGAAGCAACAGCAAAGCCATTTACTTTCACTACTTGGATCATGAATGAAGGGAGAGTAGGTATCACCATCATAGGAAGAAGGAGAAGAGGGAATGTGAAAGCTTCCTAAAATAAAAACTTTGCCTGTTTTGAGCAAATTCAGATACTTTTGGTCACAAATTACAGGCTTACAAAGCACTTGTCTCTCAAGGAAGCAAGCTATTAGAAGTCATAATAATGAGACTGAAAAGGGAAACTGGATAAAAGCCATGTGCCTCAGACTGAGTCAGATCATTAGCAATGGCTTCCTTATGTGGAAACATCTTGGCCCGCTCCCTAGTCAGTAAAGGGAGACTGGTTGCTCCTCTAGGGACTGAGCTACAGAAATTAAACACTGTTCCGATGATTTCTATGGAAGAAGGAAGCTTAGAAGTTAGCAACAGTCAGAAATGAAGAAAAGTTTGGGAAACAAGCCCAGGAACATTAGCTTTTCATACGGTGAAAATTTGTTCAAGAATAGAGTGCGACAAATTTCTTGTCAGTCTCTTGCATCAAAAATCAGAGCTGTCAGACAGTAACTCAAATGGATTATCCTAAGACAGAGGAACAGTTGAAAAAGCTGTAGATATCAAATGCAGTAAGTGAGGTCAACAGTTCAATCTACATTGTTTTTAGACCTAAAATTCTGAGAAGCAAGAATGCTCACAGCACAAACTCTTATCCATATGAAGTATCAGTTATTTTAGGTGAGTTCCTGCAAGAAATTCTGTTAAGTACCATAAATAATATTATGGCTCCATATGAAAGACTTGTCTGAGGTTTTGAAGAATGATGGATTCATCTCTATGACTAATACCAATCCACTGGGCATTATGATAGATATGGGCACTTATTTCACCACCCTTCCAAGGGACCATATCCTTCTTAGTCCTCTCAGGATACAATAAATCATATATATCCATTTCAAAGCTCTGTTTGGAACATAGTCTGTGGAAACAACCAGCACGAAAAATAGCAGCTAATTCCAAAAATAAAAAAAAAAAATTATGGGCCTTGCAGAGAAACATATCAGTTGCTATATTACTGATTGGGAAGACCATCACAGGAAATAAAAAAAATCAGGAAAATCATCCAATCATCACCTTTTAGGGGTGAGTTTTGAGTGATTTTTCTTCTTTGATTCCCTCCCAGGGAGATCATGTGTACTCTTCCTCAAAACTTATTTACAATATTCATATTGTTTCAGTATTCCCTACTGAAAATTACTCTGGAAAACATATAAGTGGTCATTTATTTGACAGCAGGAGCTACAACTACCTTTGTAATTATATCATACCCTAATATTTAAACTGCCTAGGACCTAGTTCAGGGACTATGATGATGTCAAGTGGTGTCAGAGGGATTCAGCAAGAACAAAATACAGCTAGATGACGGAAGAAGCTGTCACAGCAGGAGGAACAACAAACAAAGTCTGAAGCAATTTTTCTGTGGTCAGCAGTTCCACCAGCACTGTGCCAGAAGCAGGGAAAATTTACTGTTGGAACAAAGCAAGAATCTTCAACAGCTGCCTACAAGGCAACTTTGGAATTTGTAGCCCACAGACAGTAGCAAAGCCATGGGAAGAAGTACATTAGAAATTTAACCTTACAAAGTCTTACCCAAGTGTTTAATTTCAGATATAGTTCCAGTGAAGTAAACTAGCTTAGTCTTGTGTTTTAAGTTAAATAACTTCATAAACATGTTCAGGTTAAAGATGAGAACCTGAATCTGTACATTCTGTTAGAATTAGATATATAATATATCTGTATTTTCAATTAAACCTATTTCAGAGAAACCTGTCACCCCTGGATAAGTAACTTAGGAATTCACTAGTCCAGAGGATAAGAACTGTACCTGCATGTATGGCAATGTAATGGGAAACAACACCGTCCTGTTCTAGAACAACACTCACTCCTTGTCAAGGTGGCTGAAATGGAGCAATTTCTTTCCCAGGAAGTCTTCTGAAAATTATTTTATAAACTTGCTCAAAAAATACATTCAGAAGTAATTCTTCATACAATAATTCTCTTATGCAGAGCAGTACATATACTGAAACAACAAAGGAGAGAAGATTTTGTTTATGCATGTAAGAGCTGTTTATTCTTCAGCTTTTAGTAGTGTCATTTCTCTAACATAAAAGTCCAATATTCTCATATGGTAAAACTGCTGATTATTTAGAAGGATAATAGAATATAGGCTCCTTTCTATACACAAGGTGTAACTAACCTATATTATTTCAAGTAGAATCCATGTATTAAGTAGATATTAACGGAGAACTGTAGTGCATTTTAATTTCATATATTTAAAATACACATTACATGCCTCATAGCTACACTTCATTTTTTAATTACTTCATCTTGAAAACAGCATACAAATACAGGACTATTTCTTCCAAGTGAAAGGATTACTTGGAGGTCCCAGATATGTTTCCCCTCCAGTACTATCATAAGTGATAAATTACAACAAATTGCAAGCCTAACAAAACAACATTTTTAACTGTATTGTCATATTTATTATAAAGTTCCTGGTTCATTGCATTTTGGCATTTTATACAACTGGTTCTGACAGTGATTAACATGGTTTGGGATTCTGCTGTTTCGCCCAAGAGAAATAAAACACCAAAATCTCTGCAGGTGTGTAATGGGCCAGGGATTCACAATCTGTTCTGCAAAGTCAGACTTCAAAGACTTCAAAAACAAAAATCCTAAAGTTGGCATTGCCTCTGTAATAATTTAAAGCCTTTTGCATATTTCAAGGAATTCTAATTTCAATGTTTTAATCAGCACTGTTATTCAACAGTTCTCTGCAACAATTTAACCAATTGCATGAAAAATTCTCCATTAGCTTTGAGTTTCACAAACCAAATAAAACAAGGAGTAGATCTAAGTAACAGAACAACCTAAATTATTAAGTGCTTACTTGAACTCAAAAAGGGTTTTCACTTATTTGAAGCACACTGCACAACTTATCTGATGCAGATGGGTGGTGAGAATTATACAGTAATTACAAAACAGCAATCAGACAGTTGCACCTGCAGTAAAGGAGCCTCAGGACAACATCCTAATTGTTTCTATGATTACATGTCTAAAAGCAACACAGAACTTATTGAAGAGGAGTTAAAGTTCAGGTTACAATTTCAAGTTCTTTACAACTGAAAAAAAAAAAAGAACCAAAAAGAGAAACCCCAAAAGAATACTTATTTCTGCAAACATTAATACAAAAACTGTCTTGTGTGCTATAGCAATTTAGAAAACAATTTATCATTATATACTAAGAAGCAGAGAAGATGTTTCTTTGTGGTTTTATTTTCTTTGAAAGTGCATTTCCTTATATACAATATACTTGATTTTATAAGGACTTTGATAATTTCTTGCTCCCTACCCAAGTGGTATTTTTCTTGACCTTTGGCATTTAGCTTGAAATTCCAACTTCAAAAGCATCATCTTTTAAGTATGACACTAAGTATTTTGGTCTTGAAAGAAAACTGAAGTAGTACAGTGTACATTTGCACTTTCCCTTAGTTAGAAATTATAAACCTAATTTCAATGTTCACTTCTAAACCTGATATTCATAGCTTCAAAACACTCATCAGAACAAAACGAGTAATTGTAATAAGTAATTGTACATAAATTGTACAAAAAGCAGTGGAAAATGCTTACACGATTTTGCTGAAGACTCAGTCAAAACCATTGTTCTAAACCAAAATCATCCTCTTATTCATAATAAAATAAGATTATCACAGAGATAACAACCTAATCACAAAGGTGAGCAAAGGCCTGGGAAGCTGCCATATGAGGAGAGGCTGAGAGAACAGGCTTTGTTCGGCCTTGAAAAAAGATGTCTTACAGGAGACCTTGGCACCATGTTCCAGCATTTAAAGGGTGGCTACGAAGAAGAGGGAGATTCCCTTTTCACAAGGAGACCCACGGACAATAAGGGGCAAGGGGTATGAGTTAGTCCTGGGGAGGTTCCAATCAGACTCAAGAGGACAATTATTCACAGTGAGAACAATCAGCCGTCGCAATAACCTCCCCAGGGAAGTGCTGGATTGATTCCCCAATGTTGGACGCTTAAGTTCCATCTGGACAAGGTGCTGGGCCATCCTGTCTAGACTGTGCTTTTGCCAAGAAAGATTGGACCAGACAGTGCTCAAGGTCCCTTCCAAAGTGCTGTTCGATGATTCTATGATTAGAAGAAGGAATAAGCCAAACAAATTTACCACAAGAGGAAGGACAGAAGTACCATACAATCTTTGCCATTGTCCTCATTAGGTGAGGGTTGACTCAGAAAAAGGTCCATTATTTAACTCCATAGGTGTTCATGACTTAAGACAGTTGGGTCTGAGTGAGTTGTGCAGAGAAGCATCACCCTGTGCACCGTCCTGGTTCCTGACCTGGCTGACTGCAATGGATTGCTGCCACCCTAATGCCTCTGCTTCCCTCTTTACTTTCTGTCAGCTCTAGTATCAGACCCTTGAAGTAGAGGGGGAGGTGAAACAAGCAGATTGTCAGATACAAGCAGAAGCTGGAGTTCCTGAATTTTGAGTCCTACAAAATACTTATTTCAGCATCATTCATGCCAATTGTTATGGCTGTTTTTTTTGTTTTGTTTGGGAGTTTGATTTTTTTTTTTTTGGTTGCTCTTTTGTGCAGAACCACAAAATGAGAGAAAAATGTTGAACTGCACTAATTAAATCCTTATGCCTATGGTCAGCTTTTTCCTCCCTATTTGTACTTTATAGTGACAGAATTATACAAGTCTGAGTATTACAAAAGTTTTTTTGATTGTTTCTTTTAGCAAGAAGACAGGACTAAACTTGGACTCATTGACTCTGTGTCAAGAATTAAATTTAGCTTAACTTAAAAAAAAAAGAAAATTAATTAATAATAAACAAGAAATAAAAAGCTACAGCTTATTCTTTATTAACAATTCTGCATATTTAATTTTTCTTTGGAATTTTAGAACTTTGGTGCTCTGCATGAATTATAATATTGTCAGTCTGAGGGTATTTAAGAGATAGACAAGTAACAAAAGCAATTGTATTTGCTACTCTTGGAAACCCACATACTTCACATAAAACCATTTCAATTCCACTTCACTCAAGCACTTAATTAATACTAAGCAAGTAATGCAGTTAAAATACAGTATTAAACATGGCTGAAATAAAAGTACTACATCTATGGAGAGAAACTACAATTATAAAAAGCACAGTAAAATCATGGCATAGCAGGAAAAAAGGTAAAAGTCATACTCTACACAAGAAAGGGCATTTAATAAGGAAAATCCACCTAGTAGGGAGCGTTTCTCAAGTCTTTTGCAAACAAAAAGATTGCATTGATTCCTCACAATGGAAGTTTCTTAAGAAACTCAATATAGAAAATTCAATATCCATTCTTCCAAAGAAACTTCATCAATCCATTAGATAACAGCTGGAAAGGTAATATACATGACTTTTCAAAAGTAGATTTTTCATATATCATCATATGCTGCCTTCATTCTGATCACAGGTAATTCATAACCCTCATAGGAATGTTCTGATAGCTATTTTTCACCACTATTTTTGATGCTGAGGAAACTTTGATAAACAATATATAGACATGACTGTATTGTGAGGCCTCTGATGTGCCTGCATTTGAAAGCTCAGAGGCACAGCATACAAAGTCAGAATGAGAAAAGTTGTGTGTGCAATCAAGGAGACCAAAATCATGATTTAATATAACATGCAGAGTAGAAGCTGGGTGGTGTCTGCCTTCAATATGTCCTGTATCTACATATCTACTTGGAGAAGGAAGTAATAAATGGACAAAGTACTTCTACTTGAAGAAGTAATTAATAAATGGACAAAGTACTTCAAAAATGAGATATTCAAAACTGAACAGCAGAAACGAACAACCAGAACTCATCAGAATATTCAAGTGTCACAGATTCAAATATCAGAGAATGAAAGTCATAAAAAAAGGTACTTCCCCCCCATTAAATAACAAAAAGTAGTACTGCCATCATTATCAGCTAAGCATGTGTGATAAAATATTAGCTTCCTTCCCTATTACACATAAAAACCATGAGACATGTAGGAACTCAATAAGGTATAAATACAGGCCATTCACAGAAGGTTTGGGTTTGTTCGTTGTTTTTCTTTTTTTTTCTTTTTTAATCATCAGGCATCCAACCAAAGAACATAATGTTAATCTTCCTTCCACTACCTATATTCCGGGGACCCCCGGTGGCCTAGCGGTTAAGATGCTGGTCTCTCAGCGCCAAGGCCACAGGTTCTAATCCCGGTCCC
>JAWWLV010000001.1:7055528-7066789 GCA_035041135.1 Platyrinchus mystaceus
CTAAAAATCCATTGCGCAGGCTTGAAAGGTGGGAACACCTTTCCCAGATCTTCGTTCGCGAAGACTGGCCATTTTACCTATATTCCAAAATTGCAAGGTGAAAGGCAACCTTTAAAGTTGTTTGTGTATGTGTTTTTTCCAGAGTTATACTCTCCTGCTTCTAGGTCTGTAACACCATCAGTTTCTCTCTGAATTGTAATAAGCATAGCATAGAATAAGGATGTTAATTTTTCACATTAATTCAAATGTTGTAATAAAGTATTACCGTGTCTCCTTGATGTGAAAGTTCTGTGATATTATTCCTATGATTATTAATTCCTTTGGCATACACACAGAAGTATTTATACTGTATATAAATTAATAAATTATGCAGCTAGCAGTTAGCTGAAGTCACTCATTCCAATTTCTGTTAATTGATAATGTGGCTCTCATGTTAAACCAAAGGATTTGTGAAGCAAAAAAAAAAAAAAAAAAAAAAAAAAAAAGTTAAACTCTTAGCTGTCAAACTTTAAAAATGCTAATCAATACTGTTAACCTGAAGACACTTTTGGCCTTACCTGGCAACACTTTTCTCAAATAATTATTTTGTTTTATCTCAAAGACCTTCTCTGCAACGCTTTGTTTTCAGAGAAAATGAGAAGCTGGAGAGAGCAAAGGATACACTTAGATGATTGTTTGGTCTATATTAAATGATATATGTATGATGTTGAGTAATGCAGAATTAATACTGCAGATCCAAATGACTGCAAACTATCCAGAGGCTATAAACACTCCTGGCTGACAATGACTCATGTTCCTGAAAGTTTCATTTTGACAGGTATCTATGGGATTTTCCATCGATACAAGTCTTCTGTGGAAGGACAAGATCTGAATGTGCAGCTTCAGTAATCATTTTGATGCTTAACTGTTACAAATACTTTTCATGTTAAATTTGGGAAGGCAAAATAAATGTAGCTTAGCACTGTGGTAACTATTGTACCACATTTTGAGATGCAAGCAGTAAAATGCCCTTTCTACAAATAACGCAATCATATCAGACAGAAAAGATAATCATCACTATGATTGTCAACTAGACAGTTTGCTTAATTACATCAACACTTGGGGCTTACTGAGTATCCCAGTTTTGTGACAGTTCAAATGTCCTTCCTATTCAAAACTGATTTAAGACTTCTCTCTAAGACATTTTATAAGTTGAAAAACCAGCTCCCACATAAGAAAGGAACAAACCCCTCCCCATCCTGCTCAAAAGAAAACCCAGCAAACCCCCACAGAAAATTATTAATTAGGGTATGAGGTGTAGGGCAGGTGGGTATAGTTTGAAACTGAAATTATTTAAGTACTGCATTTGTATTTATGAAGAGAGCTACTAAGAAGGGACTTTTTTCCCCCCTTCAAGGTAACTGTTCTCTCTGCATACCCTGCTAATTCTGGCTATTCCTGACTAAAACTTGAGAGATTTCAGTTTACAAATAAACATTACATGGAAAATGTATGGAAAACAAGAGTTTTCTTACAGACAGCACTACTCATATAATTAGATATATTATCACATATCCCTTTGTTGGAGTTATGTCTTATTGCAGTTCATATGGTATTAAGTTTAGTATACCACATGAAAATGCCTTCACAAAATCCAGAAACCATACACTACCAGAGGAGGAGGATGACGACCACTGATGTGGCACTCACAGCAGAAACCATGTGACTTGCCATTGGTATTTTGCTCCTCTGCTAATTCTCAATTTTTAAAACATCTAAACTGAAAGAAAGATTCTTGAAATTCTGAAGCAGGTACCCAGTTAATTACTCTGATTGTGCAGGGACAGAGGGAGTTGTCAGCTAAAGCAAGAGAACATTCAATATGAAGCTGTTCCACACAGAGCATCCAACTATTTTCCTAATGAGCCCAGTGGCCAACACTGCCTGTGCAGTGCTCTGCCAGGGCTGCCCAGACCCCTGGTGAGTGTGGGAGGGAAACCCAGGGGTCAGCTGTAAAAAACCAGACAAAAACCAGCTGTGGTGGCTCTGGCACACCCACATTTAGATTCTGTCCGTGACACCGTGTCAGCACAGCGGGTTTAATGAGAGTGTGCAGCGAACTCAGGAGAACTATCCTATAAATCTCATCAGGAGGACCTGACTTGAGGCTGCTGCAGCCCCACCGAAACAATCTTTAATCTGACTCAACAAGCGTTCAGGATTTTCCTGTGATGTTTCTTAACAGACATTCTAATATACCTCGACCTGTAGGATATGGATGAAGAAAAGAATAAACACACACACACAGAGAAGAAAACAGGCAGTAGAGAAGACAGATTTAAAAAAGCATCCAAGAGGTTTTAAGAGTTCATCATTTAAAATTGCTCTGCATTCTTTTTGATAAGCAAACTTGAGGGATGGGAAGAATGGAGCTTAAACATGGTATTTCTATATCTAAAACCAGAAGAAAACATCCAAACCACTTCTTCGTTGAACAGCACCAACACTTTAATTTTAGCAGGAGCCACAAATGTTCACGATTCATCTTTTGGAGATTAGAGGGCAGCCATAATATTAAAACATTATTCTGAAATTCTTCTACCAGAGATAGGAAATGTTGAGATGGAACCTGGTTAGGGTTTCTATTTCTTCTACAACCTCAATCTTCCTGGAGTCTAGAGAGGCTGCTCTAGAACCCTAAACTTCTATGTATCTTTCTAACACCTTCAGGTTTTTTTCCATCTCAGAAATATCCTTTCTGTTTAGGCAAAATCTCAGAAAAAAGGACCAATGTACATACTGGTCACAGAGAAAATGGGAATTCATACAAAATGGGGTGATGTTAGAAAGAAAAAAATTTCAGTCTCTGAACGATTAATATTCTGACTATTCATGTTGATAGATGTGTTACAGAAACACAGACTTTGTTTATACATATATAATGTCAGAGTGCTTAAAATGTTTATTTATGGTCCAGTCCACTTATGCTTTCTCTGTATGTCAGCTTAAGTCTCACCTTCTTTCCTCAGGCAACTTTTACACAGCCCTTCTGTCTATAAAACGACATTCCAGAAGCTGATTAAATAAAATTGAGAATGTGGAAAAAATCCTCGGTTTCTTCACCTAGGATTCTCTTTTTGCTTCCACTTAAATCAACTGGCTTTCTAATGTTTTTATAGCATCATTTCTTTGCCTAATTTTAATGCTGTACATGAATAGTCTAATTGCTTAAGATCTCCTGACATCACACAGGGAAAGTCCAGATTGCTCCAAGAAGAAATGATAGGATAGTTCTTCCCAGAACAAGTTCCAGTTCTTTGTAAGGAAGATAATTCTCTCCAGAACTGAAGATTTCCTGTGCTTGTAGTTTGCCACTTTTGCCAATCTAATGATGTGTGTGGTCTTTCATAATTCCCAACACCAAAAATTTAGTGCATTACATATTTGATAAGAGTGAAAAAAAAAAAAACCCCATTGTGCATGTCTGGTATAAAAACCATAAATATAAATATTTCACAGCCCACCATTCTCATTAAAAAGTAAAAATATTTCTCATTCATTTTTTATACGCATTTGGACATGTGACATGTATTTTTGAAAGCACTCTCAAAAAATAAAAATACTCCTTCCAAAATAGCTTGAGACATATTGCATAAAACCCAAAAGCACTTACAAAATTTACTTATTCATAAATTAAATTTCAGTTTTAAACACAGTTGAGGGAAATAAATAAAATGGTTTTAATGGAAGAAAAAGATTACTTGTTAATTTAATGCCTCTTCCCAGCTTTATAAATTCATAATGTTTTCTCTTTTAGTGGATAGAAGTGAAGATCTGAGAGATATAAAGGAATTTTTGCATTAATCCTTCAAGTTATAAAATATTTTGTCCTTAAAAGTGAAAAGCACCTGAATACGTGGGTGTTTTTGTTGTTTGCTTGTTTGCTTGTTTGTTTCTAACACAGTATCTGACCAAAGTCCCTGAAATTAATAGAAGAAAAAAACCTTCAAAAATACTTTGTCCAGAAACTTCAATTCAAATCTAAGAATAAATGCCAGGCCTCTGTAAGAAATTAACTCATAACAACATTTTTAAACAACATACAAACAAAATACAAAATATTTATTGCTTTCAAAGGGGAATTTCAGAAACATGACAGAAGACATTCTCAAACTGCATCTGATTTGATATTTAAAAGGAAACTTATTTAGTTACACAACCATTATACCATTTGATTACTTTGCTTTAGTGTTTTTTTTGGGTTTTTTTTTTTTTTTTTTAGTTGAGAAGGAAAATCAGTTTATGAGCTCAAGTTTTGAATACCTGTATACCTGTCAACTTAATTTCATATGTTCTTCCCAATGATACAACAATTGCAGCATGAAAGCACCATCTTAGTGTAAGGATATATATTTCTTAAGTTTCATTTTTCAAAAGAAACACTGACAAAATACCTACAAACATATATGTGCAGATCAATCTTTCCTAAATGTTTGGTTCTTTTGTTGGATACACTATTGATGTCACAGTTTAATTGCCCTGATATCACAGTTCACAGCTGTGAAAAAACTGAAAGAATTAACTACATCTATTTTCAATATTTTTCTACATTGCAACGGTTCTTGCCTCTAATTTTATCACATATATGTTGGTGATATCTGAAAGAAATTCCATGAAGAACTAGAAAGAATTATGGATAAACTGAAGAGCATCAACACTCTTCAAGAACTGTCCAGGCAGGAATCCAGTCATAACTGTGTCTCCTGAGACTGAGACAGTTTGGATGAGAATTCCAAACAAATATTACAAGTTATCCTTAATGAACAGAAGTTTGTTCTTTGTTTTGCTTTTAAATTTTCATATCAAATTTTTTAAAAAACTGGGAGAAAAAATGATTGATATATTTTTAAAATAAAATTTCTTCTAAAAATATTCTTAAATTTATGTTTTAGAAGATAAGTATTCAAAACACAATATTAAAATTTTAATTTAGGATCAAATTTCTTTCTATTTTTTCTATTTTTTTTTGTTATGGTCAGGAAAAAAAGATGGTTTTGGCTCAACCAAAATAACAAACTCACTCCCAGCCCTTTCAATTTTTCTTTTTCCCATTGCTTCTATAAGGTACTGAATGGGAAAGAGGCTCTTCATTTTAGATCACATTTTATTTTAAAAAAAATTTAAAATCGAGTAGGAAGAAAAGGAATTGATACAGATTGAGATCATGACAATGAATTAAGAATAGCTAAAAATGTAAGCTGCAGGATATAGTTGCAGTAACCAAATAATTTCTTACTTTACATTCTATAATAGACTCTGGTATAATGATTTCACTATAAAGATGCATTTCATGTAGAAATGCTCATGTACTGATTAGTAGAAAATAGGTTAAAATAGTCTCATCAAATTATTCATAGATTTGCATGGATTAGGCTTCTGACTTCCACATGTGTATGTACACAGACACAAGGCAAGGCTTAAAGCCAGTCAGTCTTCTCCAGATGCTGAGTCACTCTGACTTTCCCTGAAGGCAAAGGAAAATCTAGGGATTTATCAAGTCCTTCTTATGAATAAAACATTTTGATGCTACCATAAGTAACTCTGTGTAATACCGAGTAATACTGCTGGCAACTCACTAGACTGAAAGATGTAGAAATAAATTTAGCAACCCCCTTACTTTTTTAGCCAGAGGTAAAAGGAAATCTGGCACTAAAACAGAAAACCAGGCGATTTATATGGTAAGTCACTAATCATAAACTTATTTAGCAAGGGAATGTCTGTTGGTTAAGACGGTGAGATAACTCCACATGATGGAAAAACATTGTTGGAAAAATATCCACCCCCAAATAACTCGTACCCAAAGATGTGCCCTTTTAACTGAATAAAAACATTTTTAGCATTATAGGAAATGCAGCCAGCTCAATTTTTAAGCAAACGGAAACTCTTCACCGTGGAAATCCAGCAGTACTGAGTTTAATAGAAGATATGAATTGAGTTTGCATCTAACTTTAAGCATGAATAAATCTCTGTAGGGAAATGCAGTTAATCCTGTTCACTCAGTTTGCCTAAGTAGCTTGTTAAAAAAGGACAGTGACCCTGTGGTGTGTCTTGGTGCATGCACGTGTGAACTTCTAGAGAAGAGACTTTTTGGGCAGATGGTTCAGACTAACCTCGTCACTGACTTTTTCACAACTCTCCCAATTAGGGATGAACTAATGATGGGGATGGGGAGGGTGGAGATACGCTCATAAACCAAAGCTCAAGATCAAAATCTGTATATTGTTTCTAAGTAAAGTAAAAATAGACTAATTTTCAGGCCTTGTTAAATAAAAACAAAGTGTATTTGGAAATGCCATCAGGCATTCCTGATATCAGAATACTACGTTACTCACATGAGTTGAATTTATATCCTGAACATTTTCTGTTATTTCTACTTTTCAGAATACCGTCCTTAACTTTTTGGCAAAATAATTTGATAAGAACATCTCAAATCAATAAACATTTTTGTTGGATGCTGTTTTGGGTATTTTGAGGATACAGCATATTTTTTAATATATTAGTATATAGGCATACACAGGCATAAAAGCATGTAGCATATTTTACTAGTATAAGCTTAGTTATTGAGCCTTATTTCTGATCCAGAAGCAAAATTACTAAATTTATAGGTGATCTTTTCTCTGCAGATGAATTAATTTTCACCTGAATCAGATAATTTTTTTCTTATTGCAACAGCAAATTACATTTTTACTTCTGAATTTTTTTTTCCACCGAAGTTTCGACTACATGGACAAGAAAGATTCAAAATGCTCAGTCCCAAATTCGTTTTGTGATACTGGTTTTTCAGAAATGTTTTGAAGATGCTTGGCATTTATCATATTAGTTAAGCCTATTACAGTGGATTTAAAGGAAAGTTTAAAAATCTCTTGAATGCATGGGGGGCAGGGGGGAGGGGAAGAAATTCTAAATGGAAGAAAAACCAGAACTGTCAATGCTATACTTCTTGACCTGAGAGACTTCACAAGTAGAATATTTAATATATTGATGAATAATAGCTTTTTCTTCTGCATTTACTACCTCAATAACTCAGGAAAAAGCTGCCATGAGTCCAGACAATCTTTGTCCAGAGGAAAAGAAGTTATTCTAAATTTATGCATACAGTTTTTTGTTGCAGATTTATTTATGGTAGGATAGACTAAGAATAATCTCTTCTTGAATTATGCTTTTGCTTATTTTTCTCTAAGAGTCGAATCAAATAAATCTGTTGTTTTGAGCAAAACGTTTTTTTTACTCCCGCTTTCAATGGTTGCATTACTTAGTCACTCTCTTCCTTTGTTACTCTGTGCATTACCCTCAACCCATAGGTTAAAGAAAATTCCTCATTTTCTCGATCCTTCATACATCCAAACCTGGGGAGCAAAGCCCATGGTAGCTGCTCAGGAGTGCAAATCAAGCATTTCATGCCCAAAGCTATTATACAGAAATGACTGCCTGGGGTTGCATCATCAGCATTACTGCTGTAGCATGAAGGAGAAAAACAAAACAAATATTAATGGCAGAGATGGAAGGACAGCAGTGAACACAAAGACTTGCTAAATCACTGTTGCTGCTTTTCCATTGCTTTCCTATTTAAGGGAGTTATGCAAATCGACCAAAGTATTGACATGCAGGTGTTTCATCTCGTATGTGCTATCCTATTACCTCTGAGATTTCGGGGGTTTGTCATACATGGGTGAGTCAGGTAATTAAACTATTTGTTGCAATTAAATAGCATGAATACTGTAGAATCTATTCCTTCTCTCCTTATAACTTTCCAACAGAAATTTTAAGCCATTTTGAAAGTAAAGAATTTGACCACCTTGCCCAACAGATGGCAAAATTTTACAAGTTTTCATTTTAAAAAGGTCAAGTACAACTCTTAACAAGGTACAGTAAAATGCACCTGACATGCATAGTATAAAACCTTCTACTAAGTTTTATGTCAACGATTTCTTAAAAATATATACAATAGATTTATAGGTCTAATACATATGTTAGACATAGAAGAGTTTCACAGCAGTACAGCTTTCCCTTTTTATTTCAGACTTGATTAATACATATTCCACATACCCCAGCAAAGAGAATTCACAGATCTCGTGGGAAAAAAAGTATTTAAAGAAGTGGTTTCAGTGAGCACTCATGATTCCTCCCTTTTTTTTTTTTTTTACATTAGGTTTGACATTTTTGACACTATACTGTATTACAGGCCATTACCCTAAAGCAATGATTGGGTAGATTAGATTTTTACTGAAACACAGACTGAGAAATGTGTGAAAAATTGAAATTACAAGCCTATATTAGCAGGTTCTTTTCCAAGGGCAGCTCCATCTTTGTTGTACAATGAAGGATAATAATTTAGACCCTGCAGCTTACATCAGCGTAAACAGAAAGCCATATCCAATGTGCCTTGACACTGAAGACATCCTCCAGGAAACAGCTCTATTTAAGCAAATGTCAACAAAACATAGATTTTCCTTTGTTTGTTTGGGGTTTTTTCATCCTAAGACTTTTGATACTTGTTTCTTACCTTCTTTTTCCCTTCCCCATCTGCTGCAGCAGCAGGTTCCCAATTGGACAGAGCTGAACCAATTTCTCTGCACATGAGGGACTTGGGCAGCTCAGCCGGAGGGGCAGGTGGGAAATACATTCCCTGCAACCCACCCACCCTCATGTAACAAGAGCCCCTTGATGGCAGGGACACATTCCTGCCCTTTGTGTCCTTGAAAAATTTGCCCTTCAAAATCCCAATGTATGAAGTTCACGCGTTGCCTCACGGCTCAGAAGGGTTTTTCACGTGGCTCATTCTCTGCAAAAAACTACAGCAAGTAAATTTTGCTGCATTTCATATCTATCATACCGAGAAAACATGCTAAAAAATTCAGACATACTATGTAATATATACAATAAGTTAGGATAACACAAAGCCAACATGTTCTGATTGCAAAAAGAGCACACAGTAGAAATATGTATATTTTTTTTTTTGTATCAGTGTCTTTTTTGCATCCTGTGTGATTGTAATAAGGGAAAATGAATCCATAGTTGATGGATGGATACTGCTTTCAGAAAGTTGATAAGATGGTAATGATACAGCCACTGAACCATGTCTCTACCATCTCATAATAATATTCATTATAAAAGCAGACTTTAACTTAGCAAGGGGCATAACTTTTATTCTTTCTGGCAGAGTAAAAAGAAACTATTTTAAAGTTTTAAGTTATGAACAGCATACTTTAAATCACTACATTTACTCTTTTAAACTTGCAATGGCACAATGTCAATCTGCTTTTTCACTGCAGAACAACAATCTATTACTTCCAGAGGGTGGCTACAGAAACTTCACATTCCACATCGCTCTGAACTGCAAAGACAATCGGTCAGCAAAGCCTTGGCCAATACTCTGGGCAGCAGGGTCAAAGTGAGGAGGATGCCACGTTGGATAGGAGACAGCAGGTGGAAGCTGTGAAGCACAAGGCAGCACATTTATATTTCCAAGCAGGGCAATGCTTAATTAATCTGCAATTTATGAAACTCCTCGTGCTCCCAGGGGTCCTCCCAGGGAGCCTTTGCTGGGTAGTGTCTGGGGAGGTAAAAAATGCCTCCCACAGTGCACTGTGCCTATGGCATGACACTGAAGACTCTTGATAGCACAGAGGAAAAAAAAAGCACATGAGGAAGCAATTAATATCTAAACCGAAATATCCAAATAGCACTGGGCTAAAAAGTGAGTACTAAATTTTAAAGCCACATCAGAATAAGGAGTCTGAACAAACGCTGCATGAAAGGGGAGCAGATACACAACACTATAATTAGGCATTTAGCAAGAAAACTTATCCTCTACACTCAAAGGCAGCATCTGGTATTTGCTTTTAACTAAAGAGCCTGCTTTCCTTAACACAATGTTTAGTTCTAACCTTTGCATGAGCTGGTTATGAGGTATTCCTAGAATTTGTGGTGTCATTTCAAACAACATCAAAAAGGAATGGGAAAGATTTTTAACATTAAATAGTATTTTTCATATTTCTTTCAATTAATTTTAAATGCTAGTCAAATGTAAACATTCTGCTTCATCGAGTGCTTTCCTTGAAGAAAATGATCTTCCAACACACAGAAGAATCACCATTATGCAAGATTAGATCACTGCTTCACCCATGACAGTAAGTAAAGCTTCACACAATGTAATCTTTTCAGTTTCTAATACATAAAAATGACTTCTGTATCTCTATCATCACCTCAAGATTGACCTTCACTATAAGTTCATCTTCCCTCTTTCCTTCCTTTTTTTGCAAAACTTTTGTTCCCCCACTCCGCAGTTTGGGGTACAACTGCCCTGATGATTCAGTCCTGCATTCCCCTATTGCTTGACTGAAAATCTTACCATTTTCAGTATCTTTCCCTGGGATCTGATTATAGCATGTAGAGAATACCACTACTCCTCTCCTTACGACAACAGATTGAGTCCTGAACTGTTTTCACTCGGATTCTCTTCACTAGTCTCATACTTGTTACTTATTTCTCTTTTCATATTATTTCCACTGTTGTCAATACACAAATGTTTCCCTCTGGATGTATGCCATCTGGAACAGCCTCTTTGCATTGCTTTGCCTCATCAGCTCCAGCTTCTATTAAAATCTCCTTAAAACTGGAATTTTAAAATATAAGTATATTTAATATGAACATTACACTGTAATTAAAGCAATAAACTCTCTTCGCTTCCTTTCCAAAAATTACGCACTGTTCATTTCAAAACCACGGTCAACTTCAAAGTGATATGACTAACATTTCTGAGTCAGTAAAACCCAAGAACAAACAAAACCTAAAGACAGAACTCGATTTGTAAACATTAAGTCTTACACGGTCTCTGTGCATGTCCATAGAAGTGTACACACATATATATGTACGAGACAAAGAGAAAAGCATTCTCCCCTCTCTTAGGAGAAATGGGAACAAACAACCAGTTTCACTCCCTTTAAATGTTTCATTTGTCTTAAACCTGTGAAGAATGTCGTGCTAATAAATGCTGATAGCCTGTTTTTGCAGCAGGCAATCTCCTGGTTCCAAGTGAGTGACTGGAACAATGTTTTATCTCCCAATGGGAGACAGAAGACGTCACTTGGACTGCTGGAGTCAGTGTCGATGTTAAGAACATCTTGACCAAGATTTACAGAACACAGTCTAGCCAAGGTAACAGTTAAAAATTTGCAACAATTCAAGGAGTTACATAAAAAGGACAGGATATTAAATATTTT
>JAWWLV010000001.1:7079840-7090941 GCA_035041135.1 Platyrinchus mystaceus
CATGGAAGCATATTCCTTCCATTTACTACACATAGGATTATATAATGTTTTATACTGGCTCTGAATTTGGCTTCCCACACCACTTCCAGTCTCACTAGATTTTTGGGAGGTATTTAGGAATGGCCTATGGAATTACCAGTACCACATTAAAAGCAAGTTTGAATTAGAGGACTTCAGGAGGAATCATCAATCACACAAAAATTAGATGAGCCCTAGTGATAGGAAACACACCGTGTAGAAGAGCTGTGGTGAAATGAGCTGGGGCACATAAAACATCTGCCTGTGGAAGCTGTGATCTCTCCCAAGCCTTGTCTGTGAGCCCACTCAAAGAATGAGAGCAAAGACAAGAAAGAGAAGTTATTCATTCTCATTTGACCTACCTCATCTTCTAATTAGCATTTGGTAATTGGCTGGAAAAAGTCCAATTTCATGCCCAGTATTTGCTCTACAGGTATGCTGACTGCTTAGGGTTAACACCTGGGAATATGGCAATCTGTACTAAGTGATTTAGAAATACAAATCTCACTGTAATTAAGTAGAATCTAAGTACCTAACAGCTAGGGACTTCTGATAATTCCAAATGTTACACCATATTGGAAAAGACGACATGAAAAAGCTGCCAGTATAACTCCAAAGAAGGATAAGTAAACAAAGAAGAGAAATCTTGCTCTTCCTTTATGCTTTTCAGATCATCAAACCTGAAAGATTCAATAAAAGCTTTATAGAGAGGGGGAAAAAAGAGAACATAACAACAAGGTTGTGGGTTGGATCCCTGTATAGGCTTAAGAGTTGGACTCGATGATGCTTGAGTGAGTTCTTTCCAACTCAGATTATTCTGTGATAAGTTCATTTAAAACCAATTGTAAACTAAGTTATTTTTAAGAATATGTTTTAACTTTAGGTAAAATGGCAAGAATATTCTGGAAAAACAAATAAATAAACCCAACATGGTTAATGGATAGGGAAAACCTAGATAACAAATACTACAAAACTGCTTGACTGGCAACTCAGTCAAGCAACAGTGTTCTGGAAGGAACAATGTTAAAGCAATCATTTGCCAAAGTGTTACATGAACCCCAACTATCTGCTCTGCAAATCTCAATCTGAAGGAGTATCCTGAGGCACATTATCAGATCTGAAAAAGCTTCAGTTGAATAAAGTCTCATCTGACCCTGGAGAATCAGTTCAGCTGATGAAATAACAATACAAATTACACGCAGAAATCGATTTTGACACTTTCTTCTGAGGGTGGATTATTTATTGGTTTGATCCCAGTGCTCAGTCAGGATGAACCACGAGAACCTTTATAGTAAAGTATCAGTCTCAACAAGAAACTAATGACTAACAGTAGTGTGGATGCTGCATCCCATTAACTCAATCAAGGTAGGCAGCATTAACTGGTAAACAAGTAATTATATTTTTATACTGAGAAAATGTAAGAAGTCTGCAAAATCAAATAACAAGTGGACTGTAATTTGATGCTACCAGTCATGAAGTTTAAATTTCAGTGAAGGTTGATTTGATAATGGAAGGGTAGCTGCATCCTTCCAGTTTCATTAAAGAATGTAAAGAAAGCCTTTTCTAGAGATAGAGAAGTGTTTTCTACTGAATCTTATCTACTGCAAAGTTCTTATTAAGGATGAGGATTTGAGGTCAATCCTCTAGTTTCAGAAAGTTAATCGAGTGATTAAGCTTTGACTAGAAACTTCAGGGATAAAGTTCTTCCAACTGAGCTTAACCTCAGCATGTGTGATGGAATTAAAATTTACCAAATCCTAACTTCCCTGGAATTCTTGTGTTTGAAACAAAACTGAGGAGTTGTTGTTACCATCCCAACCTTACACCATATATAATTATTACAATGACAAGTTAATCATATTGGATTGCTTCTCTTGTTCTCAGTGGCTGTTTTGTAATATTTGAGAAAATAGAAGTAAATTAGGAACCTGCTCCTGCAAGTACAAATGTAAATAGTTCAGCCCAGTTCTGTTTTGCTCTACAGAGATGAATACCTGTGTATTGATCTACCCACATGCATCCACTTGAAACCAGGGCCACTAATTAGATGCTAAATGTGCCAGGAAATTTGAGTTTCAGTTATGGGTTCTGCCACAAATGTGTGATGCACTTTAAAACCCTTATCTGAAAGATATTGAGTGAGCAGAAAAATTAGTGAGTTCCATTTCACATCACCTAATCAAAACTTCTGACAAAAAAAACCAAAACCAAACAAACAAAAAAAATAAAAACACAACAGAAAAAAACAACAAACTTTTTAATAAGCTTTAGTAAACTCTTCCAAAACATTTCATATATCCCTCAGACATTTTTTTATGGTTTTCTCACAAAAAATATTCAGTATACTCAAAAACTTATTTTTGACTTGGTTATAATCAATCTACAAAGAATGTTTTAACATTAGGCCTTCACACTGTGACCCATAGTGACCAGTGTTAGTGTGGTTCAAAGCAGAGAGTGGGGAGAAGTGATTCTGTCCACAGCCCAGGCCACAAGCCAGGCTGTTCAAAGTAAGCCATCTCATACACACAGTTCAAATTTTGATGTAGGAGCAGATTCTAGAAAAACTTCCAGATTACATAGACATTGAAAGATTGCTAACAAATCCTTTTGCTTTTGGAAAAAAACCCAAAAAAACAACTACCCAAAAAAACCAACAAACCAACACAATTGTCAAAGCAAAGTCCCAGTGTGACCATTCATGGGACTCTCTGGCAGTCCAACTCTCATCATCACAGACCTCATCACAGACTTTCTCTGCTGACACTGAGGCCTCTTCACAGCAGCAGCTCCACTAACCAGACAGATCCCCCCTTGACTCTCTGCATATCCCACTCACTCAGACCAGGTTTCCTCACCAGTTCAACCCCAAGTTTCCCACAGCAGAATCTCAGATGTCTCATGGCACAAATCAATTTATTTATGCTGCAGCACCACAGAAAAAGCCTGAGCTGGTGCCTCTGAGGAGAGACCCTGAACAAAGGACCCCCCGGGCTTTTATCCCCCCACAGTCCAAGCAGGGCACAGTCTCACTCTTACCCCTGAGTGCCCACCCACCTGGCTGGTGCCACCCATCTTCATGCCCTTTGTTATCCCAGCCTCTTGCCCTGGGCTCCCACCCAGAGCCCATTCTGCACCTCAATCTGCAGTTTACAAACCGAGCTACCTGCACCAAACGTATTCCTAAACAAACACGTTTAAATGCCCCTTGATCACAAATAAAGTTTTTGTAGAGCTTGTTGAGGACACAGTTCAACTGCAATGCTGCTACCATGTTTGCCCGACCCTGTTCAACCTGAAAGAAAAGTACTGAGCAAAACCAAACAAGGCTTTTGGGGTTTTTTTCCCTTTTTCCTTATATCTTTTAACACTAAGAGAATGCAAGCTTGTGAGCTGGGGGGGGGGCCAGAAATCTTTTGCCAGTCAATAAATGAGCTGTTACTGTGCAATGCTCACACTTATTGTGTACAGTCTTAATGCACACAGTTGCTGAAGGTTCTGTGGATTGCAGGCACTGACATCGTGCCTCCCAGCTGACTTGAGTTCAACTCCCACACAAGCTCTGGGAGAACGGTCAGAGCACAATGAGATGCCATCTTCCAGTGCACTGAGAAGTCAGTAAGCCTTGCTGCCAGCAAGGCTACTTAGTTCAGGTTGTACACTGATAACTTAGTCTGAAGCTATTATGTCTGAAGCTATAATGCCTCCAGCTCCAAAACTGTTTTGCAGTGTGCAAGATTACTATATTAAACTGCCCCCGTGTTCAATCCCTGAGCCTCCTGGCACATTTCCTGGCTGTGACATCTGCCTATTACTATCTGACAGGAAAGCAGTCCAAAAGCCAAACTGTTCTCGGCCTCCAAGACCAGTGTTGACCTTATTTCTAATAACACACAGGATTTTATGTTCCACATGCACTGCAGGTTCAGTGTGAAAGAAAACACAATACATGTAGAACACAGTGCAGGTTTCCCTAGTAGCATAAGGGAATACATGGACCTAGGAAAAAAAAACCCGAACAAAACAAAAACACACACAGACAAAAAAATTATCCCCTTGCCCCTGAAAGAAAAAGAAGAAAAAATTACTATTGCATTGATTTCCTCACTCTTCCAGATAGTTTTCTTATGAATCAATGGATCTCAAACTTCTTCCAGAGCTTGTAACTTTTCTTAGCACCCTTCCGTCTTGGCAAGATCTTCCACTCCCTGCTTTCCTCTTGCTGACAGTTTCCTGTGACTGTCAGGAGGCTTTCCCACATTCCTGTGCTCTCCCTCTCTGCCTTTGCACATTCTTTCTCTGTTCTGCTAAACACCAGAGAAGACATATGGAAGATCAAACTCATGTTTAAAGGTGTGGTTCCAAGTGCATTCCCTGTAACAGCAGCATGGCTTGAACAATCTCTGTTCTCCCTCTTTACTCCTCTGACAATTAACTACTTCTTCCCTCCTTACTTACATTGGCAAAAATATTTTTGAGGTTTTATGTTACTTTATGTATTAGTATCTTCTAATGGATCACTTTCAAGTGCATCATTACTAGTCTTAGAAAAATAGATTTATATGTGACCAGTTTGTGGCAATAAGACTTTACTCAAGCTACCAAGAAACCATGTCTTGAAGAAAAACAAGGGGTTTAAACACAGGTTCTCCAGAAGTACAAACATGGTATGACAGCAAAGGCCTTGACAGAGGGAATACAGGATGATGACAATGGCAAAGCTGCCAGAGCTATGAACACAAATCAGAAACAGTCAATCACAAGTCACTAAGAGAGTGCAAGCTTGTGAGCTGGGGGAAAAAAAATTCTTTTGCCAGTCAATGAAGTTATTAGACTGTGTTAGCCAAACAATAAAAATGAACCAAAGCAGACCCCAGCTGCAGAGCAAGAAACATTCTAGGTCAACATCATATTCTTCCCACCAAAGAGAAGACAAGAAACATTAACATCAATGTATAATCTGAGGTTCTGACCACGCACCATAACTCTATCCTGCTTTTCTACTGAATAAGACCACCAACATGAGTCTTAGCCCTAAGAGGCTTAGAGAAAGGTAAGGGTAATACCAGAGAAAAGTGTTAGAAACGTATAGAAAGTTTGTTTATATCAGTTCTAATTGTCCCATTATGAGGAATGACTTGTAATAGTCATATAATTTGGTCTATAAGTCCTTATGTCATTGTAACAAGGCTAATAGTTCTTTGAGTAGAGTTAAGACTTTAATGAGATTAAGAATAAATGCTTTTGCATACACAGTGTGTTTCTTTAGGCCACATGAAACAGCTTGATATGTACCCTACTTAAGGGCTGATTGTTAAAATTAAGATGCAAAGTTGGGGCTTGAGATGAGATAAACAGGTCCATATGCCTAATTCTCATCTTTATCCTTTGGGCTCTACAAGTTAGTGAAGCTGTTGGCTGTTTTCCAGAGCACCTTCTTTGTCAGGTGGACATTACTAACAGTGACCAAGAATTACATCTCTTTCCTGATGGGATCAGTAATTAAAAAATGAACAGTACTGACTAAAATAATCCTTAAACAACCATTTACACTGCAGAAGCATAGGCCATACATCTCTCAACTACCATTTTACACTATGTTAAAAAGAGTTCAAAGCTGCTTTAGCTTTCAATGTATTATCAATTTAAATTGTAAAAAGGTACAAATTACTGAAAGTTTAGTAACAATTCTAAGTAGCTGTGATGGATATTGGAAAATAAATATTTCTGAAGTCTTACCTGGTCTCAACACCATATGAAGAAGTGGTGAGCAATGCTGACAGGGGGGTTGTTGACAATTTATATTGCATGGCAAATATCACTGCTGGATTGTTTCTCCTATCTCCTCACCTAAAGTCCTGTTTAAGACTCCATTTATGCTTTGAAGTTTGTACATTAACTTCCCAACCATATTAAAATGGTTCAAATCAGACTAAACTGGACCACACTGGTTTCAACCAATTCAAACTGAATCCAACTGCACCAAACCAGACTAAAATATTTTAAACCTATCAAAATGGTTCTAACTAGATCAAAGTGGTTTAAACTGAATCAAACTGGTTCCCATCAGTTCAAACCAAACCTAACCAGTTCAAATCAGTTCCAACTGGATCAAACTGGTTCCTGCTAGCTTAGACCAGATTCAACCAGTTCAAACCAGACTCAATCAGTTTCAACTGGATCAAAATGGTTCCACCTGGTTCCAACCATCCTGTCTGGTTTGGTTGGAACCAGTTTGATCTAACTAAAACCAGTTGGAACATATAAAGCCATATCGATCCGCTTTGAACAGATTGGAACTAGTTGGAACTATTTTGATCTGGTTGAAACAGGTTTGAATCGCTTTGTTATGATTTGAGCGAGATCAAAATAATTAATTAAGCTGGTATTTAGGTTTTAATGAAAATCCTTCGAGATTCAGGTCTCCATCTTCTGCATCATGCTGTTCTGCCACTGTATTATGTGGACTCGACAAAAGAGCAGCAGAAGTAGAAGTAAAGTAAGGTAAGTTGTGGGCAGAAAGGTCAGTCAACCCTGTTATTGTCACCATCTTGGCAACCACGCATTTTTCTTCACAATACATAGAAAAGCTACCAGAGTTTAATGGATGTAATACAAGCTGAAGTCAAATAAAATTGCTGGGATAGCAGTTTCAGAGAAGATAATAAATTACAGCCATACCTAAAAATGGGAAGCTAAATTTGTATTCATTTTGTGGCATTATTGACAACTACACAGGAAAATTAATCAATAATTAACCTGTCTTATTTTTCTTTAAGGGATGAAGCCCTGTATCAAATGGTTTTACATTTAATAAAAAATAGGGTTATTAGATTACAAAAAAAGCAAAGCTTCTGTGCAGATTAAACCTTTTAATATCTTTGTCATTAAGGAAATACTAATTTTGGTATTTATTACAACATTATGGGTAATGTTTTCACGGGAGGCTGAAACTTAAGCCCATTAAATGCTCCAATCTGAAGTGAGAAATGGCTTCTCTGAACTGCCATTGATAATGCAACACATGAAAATATTACACAGCTTTACCAAAATTTTTCAACAATGTATCCAAGATGCCCAATAATTTATGCGAACACTGCACAGAATAAAATTAGGATACAAACTTATCCCCAGTTTTGAGCAGAACATTTATAGCAGTTTCTACTGATTAGCTCAAAAGACTTACGCGAAGAATTAAATATACCTACTAAAGAATTATTTAATGAATAAATATACCTAGAATGCTGGTAAAAAAAAAAATTACACACTATACTTAAAATGCACTAAATAAAAAAACTGATAAAACGATACAGTGAGGCTCCATCAGACAAACATCAAACATCAGCAAAGATAAGATCAGAATATTTCCAGGTACTCGAGTGCCACAGAAAGAGGGGAGACTTTCTCTTGAGTCATTTTAGTGACATCCTATTTTGTCTAAGCACTATCTATGTCTACACAGACACTGAGGGCATGTATCCAGTTAACCATGTTTGGGGAAATAAAGGGGGAGGGTGGAAAAGATTGATCTGGAACACCCCGAGAAAAAAAAATGAAAGGACTCAGATTTAGCTGTTATGTGGTCCAAGCTCATGAGGACCATACAAAACATAAATGCTGGTGACCTGAAAACACAGGGCCACACAGCTCTGCAGGGTATGAGAATGATAGAGAGCACGAGTTTCTGAACACTGCATATGCCCCACTATCACTATATAAACCCTTTTTTACATGGTTTATGGCCTGACACAAGTGCTGCTGTAGCCTGTGGTTATGTGTGGAGGGAGAGGGGCGGCTGCAGTGGGAGTTTGTGGGTGTCTTGTTCTATTCTTGTTATTGTTTTGGAAAAACTTATATCAAAGTGTAAAAATCTTAGCATTTATGACCAAAATTGAGATGCACAGAACGTAGCTGATATATTGAAAAATGGTAAAACTGAAATATAAAGACCATCAAACAAAAAGAAGAAAAACAATAGCAGATAACTATTAAAAAAAAAAAAAGCCAAGAATGCAATGGTGATGAATTCAAAGAAGAGAATGGTTCCCCAATACCCAGTGAAAGCTGAAAACCATAATACTTTCAGAATTATTTTAAGTGAACAAATATTGTTAAATTGTTCATTTACTTTTTGGTCATCACCTCTTTCAAGACTCATCTCTGCTCCAATTTTCTGGAGTAGCAAGCCATACAAAGTAAGAGAAAAAAGAATGTAAAATAGAAATAATACGGAATAAAGAATCAACTTTCTTTTTTTTATGTCTTTAGGTAACTGAGAAGGAAATGCAAGTAGAATTTCAAAACATTTTTAAAGGTCAGCAAAATACAAGGGTAAAAAAAAATTGTTGTGATAATTAAAGAAAAAAATTATAATGGAGAGGAAGTAGATTAAAAAAAATGTCTATTTTCTAAGACTATGTTCTGAATTTCAACCTTTATTTAAAGCTGTAACAATGAATACATGGCATGATACAAGACAAATCTGCTAATTCATGAGATGAGATTCCTTTCAATATACGAAATTATGCCTGTCCTTGGAAGGTTGCAAAGTTTAACTAGTTTATATTTTATTTAGTACTTATGATCCTGACAGCAGGCTGCCTTAGGCCTCATTTCCACTTAATTCAGAAAAACAACATTTCTTATTCATGTACAGTCTGATCAAAGGCTTACATTTAGCACAACACACAGTAAAAAAAAAAAAATAAAAAAGCACATTTTGAGTAGATTTCTTACAGCTAAATGAGAAACTGATGGAACTCGTGGAAAATGTACTAGTTCAGGTCATACTGGTTTTGCAATTTGTGCATGAAGTTGTCTTGCAAAATTTAAAGCACTGAAAATCAAAAAGAATAAAGGTATGGTATGATACTGGTACATAATGGCATAAATGCAGGCCTAATAATCACTGAACAGAAAAAAATAGGAGGTGAGGCTTCTTACTTTTCTTGAGTGGTTCACTTTTGCATTATTTACATTATTTGCATGCTGATTAAAAGCACTTTGGGCATGAAGGATTCCAGGCATTCACATAACTGAGTTAGTGCTGATGGATCTTTGGGCCCAGCAGTCACAAGACTGTGCAGACAGAGTAAAATGCCAGTTACTGTGCCTTGAGTATTATGGGCAGATTGCTTGTATTTAGACAAGTCTGTGTGTACAGTCAGTCACCACCTGTCAAGGAACATAACAAAGTTCTACTTGAGCCACCAGAGTAGAATAAGGTCAAGTCAATCACATCCCATTTCTAGGATGTTCTAAATATCTGATACACTTCATACAGCCACTAACAACAACAACAAATAAATTGTCTGTACAGTTACATCAATTATTATCTCTTAAATTATAATTTTCTTGAAATTTGATGTGATGGTCTGCCTGACCTTTGCCATCCCCTCAGGAGTTTTGCCATGAAGATGCCTCAGCTCCCAGCAGCACTCATGGTGTCGGTAAGGTAGAATGCAGTTAAAGTATTTCACAGCTAACCACCAAAACAAATTCTGGCTAAGCTTTGATTCATTTTGCTGTGCTGAAACTAATAAGCAGATGCAGTTTGATCTAGTCAAAGACACAACCGCAGGGAAGTGAACAGGTTATTTTAAGGACCTGTGAACTGACAATGTTTCTGGACTAGAATTAATGTCATGGAGCTCAAGACAAGCATCATCCTGGCTTATGGTGTTCTAGTGCCAGCTTTGTTTTACTTGAAATGCAAGTTTGTTATGCTTGACAAACTGAGTGTGACCAGAAACACTTCATTTGTTTTACTTCAGCTGCTGCAGAGGAGACAGGCAAAACAGCGTTCAATACAGTATTCAATGAGCTTTGTTTGCTTAATTTCTTCTGTTAAATATCTACATGTGTAAAAGGACAAGAAAATGGCGAAATTTGTAAAGCTTCAGGTGCATGAGAAACATGAACATAAAAAAATAAAAGTTCTTGCAACAATCTACATTTTAGATTTCATTGATGATAAAAGCAGTAATTTTCTCCATTTTACAATGTCTCTACTTTTCTGCTTATTAAATAACTATCTCTCCTGACAGTCTGCTGTCCACTCAAGGGCAAACATTTCCTTAGATGTAAGTGTAAAACCTCACTTAAAGCTATAATTTTTAATAGAAGTTTTTTACTCTGGGAATTTCTCTTCTTTAATCATCCTGAAAGAGATCCTAGCTGACTTAAATGAACTATTTTCCAGCATCTTTCAAGTGAGAAATCTGAAGGAGAAATAGTTTGGATATAAATCATCACTTGGTTCTTAGAGCTGGCCTTACAGGCCTTGCAGATTTGCCTCCAGACCGCCAACAGCAGGAGCTGGAACAATGTGTCCTGTTCTTCAGTCGAAAGAATGGATCCCTCCATCCAGATCCATTTAGTCCTTGAAGTACTTTGCATGCTCATTGATTTTTTGACAGACTCTCACTGGTTTTGATTGAGATTCCCTCTTTTTTTAATGTTCAGTATAGGTTACAGTATCAATTCTGTTAGTTCAGAAAGTCCATTTCGCTCATGCACGTTGTTAACTATCCCTTTCTTTCACTTTGTCCTAGAAACTACGTGAGAAAACAAAAGTCCTAAGATCGACAAAGATGGATTTTTTTCCTCCATGAAACAGTTGATTCTTTAAGTCCCAGTATAAGTTCTTATTACGGAGAAAAAGAAGAGGCTTTCTGAGCAATGGAGCTGACATCCAATTTTTGAAATAACATTTATCCACAGTAGTCGTCTCCAAATCAACATTTCGGGCATTGCCCCTGGACAAGCCAGTTTCTTTTTCAGGCTTTGGTCCTTAACTTGTCATAATCACAGCCCTGGACTGTGAACTGCTGCTTCAGCATCCCCTGCCCACCAAATTCGGGGCTCACCAGTCACGCAGGTGGGCTGGGATGCTGTCGGTGCTCGACATGCCCCGCAGGCAGCACTGCAACCCCAACACTGTGGTGTAGTGGGTTTCTGTGGCTGGGTTTTTGGTAGCAGGGGAGGGCTACAGGGGTGGCTTCTGTTAGAAGCTGCTAGAAGCTTCCCCTGTGCCATGGAGCCAATGCCAGCCAGCTCCAGGACAGACTTCCTGCCACTGGTC
>JAWWLV010000001.1:7091041-7116620 GCA_035041135.1 Platyrinchus mystaceus
GCAGAAACAACAACTGACCAAAACCCCCATTCCTGTCCCCCTGCACTGCTGGGGTGGAGGAGGGAGAACACGGAAGGAAGGAGGGGTGGGGGGAAGATGTTTTTAAGACTGTTTTATTTCTCACTCTTGGCTCTTATCCTGTTAGTAATAAATTTAACTACTATCCCAACTTTGAGTCTGTTTTGCCTGTGCAGGTAATAAGTAAGTGACCTCTCCCAGCTGTTATCTCAACTCATGAATCCTCAGCTGTTTTTTTTTTTCCTTCTCTCCTCTGTTCAGTTGCAGAGGGAGAGTAAGAGAGTGACTTTAGTGGGTACCTGGCATTCAGCCAGGGTCAATCCACTGCGTATGGGCATCAAGTGACTCATACAAGATCCTCTCTTTTTTTATTTTCCTCCATTATATGCCACAAATTTTATTCGATATACACTTTCCCTAGTTGTGTGAACCCAAGCTTATGCTCCCTCAGGTATATTCTCCAGTCTTGAATCAAGTTTTTATATTTCTTCTTCATTCCTATGCTTTATTATTCTGCTGTTTTTACATGCTAACTGAAAACTGAATTAACTTTCTGGTTTGCTTTCTCAGTAAGGCAAATGGAATTTGTTACCTCCACAACAAATTAATACAATATAGCTGGGGGGGGAAAAAAAATAGTGTATATATTTGGAAAACTCGTAACACATTTCATGTCACTAGTTGGCATATGAATAATTCAATTTCAAAAACTCAGTGACAGAGTCACCATGCAAACTGTAAAAAAATTAATCAGTAATTTCTTAGAGTGAAGGAGGATAGTCTCCCCCATATTCAGCATCCAAAATAGATACAGGGACAGCATGTTTTAGGGACAACAGGAGGACAGCCAAAGGACATTGTTTTCTTTCATAGTTCTGGGTTCCTGGCATTACATATCAACAAAATTTAAGCACTAGATGAACTGATGATTTTACCTGCAGAGTAGCAATTTAATTTGACCCTCACCCACAGAAAAGGCAAATCTTAAAAGATGAGACATTTCCTAAAATAACTGTGACAAAGGAAACAAATTAACAGTCAATTTTGCAAATGAGCTAAGAGGAAAGTCTGCCAACCTCTGAGAAAAGCTGGAGACCACAGCAGGGCAGGAGACCTCAAACAGATATTACTTCATTAAAAGTCTTCTAAAAAAAATCCCACAATCCAATAAAAAAACCCAAAACAAACCAAAAAACAAACCCCCCCTCAGAACAGCTTGAATCTAAGCACCTACACTTCAGCCTTCACCAAGGGAGGAAGAAAATTTGGATTTCCCAATGAAAGGGAAAAGGGAGTTGATTCACTAGCCAGTTTGGAGCAAAGTTGTTAAATCCATTAAGTACAAATAATATAAATATATTATATTTAATATAAATATAAAATATTATGATTTTATATTAAATTTGATTTTCCCTTGCGTACTAAAAACATGAAAACTTAAAACATCTGAACATTAGATATCAAGAAGAAAAGAAGAAAGGTCCAGAAAGTATCTTGGATTATTGTTTAATTTAGTTTTTAAGAGAGAGAGAAGACTTAGCACAGGTACAGGAGAAAGATAAGACAGTGACACATTTACATCTACGTAACAATAAGCTTACCCATGCTATCAAACTGCAGATATGATAATTATTTGCTACCACAAGGCAAGTAAGCTTGCATCTACCCCAAGGTAATAATTTATCAGTTTGGAAAGGCTTGCATTTCAATTTGGGGGCTTTTATTTATTTTTTTTTAACCCAACAAATACATAGAATCTTTGCTTCATTCCAGTAAAGGTTTGAGGTTCCCTTGCTATGAGAACAACAAAAAAATTTAACTAAGTACTTGAAATTCTTAATGGGACAGAAGAGAGTGCTAACTTGCACATAGATCAAAAAAAACCCCAAACAAAACACAATTTCTGCCCCTCTCAGCAGAAACAGTTCTTGCACGCTTGGATGGAAGCCCCTGTTAGTCCTTCTGATACAGTTTGCCAAGGGAAATGCACAGATAACGTTGGCTTTGATGATTAAATGCTACAAAACAACATTAATAGATAGATTTATTTTTAAAGTACAAATGATAATTCAGCATATTTTGTTTTTCCAGTAGTGAGTTCTTCAGTGAAAACTGAATATTTGTGTATTATCGAATTTCCTTTCACATTTAAATTCAGTTCTTTCTAAACTTTATTAACTTTGAGACTAAAAGCAAAAACCTTGATTCAGACATTCAGTAATTAGATCTGAAAAAAGCATTTGTTATACAGTGAAAACTCTAATAAAAAGAAAGGAACAATCTCACTTTTGGACAAGAAAAATGCCACAAAAGTGGTCTGTGTGGCTATCCTAAAATATGTAATAAAGTGATTCAAATTACAGTTAATTTTTTACAACCAGAAGTATGCTTTCATGGGTGACATGGAACCTTGTGGGGCTTTTGCTTTTAACATATTACAAATTAACTGCTTCCAAATAACCTAAAAACAACTGTTCTAAGAAAACAGGGTTTATTGTGAATCTGTGATTGATTCTATAGGCTGCTGGAATACATTGAAAGCATTTGCTAATGAAAAAAAAAAATCTTGAATAAATACTTTTAAAAAAATTGAAAAGTTAGATATGGCAACCAAACCAAAACAAAAACAATGCTTGCACCACTGTCAAGATTATTCAGAATTAGTCAGACTTTGCTTTCTAAGAGGTGATTTTGGTAGTGGTGATAAATCCAATTGAAGTGTGATATATGCAAACTAGAATTAAATGAACTGGATTACCTGAAAATTGGAACACATCTTGTTATTTGCTCGCATGCAAAAGCAACGATAATGTTTTAAAAGGCATGGACAACATTACAATTTATTAATGCAGCACAATCATGACCTGCTGTATAAAGCAATTAGGCAGCTGCAAAAACTGCCTGCTTAATTATCCTTTCTAGTTTAGGTTCCTTCATAACTTGACTCCAGGTTCTTAGTTTCATCAACCCCAAACTCTCCAGTCCCTACGCCAGAGGCAGTAACATTCACAAGATTTGGTTTGCTTTATGATGGTATCTGGGGAGGGCTGCAGACAGGCTGACACAGTTGTTCTGAGGTGTGAACTGCTCCTACTCGTCAAAACAGGTGCTAATGAGAATGCAAAATGATAACAATTCATTAGTCGGTGTTGATTGTTCCACTGCCAAACATCACGGAAGGAAAGAGGGCACTACTGAATCTATTGCTATTAAGTGCAGCAGCAAGGAGTGACACAGTGGATGGAGAAGGCAACATGATACCTCTCTCAAAAGGCTGCTAGAGGTGGGAAGGAGCAATGAATAATTTCTCATCTAGGATTTAGAGTATTATCTGTCTTATTCCAAGACAGACATGAGAGGAACAGATGTAAATTTATGGAGCTGCCTCTTAGCTGTGGCATGATAGGACCAAAGGAATCAATGAAACAAAATCCTGAAGAAAAAAATTATCTTTTCTTATTTACAGTACGCTGCTTATAAAATGATACCTGTACTGGTTCTCCACCAAATCCTGCTCTATTTCATTATTTCAAGTGTGGGATTATTTAACATGCTTTGTTCCCCTTCTGCTTTTCTCCTGCTGTTTTGCTAATCCCTGAGAGTTCCCACTTCTGGCAAAGCACCGTTTTCTCTTCAGAACCTGGAAGAATGGTGAGAGGGACCTGGTGCCCCTTGGTCCCCACCTGGCAGCATCCAGGAGGTGACAAACACAAACTACAGGTTGGAGACTACCAAAGTTTCCAGTCCTCTCCCTGTAAACCAGTGCCTGAGCAGCCTATAGATAATACAGTTATCCACATGCAATACATACATACATACATTCTTTTGAAAATGTAGACTTCATTTTTAAGGTCAGTATCTGAATTGTTACTTTGAAATACTGCTCTTATACCTCCAAGTTCTCAACTACTCTCCATAATAAAATTCACCCTTGGTGTTATTAACATTCAAAGATCCTGCTTATTGAAATAAGGCACTGTTTTCCTCATTATATTAAAGTGAGCACAACACCACACAATTTCACTAAATTTGTTGTAGATATTTAAAACTGATTACATTTTTTTTTGTTTGAGAAAGCAATTTGTGCAGGAGCTTCATCCTATAAGCAATATTCTTAGCTGAGATTACATAGTCCCTTTCAAACAATGCATGTTAAATTGCCATTATAGTCAATTAAACGACACAATATGAACTGGTTTTATGCTATGCAGTTCTTTCAACCATACAAAATGACTAGCAAATGTTTTTAAACAACCAAACCTATGAAAACTTTTTATAAGTAACAACATGCCTTGCACACAATGGATAAGTCATAGAGATTCCCTAAAACCAAAACCATTCTGGCACCTCTGTACCTGCAGTACAAATCTTCACATTATATTACAGAAATGATCAAGGCAGTACACTATTACCAATTTCAGCTAAACCAATTTCTTTTTCCTCTTCCCTTTTTGAGGCATGCCAAAAAAAAAAAAAATAAAAGGAAATATTTTCACATATATAGAACTTTAAAAATCCAACCCACAACTATAGTGTTCCCACTCCATTGCAGGGCAAAGTGAAAACAGATGGCGTCTTTTCTAGTGATAAACTAGGTAACCTGTATTCCCTTCTAGAGATCCTAGTCTTGGTCTAGAGATGCTATCTTGGTCTTCCTGTGTTTCCTTTTTTCTGGCATTTTAGCTGCAATATCATCCTGTTTTTACCACCAGTTCTCCAGACAGCCACTAATGCTTGGCATATTTCTTGGTGAATCAAATGCAAAATTAGATGGTTTTAACCTGTTTTGTGCAACTCTGTACTATGTCCCTGATGGCAGCTTTCTGAAGAGATTCTGCACAGTGTATTTTATTAGTAAAAGTTTTAAACAAAGCCTTCGGAAGATTTTACCCCTGCAAACAAAAACAAAGAAGAATGGGATAATCAACCCAGAACAACTTGGAGTCAGGGCACACGCTCCATTCCAGAGCCAGGCAAGTTTCTGGGTGCCATGGCAGAGCCTAACACTGCTGCCTGGAGCTGAGTGGTGTGACTGTACTTGCTGCTTTTCTCACTGAGCTTTTGAAAGGATTAGATAGCTAATATTTTAAAACCTTTAAAAGATTAAAAACTCGCAAAAGACTTGCAAAGTGACCTTGCAAGTTATAATTGTTTACAAACCTCATTTTATGAGCTCGATTTGTTTATATTTACAGGTATGACAAAGATATACTTCAGTCTTCAGAAATTAAGATGCATATTATATTTGTCCCCTCAAATATTGTAAATCTATAATACTACTGCACACATAAAGAACCCAGAAATAGAACTCCATTTTCTGATCAAAATCTAATTTCATGCCCAGTTTTTTATTTGCTTATACCGGTACTAGAGTGGAATAAATATGCCCATAGACCAAGTAGCCTCACAGTTTGAAGTTAAATGGAAAAAAAAATATATATGCAGATTTGCATCTATTTAATCACAAGTAAAACCCAGTGTATTTTCTTGCAATCTGGAACTGTACCACGTTACCTTAATCATCAACAGAAGGCAAAAATCTATTTCACAAATGTTTCAAAAAAGCACTCAAAATGTAGATTTCAATGTGCTGACTAAAGCTGGAGCAAACCACTAAGCAAATAAAACAACTGAACCTTTGTTATTGATAGAGAGCACTCAGACAGAGCCAGGTTTCAGTAGCATACTAAACAGATTACTGGAACCACAACTGACATCACTCACCATTGGTGTCGATTTAATTTTCAGAATTTTATAGTAGATGGAAGCTTCTATTATTTTTCAAAAAGTTGTAGCCGACAAATGAGTTACCAGGAAGGCTTTTTTTTTCCCCAGCACTTTCTTCTCCAGGTTGTGTTAAATACTTCACAGAAATGTACTTATAACAAGTCCATACAGTCACATCCCCATACCCCAAAAAGCCTCGATGGATGCGTGTGCATCCCACATATGGATCCCACCAGAGGTGACAGACTTTAAGCTCCTTTTCAGTTAAGCAACAGAGCTACAACAGGAGATGCTCTCTTTTTGAGGCTCCATCTCATACATAACATGGCTACATAAACTGCTTTAAAATAAAATCATGGTTACTGTTCAGCCACATCAATTTTCCAATATAATTAACCTTTAGTTTCACAAACAATTAATGCAGGAAATGTTGCCCAGCCTATCACTGCTGCTTCAAACATGCTCCATGGATGCACAGCTTCAAAAATCAATGTAAGTGCTTTTCCAACACTGTGAGCTGTTTGGTTATGTCCAGTGTGGGCCAACAAGAAGCAGATATGAAACAGCTGGCAAAGAAGACCTGCTGCCCACATTTCACACATTTCCACAACAAATCTTGCCTCTCATCAGCTCTTAGAGCTGGAGAACCACACTAAGCACTGCTAGAGAAACTTACAGATTCTTATTGCTGCCACCCTGTTTAAATTTCAACTGGTTAGAAGGATTCTTTTCAACAGAAAGGAGGAAATGAGTGGTTTCTAAAATATTTATGTGATAAGATTCCTAACATAAATGTGCTGATTTTTTGATTAAAAAAAAAAAGAGGTTACAAATAAGGAGGATCCAGAATCCTCGAACTTTCATGGAGTTCTGGGAGAGAAAACAGCCAGTCTGAAAAACATCCCTCAGACAAAACTAAAACAACAACCAGCAAGAAGCACCCGCTTCCATCAAGAAAATAATGTTGTCAATGTATGTGTAAGCTATCCCAGCTGAAAACAAAGTAGAATTTCATTTAAATAAAAAATAAGGTCTCAAATGAAGACATTGTCAGTGAAATTAAACTATCAATGCAGTTATCATAACTTATGCTGTTATATAATATTTCAGCCTCCGAAACCTGAGGTTATTTTCCCAATTTTAAATATAAATATAAAGTTTAGAAAGACATAGTAAAACAGAACAAAAGCTGTCTCTTCACACTAATACCATTGAAGTACGAGGAGGTACTGTTTTAAACACAACTTTAAATGCTTGTATTTTGTAAACTGTAAATGAAGATTTGCAGAAGCAGTTCACTAGCTGTTGAAGTGGTTTGGATAGCATTTTAAGAATGCCAATCTATTTCTTTAAGAATTTAGTACTAAGTATATTACATAACCATGACTCAAGTCAGCATTTCTTATAACAAAAGTGTTTATATTTCACTTACAGAAATACCAAATTTATGAGATCTGAAGATTGTTTAGTTGCTACTCTATGTGCACTCAATTGTTTTCACTTCCAGAGGTACTCAATACTATTGTACCTTCCATTATTTATTTGTGATTTGATTCACTACTTAAGATTCTGCCAGGTATTTGCCATTGGTATTTCAGGAGTAATAATTTAGTAACATCACTTTTCAGTATTAGTTTAACTGGTCATAATTAATTGCCACAACAACCGGGGGATGTGGCCTTTACAGCACCATGTTAGATACAAAGAAATTAGGAAGGAAACACACAAGCAGCTAATCTGTCATTTGATGGCTCTTTCCCTCTGCAGCATTTACCAGATGCATGCCTAACAAAGTTAAAAACTTCACCACAGCTGCTGAGAGCTCAACCCACAGCCCCAGGGGCTCACTGGCTGCTCCAGCTGCACTCGCCCTCCTTCACCACCCTCTTACGTGGCTTATGCACATTTGGTTTGCTGTTGATTATCACTCTTACTTTCAGCTTTTTTTTTTTCCTACCTAATTGCTTCCAAGTTTCCTTAACTATGTTATCCATCTTCCAAATGCTCCTCAAGAGATCTAATTGGACTGCATTTCCTTGAAGCTGAAGCTCACTGTGGTACTTCTGCCAGTGTTTCTAATCTCTCTGTAGACCTTGTGTTTTTATTTTTTTTTTTTTTAACTTTCAAGTATTTCTATTCCCTCACAATTTAGTATTGCATGTTAATTTTATTAGCACGTTGTTAACACTCTCTCCCAGATCATTAATAAAGACATTTAAAATTACTGGTTCTAGCAGTGATCCCTGTGGTACCCTCAAGACACCCTTTGTTTGTAGTCTTTCAGCCAAGCTTTTAATCCACATGACAGTACTCTTATCCAAGCCAATTTGAATTAATTTTGCAAGTCAGGCTTAGCAAAGCAACAGCCAACCTTTTGCAAAAATCCAAAATTACAAGATTGATTTCTTCCTCATCCTCCCCCCCAAGTTTTGTAAGTTTTTGAATCAACTCAAATAGTAAGTTTTGTATACCAAAATTAATTGGCAATTATACGCTATGTATTTGTTATATCACATCCTTTGGAAATTTTTTTTTCAATTTTTTAATACTACATCTGCTTTTTCCCTGGTATTTCAGATTTCCTTCACGGCTTCTGGTTTTTCAGAAGTCATAGGCAGAGCTGTAAGTAGACACTGCCTTTCCAAGTACTGATCTGATGACTAACAAGTGGTATAGCCTTAGGCTCTAGAGAGAAAGTAAAAATGGGTTTTTCTAGAAATTAATCTACGTGTCCATTGATAGGATTTCAGCATATGTTCTAAGTTATGGGATACTGCAGTTTTATGCAAATGGAGTTAAGACCAAACTAATCTATTTCCAACATAAATGAGATCTAACCTTCACCACAGAAATTGAAAAGGTAAATATCAAAAGTCATAATCTATGTCAGTTGTTGAGTAAATAGAAAATAAGGAATAAATATATGCATCTTCCTGTGTGACTGTATGCATAATAAAAGGTATTTCCCAGTTATTCCATTTCTTGGTTTTTATCAATAATTATTAATTATTTTACAGGATTTTAACTTACTCATTATCTTATCATAAATGCTTTTTCTCAGTTTTCCTTGTCTAAGAGTCCTACTTAAAATTGATTTCAGTATCCCAGGCAACTGATCTCTCATATTGGTAACTAGCCTAGGATTTTGCGTGTGCGTGCCTTAACCCACAGATGTAAAATGGATCTCTGAAGATTTTTAGTTTACTTCATCTTATTGTCATGTTTATAAAATACTTCATTATTGATGATAAGTGTCAATTTATCAATTTCAAGAATGTAAGAATAAGAATTTTAATTTTCTCACGTGCATTAGACCCCTTTTTTCTAAAATTCTCCCAAAATACATTTCTAAAATTTTATATACTTCCATTATCACATTATGCAAAAATCACTCTACATTTTGATGAGTGCAAATAGATGGCATTCAGTAGTTCCAAACACTTTTATTTTATAAAGGCTTTTAAGAACAGCTACAGGAATCAGATCTGAAACTTTTACAGGACAACTGTTATCCTGATACCCACAAGAACCCTTAATAAGAATTAACAGAATCTTAGACATAAAATATATCTTTCTTTTTATTAAAAGCAACATATTTTCCTCCTTAAGGAGGAAGTAGCGAATGGGTTTTTCAGTGCTACATAGGACTGTGGAAGTTACAGAGATGTGAGGAGACAGGATACAGAAGTTTTAGTTTTGTGCTATTGGAGTCAACACACTTCATTAAGAAATAACTAAACCCTTCTTTATTAATTGCTTCCTTTTAGTCATCAGCACATTCAGTAGCCCACTATGAAGAAATTATGCTTGGACTTGAAGGCTGGAGACTTCAAGGTTAATCCTTGTTTAACTTTATAAAGTGCCTTCACTGGATACTTTTTGAAGACGCATGAGCGTTCTTAAAGATGGCACTTCCTACAAACATCCTTTTTTAATCTCTGCTAAAGGTCTTCTCAATTACTGGCTGCTTAAGACTCCTGTTCTTGGAAATTTTCTGTCAAAAGAAGGGAAAAAATGGGTTTATAACTTCTTATCTGTGAGCTTCTGTTGTAAACAAGCACTGCTGTATTGCTGGTAAACATTTGATCTGCAGATCACTTCCTGTATTTCTGGGTCAAGTGGATAAAAATAAACTATTTAAACTACTGCAAATAATGAACAGTTCAAATACATTTGCAATTGCAATTTTTTTGTTCTTGTTAGTGATCAATTTTACTTGGTGCTTTTATACTGCCAGTTACATCCATTCACATTTCTATATACACTTCCCACTATCTACCCCTACCTAGAATATTTTTATTTCAGTGCTCTACGGGAATTATATCCTTTCTTCCCTGCTCTCTCTACTCCCTCTTCCTCCTGTAGTGCTTTCTTGTAGCCTGCTCCAAGCCTACACTGCTGGATGGTGCCAAGTGCTGTTCAGTCCTCATGATCTTTCACAAATACAGGCAGTTTAAATGAGCAGATAAAATCGAGAAGGAATAGATGGAATCAGCAGCATGGGAACTGGCAATGTGCTGCCAAGGGAATTGCAATGCTCCTGGTCTCGTTCCTTACAGATCTGCTGGGCCTGATGGCTGAGCTGCACCTGAAAGAAGGAGCTGGCGTGGGCTGAGATGTGAGAAGAACAGGATATTCTGATCTTGGAGGTTCTCCTTTTCCATGACTACAGCCACAGTCATCTTTCCCACTCACTGACATGGAGGAAACAAGTAGCCACCCCCTTTTTTGTCCTCCAGCGCTTGATTCTGATGAATCAGAAACTCATATGCAGAGCTACCTTCCCCCTTAACAAAATTAAATAGTTAAAAGTCCTTGCTTTCAGAAGTTGGTTTCACTCTTTCTTTCTCAGGTTTTTCTGCATCCTAAGTATATTCCTGTACACTCTTAAAAGCAAATATCACACGATAGAATGTATTATCCGTCGCTCACACTCAATAAGCATTTTTACATAGGTTTCATATTCAAATTTCAGGGATTTTTGTGGAGCAATTTATGTAGGTACAAGCTCCTTAAAGTGTCCATTGGGGACATCTGTCTTCCCAATTTCATCATTTCAAGTGAATATAATACTCGTGTCCCCAGGTAAAAGTCATGATGCAATTCTATCAGACAGTTGCTGTACTTTGCGCAGTGTGGGTGTGAGAGCTAATTTTGTCCTTAGATTCAGAGGCTTCATTAACAGTCTTAACACAGTCACTGCAGCTTTCTAAATCCTTTCAGGCTTTAACACTTAAGCTACTGCGAAAAAAAAATAATGGAAGTCCATACACAGAAAATGCTGCTTCTCTAACCCAAGTGAAACAGATCTTTTAGATAATGCTAAATGCCACATTACAGCAACACCATTCCAGTGAAATGAAATTTATGAGAAATAAATCATAGCTACTAAAGGCTGTAAATCAGTATTTTTGGACAACTTATTCTGATATAAAAATATGTGAAACTCTGAATTGAGATGCATAAAGAGGGGAAATTATGTGTCAATTGTATGCAGGCATATGAATGTCACCATAATGCATATTATACCACTTTGCTGTTATGCCTTTTTATTCAGACAATTTCATCATGTGACTAATTGTTGAATGTTATGATCAATATATCGAGTATGTGGGAAAAAAAGCCTTTTCCTCCCTTAGATAGGCATTTTTTCCACCTATAAAACATTTCATACAGTGGGGTAAATTTTAGATATGTTCTAAGTAAAAAATTAAATAAAATAAAAAAAAAACAAACCTGAAACTCTCAGTAATATATTTTCCGATATATCTTGTGAGAAAAAAGACAAATTAGTCCTTCTTTAGGGTCATGCAAAGCTTTCATGCACAAAAATGTTTTCATCAACTGATACGTGTTGCATATTTTATTCCTTAAAAGTTGTTCATGACAGCAAATCATAATACAGATAACTAAACTCCTACATGTTGCTGTTTGGGAGTTATGAAAATTAAAATTCTGCACCTAAATAATACAGAATCCAGCTATATTTCATATTCATGTGAAAAGCTATAGCTATATTTACAACTTCTGTAAAAAAGGGAAGCTTTACTGTTATCTGGATTATTACTTGCTGATTCATTTCTGTTCCTTTTCATGGTCACTAATCCCAACCCAAAGACTGCTTCTTTTTGATTCTGACTTTGTGATTGAAGTAATAGAAGAAATTTTAAATTATAGATGAACTTAATTCCAATTAAGACTTGCTCCACAAAATGACTTCCAACAGTTGCAGAATGCTTTGCATTCAACTTTATCTTCAGCAGCAACGAGGGATGCTTGGAATAAGAGGAATTTGTGGAAATTTTGCTTTCCACAAACAAGCAATAATCTGGATGGGTGTCTCCCAACAGAAAATCCTATTGTTTTCAGACTGAGGCCTTTTATGGAACAAATGTACCCAAACTGGATGAAAAACAGTCATTAGCTGGACTATATCACACATGAAAAACTATTGCTCATTTTCATACTTACAATCAAATATTTAAAATCTTCTAGGAGCTCCCACATTACTCCTTTGGTGCAGTAGGATCCAGAAGCAATGCAAGATGAAAGCTAATTTGTTTCAGAATCCAAAGGCCCTTGCTTACAGTGACTCATGTCCTCTCATATGCTTAATTTATTAATACACTGAGAAAGGACAGACTTGTCCCCTTGTGCAAACTACAGATATTCTGGGGATGAAAAAATACTTAGATACAAGTCCAAAGCAATAAAAACAAGGCAAAGAGACTGGCAAGTTAAGATTGTTTTTGTTAAGTAAGCAAAAAGACACAGACAGAACGGAGAGAAGGGAAACAAAGGAAACAGATGTATTCTTTCATGACCATAAGAACAAAACCTGTCTGGAGTGAAGAGAAGAAAGCAAAATGCATAATTTTCCTACTAGTCTTAAGGATTTCTGAATCAATAAGCTCCCATTACCTATTGTTCTCTAAGCTGAAGCAAGATCTACGCTGACTTTTGTCCTGCAAAGTTGGAAAAATACTTAATTACTCCTCAACATCCAGGAATCTGGAAGGACTACCTGTTTTATGGGATGTGACAGTTCTGGGGATGTACCTGTACTTCACGTGCAGGGTTTTTATTTCATTGATGGCATATTTCAGCTCAGGAAACATGTTCTCATTCTCTCAATCAGCTAAAATGGTCTAAATGTTATTTTTGCCTGCATCTCAGATTTTCTTTTGTCTTATTTTCTTCTTCTCCTCAAAGCTGATAGAGCTAGGTAGGTAAAAGTCTGACTGAATTTGCTTTGGATGGAAGTTATTAATTCCATATAAGATTAACTTCATTTGAGAAACTAATTCTTTCCTAAATAGTTTACTATTTTAAAATGTATATAATAAAAAGCATATAGCTTCTTTTCCCATATTCACTGAAATGAAATATATAGCCAAGATGACAGTAATTTGAGGGATAATCTTTGAAAATAGACTTAAAAGTATATTCTGTGTTTTGGTTTTTTAGCATTTCTTAGGTTTTTCAGTCTCTAAATATGCAATATCAATTACTGAGTAAAAATATTATAAAAAGGAACTTCCCTTTCTGGGATGGATTACCGCCGTCTAGATGGGCTAAAAATGAACAGAAATGTAACATGACTTTTTGTGACTCTTTTATCACTTATATCTATCAAAAAGAATTTAAGTTGATAAACAAAACAGAGAACACAAACAACAGATACAGTACCACTTCTGGAAAAGCTGTTTGCAATAAAATAAAAGTATTTTATCTGCTTTATTTATAATATATATGTATAATAGCCATCTTCCGAATGGCTGTTTTGTCTCAAGTTTTTTTCAAGTTTTGAGAAACATTTCCAACACTGCTTCTCATGACAGTCTACAGACATTTAAACCCTTCCCCTGTCTCTGCTGGTCTCTGAAGAAGGGAAGGTTAAGCTACAATAAGAAAAGCAAACTATGACTAGTTTATTTCAAGAGCATTTTCTTGCTCTGAAACACAAAAGAATTATCTCAAGACTTTGAGCTACACTGTGTTTTGGTAACTCCTCCTTTCATCAAGAGCTTATCAAAGCATGACAAGGGAATGGCCAGGTGACAGGTTTGCAATAGGAGCTTTTGGTCCTCCACAAGGCAGTGAAAGATTTTGGCCTGTCAGTAGATATGGCACAGTGTTGGGTAAGCTCATCTGGTTTCCTCCAGCTTGCAGAGAAAGACTAGGGAAAAAGTAAATTCACAATACAGGCTTAACCTTTGTTGTACAATAGCAACAGATTTCAGTTACTGAAAAGACATTAATTTGTAGTCCCAACGTGTTTGGAAAAAGATCCACTGTCTATGTAAGTGGCTTCAGAGGTTTTTTTCTCCATAAAGGACAGTTTTAGTCCGACACGGAGTCAGAGTACAGGAATGCAGAAGTCCACAGATGTTGATACAAAACTGATTAACAGCCTTTGGGACATCTGTCATTTGGAAACTTCAAGTCTGACTCAGCAAAGGCTGCCATTCCTTAAGAACTGCAGAGTAAACACACGGTTAATTCCACAAAACTCCCACTGACTTGGCATTGGTCAGGGGGGATCCCTGTGGTCACCTGGATGGCTTGGCATAGACTTTGCCCACCTGCTAGCTGGTGTGAGACTTCTCAGTCTTTCTACCCTTTCCCTTCCTCTTCAGGCAGAAGATAAAGCACATTTACCAGCTCTTCTCAGAAGTCTTGATTCTTTGCCAAAGGTTTAGCAATATTGAGGGCAAAAGCAATATTGCTTTTTGTTCCTTGTTGTGAAAAGCCTTCCTCACTTTAAACCTTTTCTAGCAAGAGGGCAGTAAGTGTGGCTGCATTCTCACTGAACTCTCCAGATAAAAAGTACAAAACACTCTGAAATGAAAAGTGCTATGTAATCATAGAATATTACAGGATGAAATCGCACTTCAGTGGATCACTACGTATGAAGACATATGTTTTATTGGGTCATCTTTCAAAAGACAGACATAGCTCCCTCTGTTATCAGTAACTAGTGGACAGCATTGCCATGAATAATAATAACAAAAATAATATATAATCAGTCAACGTGTAGAGTAACTAAACAGAACAATTTGTAAAAACTTCTAGCAATGTTAGCACATCAGGAAAACAAGAAAGGAGTAGGAAAGGTCATACAAAGAAATAATGAGATTTAGGATAATCAAATCAAAATAATTGACAAAGTTAAAAAAATGAAGATTCAACTGATATAGTTGAGATTTTTAAAGAAATAGATCTATAATCACTGTAAGGAAAAAAATTACAGGAAAACTAACACTTAAGAGTAGGACTTTCCAAGGGTAAATAAAGGTTTTATAGAAATCTGAATGCAAGGGAATAATGTTGATATGAAACTACCAGAAGTATGAGGGTAAATGGTAGAGAGTGGGGCTCACCACCATTAGTTAAAAAATAATCCCTGTATCAGCCCTGAGGCATCCTAACCCTTATCTTCAGACCTGAGCACTCAGCTCAAACTAAAAAAAGAACACAATTAAACTACATCAGATTAAAAGTGAATGTATATTTAATAATTTAGGTAAAATTAATCATTTTGGTGCAGTTATGCTAACGGGTATTTAGAGGAGGATGAACAGCCAAAAGAGGAAAACTGAGCCTAACAACAGAATGAAAATAAATAAACTTCAAGTAATATCAAGAGGGTTTATTATAATTAGCTATAAGAAAATCCTCTGTTTTCTATTGTAACTAAAATCTGAGAAAATAGAGACAATTCGAGTAGTAGAGCTCTCTACACAAGAATGATGAGAGAAAAGAGCAGTTAAAAAATAAATTAAGATGACAAGAAACAAAAAAACGTTAATTTATCCTTCATATACTACACAGCTTCTGTCAGTGAAATGACTTCTAAACTCCTGTCATATCCTTTGCAAACTCATGTTATCATCTGACATCCAATTTTCAGTACACATAAAGTCTTTAACCATTGCAGCAATCAGCATATGACAGTGACCCTTTCACATTCCCACACTGATGTAAATTAGTCTTTGAATTGGTATTCACTCCATATATGCTCATTAAAAAAAAAATATCCAGATAAAATGAAATCTTGTTCTTGGCAGTGACCAACTAAGAATGACTGAAAAGACAGACTTTAAAATGTCATAGTGAAGATGGCAGCACAGTATATATAGTGGTTACCTGGAAATAATATCAGCTAGGGAACAGTTCTTGTGAGGAATAAAAATAACACTTGCCACAAACTCTCAGGCATGAAAACAGTCTAGTATTCAAACACAGCCCACGTGAGTCAGAGGGCTGGAGCACCTCTCCTATGAAGACAGGCTGAGAGAGTAGGTGTTGTTCAGCCTGAAAAAGAGAAGGTTTTGGCAGTAGATTTAAGAAATACAACTAGAAATCCAATGAATTTATGCTCCAGAACGAAATAATCAGACCTTACATCACTAACCCCAGTTTTGAAGATTTCAGTAATCAAAATATTTTACTTTCAAAATTAATAATTTCAAAAGTAGAAAATTGGGAGGAATGAAGGCTGATACAATGAGAATGGTCAGTAACAAAACCAGAAAAAACAAATGGTCTCAGACCCTGGTAACTATAACTGCAGTAATCCTGAGCTGTGACCACTCATTTCCTGGCTGTGCATTATAAAAATTACTACTGCCAGAAATCATCTCAGAGGCCTTAAGTCTGAGACCACTTTTTGCCACTTAAACCCAGTGTTTTTGCCAAATCTCTCACAACAGAAATTCAACTTGCATGCTGGTAAGGATTTTCTTCAAAGATAGTTCTAGCACTGCTTACAAAGGGAGACAACTCTTTAAATAGCCTTTATAAATAAAACAAAGTCATTTATACCAGAGAAAGAGAAAAGAGGTATGTGGCTTACACCTTAGGCTTCACAGCCTGATAAATTGCTTGGCATCTTGGCTTGATCTGTTTTTTTTGTTTGTTTGTTTTCTGCACCATGACAAAGAGCTTTCCAAGGTGTTAGAAGTGACCAAAAAAAACCAAAACAAAAAACATTGCAACTTTACAAACCACAGATCTATACAGCAAGGAGACTTGTTAGCTACAGTTTTCAGATGAGCACAACAACCAAGCCAGTATTTGATGCATCACTTTAGGGAAGTTCCATTCACTTCTTGTGTCTTCCTCTCCATATCCACTGAGATACCCACAACTTCTAATGCTGAATACATGAAGGAATATCAGAAAGCTAACACACTGTCCTCTATAGGGACTGCAAAGTCATATTATCTTCATTAGTCAGGAAAGATTCTGCAGATTAAATACTCATAAGAAGCTGTTTTCAGGCCTTTAAAGGTAAAAATACATGCCCTAAAACAAATTCAGAACTCAGATTTGAAAGTTGGTCTATGATAGGAAATAACTGCAAGACAGAAGATCAATGTAGGAACATTAAGTGCCTAAATAAGGACCCTAAAAAAATACTATGTATATTTAAAACTGTTGAAGCACCTACTGCACGAAGTATGGAATAAAACCACCAGCTATCAGTATAAGTTTGCTGCAGTAACTTCTTGATGGTAATGTATTTTTACATTAATCAGGAATCCACTAAAGAGGTTCATTGCAGCAGCAGTATTAGTTACATAGAAGGATATTCTTTTCAATCTAAGCTAATTTAGAGGTGTAAGTATGCGTAATGCAGACAAATTGTCTCTTTAAAAAAGAAACAAATGAATTGGAGCACCTGTCCCCTGATTTTCTGTGACATGGGCTTTTCCACACAAAGTTTGTCCTACTTACAACACTTTTTATCTCTACATCCTAATGACACCACTAAAATCAGTCATCATGCTCTCTGCTCCTATAAACAGAGAGATGAATCTGCCACAGCTTGAATTGCTATTACAATATACTTAGGGTAAATTATCTACTCAGGGATGACAGAAATCCTGCTCATTATACGAAGCTATTTTGACCTCTTAAGTGTCATCAGATTATTATTAGAATCACTGACACCCTGGATTTAAATATTTGAGATTTAGGAAATTTAAGCATGTGTTCTGCATCCAGAACACCTTGGTATACAGCTTCAGCTCTTAATAGATCCAAGTTGTTTCAAAAGGTAAAGATCATACTGCAAAGTTGCACAAACTTGGTATAGGATACTTAAGTTCTAGTCAGTAGTATTTTTATCATCCATAGTAATCCACTAAACTGCTATTATTGTCTGGATGAGCTCTGCTTCTGGGCAGCATTTCTCTCTCAAAACATGGCTTTTTCAAATTCTTAACATCCTCTCTGTGCTGCTATTAAGCTATTTTTCAATAGCAATATTTCTGAACAAAGCACTTTTATCACTGTGTAACCGACATTGGTGAGGGTTAGATGACCTTGGTGGTGCTGCAACATTTGTAATTCTTCAGCACAATCAATTATCTCATGAAAATGTCTTTTGTCAGAGAATATTGTAAAGGCAATGAGGACTTGATTTTTTTTCTGTGAAAGAAAAGATCTGCTTTGACTGGTATACAGAAACATTCATACATGGGTCACTGACTGACAAGGGAATTGTAAATTACTAGATAAAAAAAAATAATAGTAGACATTTATATAGCACTGTACCTCACACACAATGACCTCCATGCTCATTATAATAAGTATTATTTGTCAAAAAGAAATCGCAGTGGCCATCATATCTTCCAAGAGTGTTTATTTTAAAATGATACATAAAGAAAATCTTATATTTCAAATATTCTGTATCATTTTAGGGGTAGCTTAGAACATTGCAGTACCTATACTAACCATCTGACCACAGAGAAGGTGATAGACTAAGTTGGAAGGGACATTCAGAAGTCACCAGGTCCAAACCCACCCTCACTGCAGTCATGGTGGGAAGTTAGAGGGCTGGATTTTGAAATAAACCCAAGTGCAATATTCATTCCTGTGAACAGCCATTCAGTATCAAGCACTGACATTAAAAATGGAAATCAGAAGAAAAAATATTTTATTGGGAGCTAATATTTCATAACATTCAATCTAAAAATCTTCAATGCAGTAAAATGTATCATCTCACAAGCAGGGTATGATACCAATCAACTCTAAGACATTCTAGTAAACATGTCACAATAAACTTTACTGGAAGAGGATGATACATAAAAAATGATTGATGACTATACTCTGAAAATTAGAAATTTTTATAGTTGCTATAGTTGAAAGACAGTAACATCTGAGAATAATAATAACTAATTAACAATGTACCTGCAGTACATTTCATGTTTAACTGGCACTGCTTTTGGAGAGTTAGTTCCTAAACCTTTAATATATCACTGTAGATGATCTAGGGCCTTACACATAAGATGGTCCAGTCAAGGGCACACATACACAAGATACACAGGGAATAGTCTTAGGATCATCTTCATATGTTCTGAAGACATGTTTTAATTGAGGTTAAAAAAAAATTAATTTTTTTCTATAGCCTTCCAGCTATTTAGGCAACAGGACACAATATATATACATATATATATATATATGCATGTGTGTACAAACAGATGCATAAACAGCACAAGGAGCTGTTTTACCTTCTTTCAGTATAAAGAAAACTAATAAACCATTGTAGCTTAGATTTATTTTCTTGCTGTTAATCAATTTGAAATTTTACACACTGTAATAAAAAATGGATGAGGAGCTGTCATCAACTTTTCATGTGGGATTTCATCCCAAGTAAAAGTCAAGCATACAGGTTTATAAAAGAAAAACCTTGGAGAAGTCAAAGGATTTCAGAAGTCTGGCTTTCCTTCTTAGGATGCTGCTTAGGATAACTGCAGGAACTCAGTAAGAAAGGACAGGTATTTTCTCTCATCTCTCCAGCCCTATATCATTTAGACCTATGTAATCAAACTATTTGTGTAAAACACAATTAAGTAGAAGCCAATTCCTAAAACATAGTTACTAGATATTTTATCCATGCGAAAACTCTTAAGATATTTCATAAAACTACCAGGCTGTTCTGTAGTTCTGTTCTTCCGCTCTAGCACCAACTAGAAAATAGGATTCTCCTCTTTCTCTCCAGGGATTGAGGTGTCATCAAGCAGTGGGTGACTGGGAATGGAGGCTAGACTGCCTCAATTGACTCCAAATCTGTTCAATCACAGGTAGAACTCCAATTTCTTAATTTCTACCATAAAATGAGATACCAATTCAACAAGAAATGCTTTTAGTTGCCTGACTGAATGTTATGTTGGGAAATGAAAATATCCAAGTTAAAAATTTGTTAGTCTTAACCTTTGATCCTCCTTTTTTTTTTTTTCTTTTCACAATAATAATGGGGGGGTTTATATGAATGGGGGGGGGGGTGGGAAACATCCTCTGTAGTTAATAACTTTTGAATGCCATCAGGTCTGACTCCATTGTGACAAAGTCAACTTTCCCTCATTAGAAAACAAAAACTAAGCAGAATTTAACTCACTGATTGATTTTGTTCTACATTCAGAGAAGGTGGAATCCACTCTGTTTAAAGACTTGTAATTCAGAGAAGTAACAAAGTCTTGCTTGAACTTTCAAGACACACCAGACTTCAACATTATCTAAAGGTAGTTCCTTGGCTATAAATATTGCAAAAGTCTCTTGGCATTTGCTTATGCATTTAAGCCAATGTGTCTCGTTGTGTAGTTAACAGGCTCCTTCCTTCCCCAGTCTCTCCAGATCAAGGTCTGGATATTTTGTTCCCTCTCATTGTTACACTTAAAGGTAACAATTCATTCAGCACATATTTACAAATTATATTTTTATTACTTTTTAATGATCCATTATGTGTTTATAATCTGCCACTTCACAATAAGAAGAGTGCTGCCTTTTTAGTGACTGAAATTTCTGCAAATACAATTCAATTAGAAATGGGCCGCAATAAATTTGGTTTACCTTTATACTCACTTTTTATGTCAGGAATATACAGTTAATGCATCTCATCACAAAGTCAGTCATGCATCAGTCATGCTCTGAATGTATGTGAAAAGCTGTTTCTTTTTAATCCACACATGAATGAGAGCCTGGTCATTTGAACTGTAGAAATGAAAGGATGATCACACCACTTTCTTCTTCAATAGCCCCTATAGAAGATTAGCATGCCTTAGGTTCCCTTGTTGGGTGAGCTATTCAGGCTTGGAACAGACTTCTGAATACATCATTTTAAGTAAAACAATTTAAAGTCTTTCTTACTTCCTTCTCAAAATGCTATTATTGAATGAATTGAAAGTGAATGGAATTCTATTCCACCACCCAAACTATGCAATCTACCTTAGTTTCCCAAACTTCCTCTTAAGCCCTGAAATGGAATATTTCTTTGTCACCTATGCTCTGCACATGAACTGGACTTGCATCTCAACAAGCTCTCCTTCCATTCTTTTCTTCTGCATTTCCAAAATAAAATTTTTTCTCTTATCTATTTTGCCTTAAGAGCATTGCTTTACATTTCTAGAAATATCTCTGTCCTCATTCATCAACACATTTCTCCTTTCCTACTTGCCCCCCAGGGTCAATCTCAGATCTTTTAAAATAGATCTCTTAGAGGAATTCTATCATGCACCTTTTTTGTTTTGTTTATAAATTGAAACAGGACAGAGCAAATTCTTAAAGTATCTTTCAGAACCGCAGCATTAATATACTTCTAAAAGGCATTTATTTGTTCCATGTAAATGCATGTTAATGAAGATAAGGTGTTGCTCTGCACTGAAATACAGAGTGATATATAACACTGATGTGAATCACACAGGCTAGATGCATCAATAATTTAATAACACTATTTATAGCTATTTATACTTCTTTAGTGAATACTATAATGCTGTAAAGTGTTTTCACCTTAAACAGTATAAACTAACAACAAATACCTTCCCTGACTTAGCAGGAATTCTAAGTAAACACAGAGACTGTGCTAAAATTACAATATAACTCAGAAGTACCAGTTTCCTATAACATGGAATTAAAAATAATAAAACCTCATATTATGAGACTATTTCATGACAAAAGCAAACCAATCACATGCCCTTTTTCTGTGTCCCAGTTAAAAAGTGCAAAGAGAAATAAGGAAGACAAAGACAGAGAAGGTCTGGGAGAAGGAAAATGTAGGAACAAAATTTAGGTTACTGCTTTCAAATTAATACACAGCTGCACTAAGATTTATGCAAGGAACCTGAAAGAGTTAAACACCAAACCTCCTTCAGAGTTTTGTTTAGAAAACCTTGTTAGTATTATGCATTGATCCTTGAATTTACATATTGCTAAATGTACAAGCTAATACTTTCAACTTCTGTAATGAAAAAAAAAGGCACCAAATATATATCATGACACCAGAATGACAAACCAATCTTATTCTTAAACACTGGAGAATTTGGGAAATTGCAGAGTCAGCAGTAATAGAATCCAAAATTGTGAAGAAAAGATAAACCAAAAAAGATGATGATTATGATATGGGTTTTTTTTTTCTTTTCTAGGAGTATGTTTTGATTTCTGAGAGTTCACACAAGTTTTGATTTAAAGAGTACTTACAACTCGCTGATTAAATATTTGTGGTACGCAGCGCTAAAAAGGAAAATACAAGTGCATAATGAATTAATGTATCTGATTTGCTGATGCTACTAAAATGTTATACAAATTTTATAAGGTAAAATTCTGGGAGCAAGGAATGGGCACAGAATTGCATGGTGAGAACACAAATGGGATGGACTATCACCATCAGGATCAAATGTAATCCAAACATCTGGAAAAGAGGTTCTCAGCCAAAAAGATCCCAGGCTTTATCTTCCAAGAGTCTGCTTGTATATACCACCCATTGGTACCCTGATACAGTCATTCACTCATAATCTTTGGTTTATACTAGAGGAGAGGAAATTCCTCACTCCTCTTTCCACTGTCTTTCTCTCCAAAGAAGAAAAGTATTTGATAACAGAATGATACAGATGAGTCTCTTCCAGCTGTACTTGCCAGAACTCCAAGATAGCTACATTTAAATATCAATTTGAAGATGGCAAACTACTCCTATAATTTCTTTAACTATCACTGATCAAGGTAACAGGGGTGAGGGTAAAAAACACTAAGCTATTCTCTAATCAAAACATCTTTCAGAACTGAAACTCAAAGCAAGAGAAATGAAGAAAATCCCAAAAATCATTTTATACCCACAAAATACACAGGTTCATGGTGGATCCTAGAAGTTGCTTTGATAGCTGACTCTTCAGTACATCAAAAAAGAAAATACTGCACAGTTATATAGAGCATAAGGTACAATTAAGGATTTATTGGCATTTAATTGTTATTAATCTTGCCAATTTCTGCCATAAATCACCAATTACACACAATATGCTGTTCTTAATCAGTTTACATAAAACCCATGTGTGTTTGGGCACACATGCACACACACACAGACGTTCACAAAAGCAACTAATTTTTTTCTCATTATTCTTAATTAAAATTGAAATCAAAATCACCATTAAAAGTTAATTTCCAGTCTTATGTAATGAAATGGAGAAGATACACTTTCAATTAGGTATTTCTATAAAGGAATTAATACTTCCATAATGAAGAGTATCATTTTGCTCTCCCACCTAAAGGAAAGACATCCCTGCTAAGAGTATCCAGCTGACATTCCTGGAAACCAAGACCCTCTCTTGGTCCTCAGGGCAGCTGGAGCTTGGGAAACCACAGAAGTTTCCTCAGAAAAATGCCTCAGTAATGTCCTAGAACGCTGGACTGTCCTTAACCTCTTGCAAAGGCTGCTGGAACCAATGCCAATTACTGTCAGTTTTGTTGGTTTATTCTGCAGCGTGGACACTTGTACACCAGGAAATCAAACACAATTGCAATTGCCTTCACACAGGTCACCACACAGCCACCAGCTGGCAACAACTGTCACTCATCACCTACTGAAAATGTCATCAGATTGACAGCACAGATATGAAAGTCACTGGTTTCCCTCCTCAGGTACCTGAAGAATCTATTCCTTCCACTGAAAGGAGTCACACCTTCCCTTTTTAAGATATTTGCAATGTTACACAAATCCATTAAAAAAAGCCATAAAATACATGTCTGTACTATATTAAGCAAGTATAAACCAAAGCAATTTGTCTACAACAGTGAATGTTCTCAATCCACTTGTGCCTCAGTAGCACATGAAAAAAGTACATAGATGTGCTGGGCTGGAGAAAACAGGGGGAAGAGAAGGGAAAGAGTGAGTTTTGTAGTGTTTGGCAGTTTAACAAGTTCAGATGCCAGCAGACTAATGACAAGAAAAAGCTCAAAGTCCCTTACAATTGCATCCTGCTACCGGCACCTTTCCAGTTATTTTAAGACAGCCCTATCTCTGCCTATACGAGGTCCAAAAATACACAACAGTAGAAGCAAATTTTTAGGCAATCAGTCCTTATGTAAACTGATTAAAAAAAGAACATTTACAGGCCTGTGAAGTATTCTGCCAGTCTAGTCTTCTAATAATAAGTATGTAGACCGTGCTTGCCACACATTCCCCCAAAAAGAGAAGTTCAACTCACACCAAGTCATGGTGGCAAGGAGCACTTATGACTTGTGCGAGTCACAGGTAGCACAAGACCTGAAAACACGCTCTGCTGAACATCAGAGAATTAACTTCAGTAATTTCCTCTTGCCATCTTCTCATCATTTGTCAGGAAATTATTACACCTGCTGGTTTTCTATTAGCTAACAGGCATATAGTTCTCTCCAAACCCTAAGCTCACATAAACAGCTTTCTTTTGATCTACTGCCCCAGGAGGACTTGACAGATAAGGACAGAGCACAGATCTCTTCAGCCTGCTGAAAATGTTGTTTCCCATGCCATCTCCCCAGCTTCCTTAGCAAGAGAGAAACATTCAGGTTAAAAAGATCAGATAGTCTAATAAAAATAATGGCAATCTCATAAAAGTCTAATAAAAGAAGATAGTGTAAATAGAAGATAACAGTCCAATAAAAAATATTCATAGTTAAAAAAAAAATCAAAATAAGTCAAATGATCATAAAGTAAAAAAAAAATGACATCTTGGTTAGTGAAAGTTAGCAAATCAGCAATTTCTTGTGAACAGATAAAGTTCAAAAATCTCAGAGAAAAAAATGATTGTCAGAGTGACCTTCCCTCACCCAAGGAAGAGATGTTTTAGCAGTGAGAAACACTGTTAGTATTAAGCTGTTAAAAGTCTTGCAGATTCTATTGTTAACAACTCAGTATTCCCCTCCTCTGGGCAAAACTAAACAAAATAGAGAATTTGGTAAGTTTGTCTTCCTTTTTCCATATTTTAAAACTTTTTTATACCTATATATCTTTTCTTTATACCTATGCAAAGGATATTTCATTTAGTTTCCCAATTCAGATTTATTTTGAGACTGTGAAACATGTAATGGTCATTACAAACAACAGAAACATTATATTCAGACAATCATGACACATTGTACCTGAAAATAAAAGTCATTACAATGATGAAAAAGCTACTATTGCTACTGCCTTACTTCTCCCCCCTCCAGTCATATGAATAAAGCAATTTACAGGAAACCAAGAAGGGAACATCCTTTCCTTTTTGAAAGGACCTTCATTATTTGTTATGATCAGCTGTCCACATTTAAATATTTAGAAGCCATGGACTTTTATGATATTGTATAAACTTGGTCATTTTATTTCTTTACAATACAAGAACCATTTCATGGATGCCTTTTCTGAGCAATGTTACAGGTTTGCAGTTTTGTGATTGCCCTTGAAAACAAGATGAACTTGTTATTTAACCAATCTAGTAGCAAAATAAAAATAAAAGTGGCCAGTCTTCGAGAACGAAGATCTGGGAAAGGTGTTTTTACCTTTCAAGCCTGCGCAATGGATTTTTTAGGTGAGACACAGCCTGCG
>JAWWLV010000001.1:7116720-7157511 GCA_035041135.1 Platyrinchus mystaceus
GACGTAGGTTTGTTTAGAGTGACCTTCTCTTAGATGGATGGCCTTAGGGGCTGACGAGCTCCATCTGCCCGGGGGACACGGGATTCAGAACCTGCGGTCTTGGCGCTGAGAGACCAGTGTCTTAACCGCTAGGCCACCAGGGGTCCCCAGTAGCAAAATACCATGGAATAGATTGACATATTGCTTTCATCTCACTTGTGTTCAGTTATTTAATAAGAGATTTTATTTCAAGTATTCTCTAGATTTATCTAGTGTTTCAAATTAACAAAAGAAGATATGGAGCAAGAATGTAGAAGTAAATAGCTCTTTCTCTTACTATTAGCAACCAAAGTAATTCTTGAATGGCTATTATAAGTGATGAGTCCTCCCAGATATTTCCTGCACACTTAAAAATTCAAGTAAGTTGATTCTTTGTATTTCAAGTTGATAACATTAGGTCAAGTACCTCATAAAACATATTTTTTATTATTCTTTACTCTTCAATATATTTTTGTATCTCAACAATACCATCTGACAACATTGATGGAAACTATTAAGCATTTCAGGGAAGTTATTTAATAAAACATCTGAATGAAAACTATCTGGTATTCCTTAATATTTTTTGGTTGTTTTAATGGGCAATGAATACCCTATTCACAAAGCAGACTTATAAAAAGAAGAACCTTATACATCTCTTGCAGAGTAACCTTTACTGTACAAGGGACATCAGACTAAAACAACAGGTAAAAAACCCCAAAATATAAAAGCAGAAATGCAGGTAAGTATTTAAGAAAAATAACTTTAAAAAGCAAAAATAATGGATAGCTCTGGCTAATATGCTAACTACCATTACTATGTTGCCACTTGTTTAGCATTCATAGCACATCAACAAATATTTTGTCCCACTGCCACTATTCATTACACTGCTAAAAAGGCTTCTGATTCTCCGTGCTTGTTTTACATTTTCAATAATTTCTTCCCAAGCAGATGTTAGATATGGTAACTAATTAGATTTAAGCCACTAATTTCTTATATTCACACAGATAAACACATATACAGGAATGCACAGGAATATGACAAAATAATGGTTAGCAGAATTACATAGTGAATATTTTTTTTTCGACATAAATAATTGCACAGATATAACAATTAAGAGATCTGAAAAATCACATAAGCACATATTTGGTAAATTCTATTTTGACAAAAGAAATGTAATAGTAAGTTATTTATTGTGCAAATTACTACCAGTCTGGTTAACCACTGATATGATGTATGTATTACCTTGCACTGAATTCCAGTGTAGCTCCTGAGAACATACTCTCTTATACATTCACTGCCAGCTTAACTACCATTATAATAGGTCTATTTTATATGAACTCCTAGAGATGTAGAAAAAAACTGTTTTGGGGGTTTGTTTGTGTGTTTGTTTTTTGTTTAAATTATGTCTCTATTTAAAGGAATAACATTTAAATATTTTCTTCAGTTCCAACACAATGAAATGCATGTCTGGGAAACAGGTTTTTTGCCATAATACATTTAGTTCTGTTAAAAACAGAGATTTTAACAGAAAATTCCTTTCTTCTGACATTTACAGGCCATAATCATAAATCCTGCTTGTTTGCTTCAGCTTGAATCTTATCAGAGACATTGTAATTTTCAATTAAAATTGAGAAGAAATCTTAGAAGTCAAAACATGAAAATGTGAAAAAAAAACAGTTGCAAAGCTGAAGGGCAAATATGGAAAATAATACACAAAAGATCTGTACACAAATGAGACGGTATCCAATTCTTTCTGACTTACAACGAGAAATAAAAACAATTGCTCCTAAAATGAGGTAAATAGACATTCACAATTTTATCTTTCGATGGGTAACAACAAAGCATGAGATTGACCCAAATAATCTGTTTTGCCATTAATAGGACTTGGGTAAAGAAGAGAAAGATGGTCATGGAAGTTCCTCTAACCATCCACTGCTCCAGCTTACTTTCTCCAATATCAGATTGAAATAAACAGCATAAAAAATAGACCCATTAGAGAACATCATAAACTGAATTATGGATAATTTTGATATCTCCTGCAATGTTTTTAAAATATTGTCACCTGTAGGAGGGCAATGACAGAAAAGGAAAAGACCATAAAAACCAACTGAGCTGTTTCTACTAAAAAAAAAAAAAAATAGTTCAGAAAAAAATCACAAAATTCAAATTACTTCAATTATTATTTCAATCTCAGATTAATATTCCTTGCTGATGAAGATTTGCCATTTCTTTTTAATTTATTTTTTCTTGTATGGTTTACAACCTTCTCAGTTTAAAAACAGTTTTTGGTATAACACTCTCTTCTCACTACCTTCAATTCTGTCTTCTAATCTTGCTTCAGTCCTCCATCCCTTAGTGAAAAAAAGCTAAATGTTTGTTTGTTTGTTTTTTCCTTATCATTGGTGGTTTTGGGTTGACTCTTTTTTTTTTCATAATACTAAGGTGGCTTTCTGTTCCATTTACACTCCAACTCACACATGCACTCTTCTACAGCAAAACTGTCCCAAAGTGATGAATATCTGAAATCTGTGACTCATTCAAATTCTAATTCTCAGCTACAGCAATCACCACTTTTACTGTAATGAACATGCCTGACCCTGGTCTATTAAAACCAGTGTCAATTAATAGCAGCTTAATATTTTGGAAATAATGTAAGCATGATGCAGGAACAGTAAATTCTTGTATATAGTATAGCAGCAGCTGTCCTGTTGCTCACTTGTATGTCATTTGCTTTCAGTTCTTGTGACTCTAAGTGTCTCTGCTCCTATGTTCTTGTACTAAGCCTTGCAAAATCCACTCTTCTGGACAACTCTAAACTATAAATAATGAATACCAGAGCATCATGAAAATTGAACATAAAATTCCCAGCAGGTAGCCATAATGACACTGCTTTAAAATTATAGTACATTAAAACTTCAGAAGGTTGCATAATAAAATTGTTAAATGATTAATTTAATATACTAATCATTGCAATGATGATTGCAGAGGCAAGGTACTAGCAGGTGTGGAATACTTAAGTGTTGTCTGAGTGATATAGCCAGGTGTGAAGAAAATTTACCTGAATCCTGACATATCCCATATAAAGAACGGTATGAACTGCTAAAATTGAAATGTAGATTTATTTTACCGCCTTTGTTTCCTTGCAATAAGGTCAAATGAGAAATATGGAACTGTATGTTTTGCACAGAACCATTCATTCCACTGCACACTAAAAATTTTACTTTTTATCAGCACTACTGCCTGTAGCTTATTCCTTTGTATATCACCACTGTAGTGGTATACATTAAATTTCCACATTAAATATTCTCCCAATTTCTCTACACCAAAGGATCAGCTTCATCTGTTCAAGAAGCATTTGGATGATACTCTCAGGCACATGGTGTGGCTCCTGGGCATAGTTCTGTGCAGGACTAAGGGTTGGACTTAGACTCTATGGTCTTATTAAGGTCCCTTGCAACTCAGCATAATCTATGATTTTCTGAAGTGGATCTCCATATTTGTTCAACTTTCTCTTTATTATGTGCAATTCCTGATCTAAGCCTAAAGCATGAAGGCAATCAATGCTGAAGAATGACTAGAAATGGTTTCTTTATTCCACTCCTCACTGAATAGAAAGTTTCCATTATCTCCCTCAACATCTTCACTTAATCAATTTGACAGGGGCATGCAGTCCTACACTCCACTGCCCTCACTCTAGAACTGTATACAGCTTTTTTATCTTTCTCTAATAAAAAAATGATAAATGATAAAGTCTAGTGAAAACTACTTGTCTTCCCTCAAGTGTCATCTCCCTTTTAATTGCTCCATACTTTATCAAAATGCATATTAGAATAAATACCCAGTGTCAGTCAAAACAGATGCATAGAATACAAAAGCATATTTGAACAAGCAGGAAAAGGAAATCATTACAGCACAACAAATGCTAAACTAGTTAAGTCTGAATGCAAGGCACCTGTGATAAAATTTATACTATAATATCCTAATGTTTTTTGACAGATCACTATAGATGAAAAATATTTTTTCTTGCAGAGAAGCATTATTTAAGATTCATTGTTCAAAGATAATTGGAACAAAACAGCAAATAAAAAAATGTTCATTCAACTAAAGATTTTATCAAGCCTCAGACAGTAAGACAACACACAGCTAAATGTAAAAGCAAAGCAAACCAGGCATCCAGGGAAGCACCTGAATTGAGAACAGCAGAAAAAGGGGAGTCCCCTGCCTTCATCCCCCAGTGGTTCTGGCACATCTGAGTCACCCTGCAGTGTTTGGTCCTTGCTAAAATGATCTCTGATTTACCTAACAAGGATCTGATTTCTGCAGGAATGCAAGATACCAACGATTGTGTTTTGTACTCTTGTTTTCTCCTTACTGTCCCATTACATTTCTGGCTTTCAGGCTTTAACAAAAACAAAGTTCATTGTAGAGTGCTGATGAGCTGTGCATACAACTGTATTGCCCAGTTACGTGTCCTGTCAACCCTTTGAAACCCATCACCTTCTATGTGTTTGCTCATGAGTCCCTTGAGGACTTAAGTTTCCAAAAAATCAAAGCAGGTGCCAACTGAAAAATCACACTTCTTTACATTCTTTAAATCCTTATAGCTCACAAATTTGAATGGTACATCTGGATATTAAGAACTTCTGGAGAATTTCTGGAAGAGCGTGGGATGGAACTCTAATCTCCCTTCAGATCTCAACTGGCAGCATAACAGGGAGGATGAATTATTAATGGTACTAAAACACACTTTCAGAATTATGATACTACAGTGTCATTGCTGTATTACCCAGCCCTTTCTTAAATGGTCAGTAAAACAGACCTCTTTATATTAAATTGTACCCTGCCCTAAATGTGAACTAAGTTTATATCAGCTTCTGCTATCTCATCATAAAAGCTAAAAAAAAGGATGCAGCATGAGCCTCTTCCTCTTGTTCCAGGTTCCACCAAGCCATTCTACAGGTACTCATTTTCAGACAGAAAACAGAGTTTAGAAACTCAATTTTTCTAGTATTCTTCAGACATTTTCTAGAGAAAACCATCAGAAAGCTTGCCTGGTCATATTGCAGAACTCAAAGAACCTAGGTTGGTGGGGTTGTTTGTTTGTTTGTTTTTGTTTGTTTGGTAGGTTTTTTTTTTATTATTAAGCAGAAGATTATTTTGGCACTTTGGTTATACAAATTGAAATACTTATCAATTAATACTTGAAGTACTTAATCTACTAATCAGCCAACAGATTCTGCAAAGCAACCACTTTCATAGCTTCAGTTTGCTACTTTATTTACCTTTAACACAGCCTCAGATAAGGGGAAGTGAATGCACTCATTAACAAAGCAACTTCAAAAACCACTACTACCCTGTGGCCTTACCAATGCTCCATACTCACTCTGTCTACTTACCAGGAGTGCCTAATTCTCTGTGTTCAACTCATAATGGTTATGCACAGAACTTGCACAACAGCTGGACTGAAAAACTCAGAAAAAAAGAAGAAACACAAGAAAAAAGGATACATACTCCATGTGTGACTTATGGAATAACGCATTTCTCAATTTTATAAAGAAGCAGATTAAGTTCATTTTTGCTGTATTTTGCTATATTTTTTTCAGTGGAAGCGTTCAGTACATCTGTCGGTGTCCTATATTTGTCATATCAAAGAGGACTTATTTGACAGACTCACTTCCTCAAAAATTAACAGGATCTAAATAGCTTTTAATTAAAAATATACAGTAAGTGAGCTTCAAACTACTGTTTGAACTCAGAAAATAAACAAAAATAAAACTGTTCATATAATAAAACATGAAAGGTTCACAATCAAACTTTTTTTCTTCATGGGAAATTATTTAACAGGGCTGGTGCTTTTAATCATTTCATTCTGTTTTTATCCCTGGGCTTTACTTCTGAAGCTCCATAATCAAATACCAGGTTACAATGAAAAGTTGTTTCAGTGGCCCAGTGCACATTCTCTTATTGAGCTCCCTGCCCTTTCCTACCTGTCCTTCCTCCCTCCCATCTTCAAATAAGAAGTACAGCTTGATCTTTTCCTTGATCTTTCTGTAAAAAAGCGATCTATAATATTGACCTCGAAGAAGCTGCTAGCAATTAGATTTCCCAAGGGGTTACCAGAGCAGAGCCAACGTTAGATGATTCAGGAATTGCAAGTATTCCAAGGACTTTTCTGAGTATAACTCCTTCACCTGGTACAGCTGCAGAAATGCATTAGCTATGCAAGAGAGTGAGTGCTACTCTCCAAGTTCCCTTCCCCTACAACTGAGACCACTTCTCCCTGTGTTGCCAGCTGTCAATCCAGCCTGGAGCAACACCTTAATTCCTGCAGGCACTGCTGTCAAAAGCGAGCTGTAAGCTTCCTAAAATCAGACCGTGAACAATCCACTTTGCATGAAAATCACACAGAGGTGAAGACAAAATGGAGAAGATCTCTATTACAGTGAGTAGCTAGCTTTTATGGGGTAGGCATGGAATGCAGGGAATTGGGAGGATTCAAAGGAGACACATGTCTATAAACTGGGTTAAAACACATTCAAATATGGGTAAAGGAGATACGGAAAAAGGGAAAAGCTATAAATTTTAACTATCACTAACCAATGAAAAAATGGGTTACAATCAACCAATAGAAAAAGGGTTAATAGTAATCTAACTGCAGATTACATATAAAGTAGGATTTTTTCTAACAACATTGTTAATAACTTGAATAAACATAGCACTTTTATAACATGAAAAGCAGTCTCTGAGGTAGGTTTGTCTGATGTCTGTAGTCCAGCTGCATTTCAAAGCTGTCTTTCTCTTCAATTCTCTTTTTCTTCAGAGGTTTTCCTCCACCATGCATGTGTCTCTTGGTGGACTTCCTACACACTTCCCCTCAGCCAAAGTTTCTACTGTTCATAAAAGCTTTTTATGTCTCAAAGTACCAACCATCTTCTACAGGCACATAACGATTGGAGGTTTTCCTTCCTCTTTTCTCAATGATAACACAGACTGCTAAAAAAAGACCACCAACAAAGGGGTCTCAAAGAAGCATTAAAAGAGCAGTTAAAGCCCTGCATACTATCTGTATAGATAAATAACTTTCATTACTCAATTAAAACATTATTACTCTTTATAAAAAGTGTTCTCAACCACTTTATTAAGTTTTGCTGAAAATTCTTAATTAGATTTTTAATCTCTTCCTTATGAACAATTATTTATAATATAGTACACCTCTTAGGAGCTTAAAAATACAATTCAGTTGCCATCAAAGGTCAATACTTCCTGAGACATTTCTCACTCAAACATTAATTTCCCTACATACCCAAGCTTTGCTATTCTAAAAGATACTCTGTAGGAACAGTATAATTTGGTTTGTTTTCCAATCTTGAAAGGACAAACAAGTCTTAGGGCCAGATCAATTTTCAGATGAATCCTTTTGTTGCATCTCAGACATTTTGTGAGGCATTTTCCCAAATAATTTCATCTCCCAATTACTATAACAAAGGCTATTCAGGAAACAAAGTCAGGAGACCTCAGGCTGTCCTAACATCCCCTTTCTTTTGATAGGCTGAATCATAGGCCACTGAGGTATAATGACCACAATACTTAAGGACTCCTCAAGCATCTAGAATCTATAAATCAGAGGGATCTCCTGTCTTTGAAGTAAGTTTCTTTCAGATGATTAGTGAAAAAATGGTAAAGTGCGTAGCCATCAAAATAAAAGTCCTTTTTTGGGCATTGCAAATAATGCAACAACTTTCAGAATGTAACAGCACATAATCACCCAAAATTAAATGTATTTAGAAGTGTCTGTCATAAATTTGTATATAAAATTTTAATTATAGATGGATGTGTCAAACTGCTTGGTTTTTGTTGTGCCTGAATGGTAAATGAAGAGGTCTGCAAGCAACTGCAGAATTCCACGTGTGCCAAACAATATCCCTGGGTGTACTGCATTTAAGTACTTGCAGAAGGAAGCCAGTTAGTAATTGTTTTGTCAGCTCTTTAAGAAACTGAGAAGTCCATTCATGCAGCAGACAGCAATTCTTTAATGCAATCGAGTGGAAGTACAATTGTTGATTTTTGCAATGTTTAAGTTACAAAAAGTTGGGACTTCATCTTGTTTTTCCCTTCAATCTTTTCAATACAGCAAACTATCCAACTTCCTTCTCTTTCTCCTTTCTTAAGAAAAACAAACAAACCCCCACAAATTATATGAGCTGTTTTGGTGGCTGCTAGTTTAAGTTTAGAATTGAGAGTGAAATTAGGAGTGAAAAAGAAGAGACTAAAAAAGCACCCTTAAAAATATGCTTTGTAAAATTTATTATGTATATATACATACCACATACATGTGCTCAGAAGTAAAAGCAAAAGATCCACACCTGAAGGTTTTTCTATCAGTGATGGATGTGCCAAATCTGAGGATTGCTGGAATTGAGAATATCAGTTTCCCTCACATATCCTAATCTAATGTAATTCTTAAGTAAGAAGGTACCAGAAAGTTGTTTGAGATTTTTCCACTGAGAGCTGCTAGTACATTCAGGACAGAATATAGGAGCATAAGAGCATGCAAATGTATAGAAAACATTTATACAAAAATTGAGAATGAATCATGTCTTGATTATACAAAGAATATTATTATGATTAGAAAAGTATCCCAGTATAAAAGAAAACAAACAAACGAACAAACAAACAACAACAAAAAAACAACCCAAACTGTTGAAAAACCACTTGACATTGCAAACTATTGTATGATGCATTCGGGACTATTTACTGAATATCTAATCCCAAACAGATTATCCCAGTATAAGAGAATAATCTACTTAAAGAGTTCACTATGGCATGGAAAGCCTTAGCCCTCCTTTGACTTTTTTATTTGTGGACTAAATCTCCATTTAAAAGAAAAAGAAGGTGAGAGAAAAGCATCACTTGTCCCTGGGATGTCACGTGAAGTGAATGCACAGCACAATCTTTTATTGCCAAAGCTGGTAGAGAACACCACTTTACAGAGATCTTGCATGGCTACTGTTAGCCTGTGCTATTCAGTTCTGTATTAATACTCCAAATTCTCCATAATAATAAGAAAAAATAATAAGAGATAGAATTATTCTATTGAAACCACTGAGTTTGATAGATTAGTGATTGTAACAAAAAAGTGTATCACCAAAAATCCACTATCCAAGTGCCCAAAAAATGTGGTGCTAAGTAGTGAGTCAAGGGATGAAAGAGCAGGATGTTTTGCACATGGAATTTGGCATTTTGTAGTAGAAGTAAACAGAAAAAAAATATTACTTTGTGCTGGGATTGATGAAAACAGAAATAAAATTAGGAAGGAATAGGACCCTTCCCACCATTCGGTCAGCTTTTGGGATTTGAGAAACAATTGTTTTGTGTTTGGCACTTCTGTGCTGGTCCAGATCAAACAAACCAGAAAGGGATACAGAGGTTTAGAAAGCACTTGAAGCTTCTATTGATTTCTGCTGCTTTCTGAAACTGATCTGGAGTTTAACACCAGCATTTTTGCCCTTTCTCAGATTCCCCTTGATTTATATCTTTTTTTTTTTCCCCCCATCTTTTCGTTCCTTGACTACCTTCCCAAAAAGGGTTTTGATTTAGCTAGTCAAGACTTTCAATTGCAACACTGCCGTGAGTCAATGAACAAAAAGCCCAGGAAAATCGATGACTAAGGGCATAAAAAGATGAATTCTGGCACAGCAAGCTGGAATGATTGAAAACTTACTGCACCAGATGCTCCTTACGGACTCTGATCATTTCAGCACAAAGTTATTTGGATTTTCTAAGAGCCATACTGTGATTTGAAGAACAGAAATCAGACAATTCAGCTGCAAAGGTGCTAATTGCCAGTAAGGAGGCAACCATTTTAAACAACTGCATTTGCTGCTAGAGAAATAATTAGTCTGTATCCTAAAATGGATTGATCTTAACAACTGTGTGCCTTGGCTTTTAGTGAGGAGTAAGAACTACATGTTAAGCTTTTGCTGCTCTATCACATCTGCCAATAGGTCAGTGCAGAGAAGGTTCATCTTCCAGTTCTACTTTTTATGAATTTGCCTTATTCCACCTTCAAGAAAAAAAAAATCCTTCATCAGAAATAGTAGCAACAAGAGTTTTTAGCTCATTTTAACTAACTTTTTCCATACAAAAGACCTTCAAGCAAGACTTTTCTTACATTCAAGAACAATCAAATCAAAAAAAATTATCACCTCTAAATCAAAAATGTAGTGAGAAACTTTTCAAGGTAGACTTGACTTATCAAGTGTTCCAATATTTTTGTTGCAGCTTAAATATTTTTTAAATTAAAAATTAAAAAAAAAAAAAAAAAACACAGAAAAAAAACCCCACAAACATGATTACAATTGCCACTGGACCAAGCCAGATCACTTTTAAATTCTTAATTATTTAGCACTAACACAGCTAATATTTTAGCACTACTTAAGCCATGAAATAAAGTTTAATATTATACAGTTTTATTCTGTACTGAGTCTCTTCTGCCCTCAAAGAATAAGAGAATTGCTCAGTGTAGGATCAAAGTCTCAATTACTTTTTCTTCCTGTCCACTGAAACTACAAAGCAGTCAAGAATAATAAAGCTAACGTATAGAAAAGGAGAAAGGAAAATTAAAATTTACTGTGGGAACAACAATGAATAAATAGTAGAAAGAGCATTGTTAGAAAACATTAAAGAGGATGAAGTGAAAAGAAGGAATACAGAAAGCTAGAAAAGAACATGACAGAATTTGTCCAGGGAAGAGACAACAAAAGCAGAAAGTGTGTTCCTTCAAATATCATTTTCCCATTAAGGGTTCCTATTGACAGATTATGGGCACTGGATTAAGAAGAGGCAGCATGTCACGAGAGAGTATAATTGAATTATATAAATTTATAACGTTGCATCAAGTACAGTCACATCATTTTTAAAGACAAAAATGAAATAGTGAATGTCTAAATGAAGAGCAAGGAAATAGTGTGATAAAGTTTACCTTACAAGGAAGAGTAATAATTCACTTCAAAAAGAACCCCTCCAAACCAATAAAAATTATAAGTATATAGAGTATAATAATACACAGTAATTACAAACTAGTTCTACAAGGAGCCATTTTTTTTGCCTCTCTCCCATAAAAACCTCAGGAATTCCTTATGTTGAATCCAGTTCAGTAAATGCACTCAATGTTATGCCAGTGCTTTTATTGAGTCAGACTGAGTTCAAGACAATTTTCCTGAATATATTCACAATAAGGGGGTAAAATTTTATTAATAAACCATGCATAATATTATCAAAAAGGGCACTGTTTTTTCATTCTGTTTAATGGACTATATTACAGACGTTCGTGTCTGAAACCTGTTATTACTTCCCTAAAATAGCAGTAAGTGAAATGATCCCATTCATCCAGCTTGTTTAGTAGGGACAAAAAAAAGTCAGTAAAGCCATTTGTCACACAGAAGTAAAAGAAAAAAAAAAAGCCAAAGAGGCATCAACAAACCCAAGCAGGCCTATATGACAGAAAAAACCCCTGAGCCTTAAACAAATTTGTTACACATAAGTAAAAAGTGTAGATCCCTTTTTTTTTTTTTAATATTGGATAGTGAATTTCATTTTTCTCCTTTCCTGCAAGCTCTATAGACCTAAACAGTAACTTCCATAACACAAACATGCAATTTATTTGACAATAAATTAATCTCATTGGCTATGGTTTTACAGACATGCTTACTAAACAGACTTTAACTCGGTACTTAGCCTGCAAAAAATTAAACACATGTAAACAACTGCAAATATTACGGAAAAATCTAAAATATTTTTATAGTAGAAACATTTAAGAACAATTCTAATGTTGAAAAGCTAAGAGATATACAATACTGGGCATACTGTATCTATAGTACAGTAGGACAGGAAGATAAAGCCCCATGTAGAATTTTCCTAGAGCTGTTGAAACGCAAGAGGTGAACCATTCATGAATTCTTCAGAGAAAAAATACCACACGGAGAACAGAAAGTACATTTTATTATCAGTCTAATAATTTTTACTGCTGTTAATACTATTTGGAAAAATATAAAAGCTTGGAAAATTCTCTTATTCAAATTAGGTCTGGCCAATCTTTGTCCAGAAGCACAGACAACACTACCCCACACTGGCATTAACAGCACATTGCTTATGATCTTCATGTTGCATTTAGAAGAACCATTATTTGGCTCCTCTTCTGAGTGACACAGAAGAGAACTAGGATCTCAGGTCTCCACACACACAAGTTTTCTGGATCTGCTGACTAATCTGTGAAAAGCCTCTTTGTTTCCTGTTGAAGCACCTGGCACTTGCTAAAAAAAAATTAATAAATATTTGTCTCAAAGTTTCCACACACAATACAAATAAGGAAACTACTAAACTATTTATCTGATCCATCTTTCTATGTGGCTTCACGTGTTTTAAGCAACACAGGAAAAAAAAAAAAAAAGAAAAAGAGAGACTGACACAGACATTTCTGGAGAGAAATAACCAAAATAAGTCTTCTCTCATTCTCTGCAGAAAATATTAATTTGTCCTTTCTTCCTTAAAATAAAAAAGAAATCAAACCAAAGAAACAAACAACAAAAAAAACCCCTAAATGATCCACATAAAAATACGGCATGGGAGGCAGTTGAGAGGGCATAAAATGGGCTTTACTAGATGAAAGCTGTAACACAGCAGAACAGAAAGAGCCTGGAGTGAGGAATGCAAGAGACAATAGCTCCCTCACAGAAGTCCCCATCACTGAATGGACACCCAGCTAGCAGAGTTCTGTCAATCAGCCAATTTGGCTTGGTTTTTGTCTCCACTGAAAAAGAATGTATGAGCACCATGGAAAAGAGCATCCAGGTAGCCAGAAAGACATTCTGGCAACGTCATTAATCAGTAGTGTTAATTCTGCCCTGAGTACTGCATAGTGTACAAACTGGACTCGAGTTTATCTGTGAGAACAAGTAGCAGCTTAATTGCTCAGCTGCCTTTCCTGAGCTAACCCAGGTAGAAGTTTAACCTTTGTCTTCTGGAAGATGTGTATCTTCTGAAGTCAAAAGACCACAAATATTTTTCCTTATTTTATTTCTTTAACATCAAATGAAGGCTCTTCATATCAACACACTGTTTTAGCTCCCAGTGAATACTACTGCAGTGAGACTATGTTCCCTCCTTGGCTTCTTTTTATCACCTTACTCATGCACAGCACTGCATCTTGCAAGCTGAATGAAGGATAATATATTTATATTGGAAGTCACATAGCATATTTTCTGCGCTATAAGTAATAAAACAAACACATAACAAGATGTTCAATTAAGCTTCAGATCATAGACAAAGTACATCATGCCCCTTAGCAACACCTTCCATTCACTGCATAGAAATATGCTGCAGACACGACAAATCTTGGTGAAGTTTCTCTTAGTAATTACTCTGCTTAATGCAAGTTGTCATTACATGGTGGCTTTGATATGGAAAAATATTTAGTGTCATATAGCTATGCACAAAGCTGCTAGAAATAAACATGAACTCTTTCAGCAGAACTATCATAAACACCACACTGTTTTCCTCTTTAAACTCGAACTCTGCGTGCTCTTTGCCCCGGCCTGGCCATCGAGCTGCAGCTCATCCTGTGTTTCTGGCCAGAATCAACCATGTCATCTACTTAAATAGCAGGTAACATGCATAAGAAACCCCAAGTAGAGTAATCTTCACAAAAATAAGGTATGCTACACAAACAGGTAGTCCCCAGGAAGCTTAACTTGCCCCTGTAAAGACTAATTTGTCACCTTTCAACAGAAAGCTACAAAACAATCTGCAAGTTAAGATGTGTTAGTCCACAATATGAATTACCAGTGATACTATATTCTGTCTAGTGCACACAGAAAACTCATCAATAAACAAAAAAGTCAAGAAGAAAACCCCACTTTATGCACAAATCTGCAAATGACAGGAATAAAATCTGATTTTAAGCACGTTACACAGACCTTCTTCTGTGTACACATGCATTAGCAAAAAAAGCATTTAAAGACTATAACAAAAGAACAACTTTTCTTCAGGCATAGCAAAGCATAACTGGTCTCAAGGACTGTCTCTAACAGTGTATAAAAAAGACAAGCTTCAAACTGATCTTAGTTTCACAGGACTTGCAGATTCTATGGAATAAAAAATTTCATCTGTCATTGCTGAGATCTCAAAAATGCTCCACAAGTAGCACTTCCATGTATAAAAATTTAAATCAATCAAGTCTCAGTGTTAGACTTCCTATTTTATTGTTTCACTTTGAAGTACAATGAAGACATTCTAAAGGATTTGTTTGCCCTATGAATAAAAGGGTAAATAATCAGCCTTTGTTTTAAATGAAGAATGCATGTTTGTCTAGAAGGGTAAAGAAACCCAAACAAATTTAAAAAAACCCAAAAACACTCCCCCCCAAAAAAAAAAAAAAACAAAAAAAACCAAAAAAACACATCAAAACCACATCCCCAAACAAAAAATTAACCAAAAAAAAAAACAGCTCAAAGAAAAAAAGAACAAGTAAGAGGTTACCAAAACACTATTTCTTCAGTTTATTTTACCTTCAATCAGAGTAAAACAAGGCACCGTCACAGTGCTCAAAAGCCTATTAAATTCACATTTCATCTCAAACTGGGGCAAATAATGAAGTATTAAAGTTACCTGCAGATGAGAGAAAATCCTTTATCAAGGCATATCTGAAACACACCTTTTTTCATCAGACATGGTCCTGACTGCTCAAATTGTTGAGGTACTTCAAAAATTGTGCAGTTTGGCTGCACCTTGATTTTGTAGCTGCAGGAGAAGCAGCATGAATGCAATGCCTCTGGTTTCTGATGGGAAGTACAATGCCTGCTTTTGTGTCACCTGAATTTGAAATCTTTTCATCAAAAGGTTTGGGAAGATGTTCCTGTTGTCATCACTTATTTTCAGATTCAGGCATTTTATGGTTCAATTAACACCACAAGACAACCTTAAAGGTCTGGGGGAGGAAGGAGAGGAGGAACAGTAGGATGGAAGGATGGATATGCTCTGGTTTATAGAACCAAATATCAAAGTAGTTTTACCTACAAACTAGTGAGAAGTTGTCATGGGTTCACGTGGCTGAATTTTTTGTAATCGGGAGCCATAGAGATGATTTCAATCATATCAAGTTTTATGTGAACAAAACAGAAATACCAACTTGGCTACAAAAGTGGGAGTTAAAACTTTTTCCTTTTTTTTTTTAACAGTGCAGTAAAATGTCACCAATATTTTTAAATGCAAGTGTTTTCCATTACTGCTTTACTTAGTGACACAAGCCTACTCAAAAAAATATATGAATGGTTTCAGTTTGTAAACATAGGTGATGTAATTAATCAAGATGCCAGAAGACTTCACTCCTGTAGAAACTTTTTAAGGCAGTTATTTTAAAATGTAACATCTTATGTACAGAATTGTATATTTAGATGACATGCTGTATCCATCCACACTTAGTAGTTACTTAATTGGCTAGCAATGAAAATAGCATTGGTATTTTCCAACTGATTTGCTCCTAATACTGTTTATTAACACACCTAAGTTAAGGTTCCGCTGCATTTGGCTTTGTTTTTAAACTGCATTAGATGCAATTCAGATTATTTATATAGAATATAAGATGAATACAGTCTATTTCTATATTCAAGAGATGTATGTCACCAAGATTTGGGTGTATTTCTATATTACCAAAGGCTTCTCCAATAGCTAATTAATGCTGACATAAAAATGCCAGGTTTTTGAAAATACTGCTTTTATGTCAGCGATGACTTACAGAGCAAATATTTTTTTTAATTCCATATTAATATTCTTTTTCCTGGACTGCCTTATTCAAACCTACGCACCTAGATAGAATCTAATGTAGCAGATAAATCCATGACCTCACTATTTCCTCTTGTGAACTTGCTTTAAGTTTATTTATAAGAAATATGCAACTGAGAATAGTTCCCAGCAACAGAATTGATACAGAGAGTAGACATTAAACTACAGTCCAGTTACTTCATTTGGTAGATTTATATATCCAGGTAGCTGGAAATTAATACAATATACCTTTCAGGTTTACAAACTACAAGTCAAGGTTTTCGATCTAGAGGAAAACACAGCTCACTGTTTTCACAAGATGTCTGGAACTTCAAGGGTGTCTTATTAGTTTTTGAAAAGTTAACCTGCTAAGAATATAAACTCAGACAAACCTGAGTACACGAAGTATCTATAAAACCTTTCTTCCACATTTTTAAAGACTGTTCTTAAGCATTTAAAGAAAAATGATAGCAAATTTTTTCCTAACAACTTCTGCAGAAGAAATACAACTCCAAAGCATAATGTTGCCCATTAATAAAATTTGAAAATACAACACATTTATTCATAAGTGTAGTACCCACAAGCACAAAAGTTATCTATGAAATAATTTTCTGAATGAATGAATACAATTGTGAATTTTAGCCTTTCTTGTATGCTTGTTCCTATAAAAAACCAAATCATTTTGATATCTACAACTCTAAATGTTTAAAAGTCTCCCCTACATAATTTAAATGACAAAGGGACACAGCAATCAGAAAGTTCCATGAAAGTGAGTAATGCCTCCAACCCAACTTTTCCTACGTAAAATACTTTTTCAAATCTGTTGCATGTTTTCATACCATGTTAATATAGCAGCCAATTACAACACTGATTGATACAGCACTTCAAAAGTTATTATAAACTATTCATTTTTGCTTGTGTGCTCATTTTAAAAAAAAAAAACAACAAAGTAATATGCATCATCATTTTTACTTACCCACCACATGCTACAGAAAAGCATTAAGCACACTTGAAAATCAGGAATTCTGTTAACCTTCGGGTACTCACCTAGGAGAAAGGAGAGAAATGCATAAGAAAACTTTGTGTGAGGAGGAAGATGACAATGTTAATTTGTAATTTACACAGTAGGCTCCCATGTTCATGAAATTCTTGAAACAAAATATCTTTAAATTCAAGTTTAAAGGAAAGAGATGGAAATATCTGACTCAGAGAGGTGGATCACAAAACAAGAATTCGGTTAAAGTTGCATTTGTGTAAAATCCAACCAGCCTGTTGAGCTGCAGCCCTGACACAGCACTGCTACCACAAGAGGAGTCTCAAAACCTTCTCAAACCAAAATGGATAAAGATTGTGTGTTCAGAATATGCTGCCTAAAGCAACATTTTAACAGAACGCAGTTACAAAACTAATTAACTTTTGTGACTACTATAATCGCTTTCAAGGTTTCCAGTCAAGCCTGGTGAGAGATCCAAAGTTTTGCCTGATAAAATTTGACAGCTTTTCTAAACTGGCATATTTATATATTTTATCATATTCTCTCTTCAACAGAATAGTGAACACACTGTGCTTTAGGCAACGCCAAATGAGTATTAATGATGATATGTTCTTCTAGAGCTTTAATGAATTCAGCATTTATTAATGAGTAGCATGAATGGAAAACAATTATGTTTATTAGAATAAGTTTTCTTCATCAATGTACATACATAAGCCATATTTGTTTAAAAAAAGGCCTTAAGTCTCCTACACTTAAAATAAATAGAAAAATCCCAAACAATAAAAGCAAATTAAATAGCACCTTTACCAAGAACGCTAATATCTTTGTCTAATATATTACACAAACTTGCATTAGCTTTAGGAAAGGCTTTTTTCCAATCTGGAAGATTTTGCCAATGAATTAAACTACAAAGGATGCAATAAAATGGAAGTTACTAGAAACTGAGCAGACATGAAAAACCTAAGGACACTACATTAGTGAAGAAACATGACAAGCAACATGATTTTTCCACAGTAGATTTAAAATGGTTAAAATGTCCTTATAAATAAGGTTTTTGACACATAATTCACTTTGGTTTTTAATGTTGAATACTGTCATTAGTCATCATCATCTGTTAAGATTTTTGTGCACCTTTCCTTACCCACCCAATGTGTAGAGTCACAACCATAAGGAATCTAAAATACAGTTGTTTGCAAATATCCCTCACAAAGGCCCAAAGCATTGCAGCTGCTGGCTCAGGGGTGATACTAATTATGCATTTCAGTGGATGGAGAGCCACTGACACATCCTGCAAATTTCTCTTTGGCACCCAGACTGCTTAACTGTCAGTGAGAGGCAAAGCCATCCACAACAAGAAGGATACCCATGTGCTTTGCAAGACCCACAAGAATTTCCAGTGGTGAGGAAAGAACTGCTAAATCTGCTTCTGTTACACCCCTGTCATTCGTCAGAGGACAAATTCAGTTCTCTTGCAGAGGTTCTTCAGGAAAAAAAGACTTTAAAATATTATGCCTAGAAGGTCAGACAGTCTTACTGCAGATAAACTAACCAAATTTCACATCACAGAACCTCTTAGATGCTCTTACATGCATCCAAGGTTTAGAAAAAGCAGTTTTTATTTTGTTTTCCTAGAGCAAACCACTTAGTTGAATTTGCCTTACAATTTTGCAAGAGTGTATGTAACAGTGTTGTAAAAATTCTGAAAAAAGTACATAATGTTTTTCATAATCCTGCAGAGTAACAGCCAATCTTTAAACTGGTTTAAGACTATGTGTTTTAAGTTCTAAGACCTAAGTACAAGTCTACACGGAGATCTTGTCCTCCCCATTTTACTGTTTAAGAATAGATTGCAGAAGAAATGTATGGCTGAAGATCCAAGAGAGAGTCATGGAATCATTAAGGTTGGAAAAGACCTCCAAGATCATCAAGTCCAGCCTTCAAGTGAATACCACCATGGCCACTGAACCATGCCACATCTACTCATCCTCTGAACACTTCCAGGGATGGTGACTCCACCTCTTCCCTTGGCAGCCTGTTCCAAAGTTTAACCACCCTTGAAGTGAAGAAATTTTTCCAAATATCCAACCCCAACCTCTCCTGGCGTAACTCAGAGAAATCATTAAGCCAATAAAAAAAACCCAAAACTTTGGGGAATAAAGACCTGAGCATTTCACTCTAACAGGAAATCCAGTCGAGGACAAAACTGGACCCTACTCATGCAGAAAGAGGATTAATTTCTGCCAGTGGCTGATGGCTATGGAACTTCCCAATGTAGCAGGTGAACAAATCAGCACTCATAAGGCAACTATTTATTTTTTATAACTTTCTAATACTATGTGTAAAAATCCTTTTAAATGCTGTCAGTAACAGCATAATTGTGAAGCCCCCAAGTTTATATTCCAAACTAGCAATATTGTTAATCTAAGCTAGGAAGGATAAGACTTACTTAACTTTAGGAAAACTCATGGCAGCAGTATAAAACACTCTAGTGAGACAAAGCTTTTTTTCCTAAACAAGCAATCGAAAATCAACACAGATAGCATTTAAAATATTTACCATTATCATGTAGTTTATTGTAATACATCAAATTTCTACTATGAAACCAAACCATGAAGTGTGTATGTCTGCATCCAGTTACTGCAAGGGCAAACAACAAAGCCGTGCACCAGCAGAGAAAAGCTTTGTGAGGTTCTAAGATACACTATATCACTTTTGCTGCTGCAATATTATTTACAGGAGATACTTTCCATTGTTTTAAATAAAAATCACTCTTGCAAAAACAGCCCCTATACAGAAGTATAATTTAAAACCAAAAAATACTAACTTTTTTCAAGTCCTTCAAGTTGTATCAGTGCTGCAGTGAAAAATCATCTAAGCAACTGCATTTTCCAATGTTATGCTTTTGTGATTTCCCAGTGTCAGACTATTAATGTGACAGCAAATTGTAGTCATTAGTCAAAAATAGTGAGCAAAATGGTTTACATGCTTAAAGTGACCTTGAGACTGTCTTCTACAATATTGATAGCAAAAACAATTGCTGTTTCATGATAGCTCCTGACTAAATCAAATCATGCTTCAATTTAAAAACAGAAATAAATCTCAACTTTTTTTTTTTTTTTTTTAATTCTATACTGGTTTGTTACTTCCAAATGTGTGTGGGACTATATAACATAAGCAAATGTCAGAAATATTCCTAAAATGCTAGAAATATTCCTAAAATTCAAAGATCATCAAGCAAATTTACCATGCTACTAGTATACAGGCACAGTAATTGTATTGGTATAGTATGGGATAACTATGCATTAAAATTCCTGAGAAATAAAGATCTGTCCACACAATTATTAACTGGAATACTGTATAAAGCCATTGTAATTCCAAAAGCACTGATTAGAAATTAAAGTCACACAGTTCTGTCTGAACTTCAGTCTTCTTAACTTTTATGTTCAGTGTATGACAATGTGATAGGAGAAGGGGGACACAACATGACACAAATCACTAATTTTACTTTGTTACTTCTTTGGCAAATAGGAAAATAGACAAGTTTAAAAAATAAAATACAAAAGTGGGTCAGTGTTACTTTTCAGAGCAGAGAGGTGTATTTCATGGCTACTGGAAACTATCCAAAAATGACATAAGCAGCAATGGTTACTGCAAACTCAAAGATGATTATTATGCACAGGGTAGTTCTGTCTAAAAGCAGCAAACATACTATATAGCAGTGCAGCACTATTAACATCCACATAAGGCAAGAGGAATTTCTTCTAATATTTCCTTTTTTCCTGCCCATTTTATCCTTCTCTTTCCCAGCATTCTCATCCCCCTCACTCATCTCACCACCAACATCCCATCAGACATCTTTCTTTCAGATTTTATTGCCCTGCTCTTTGAGTCATCCTTAGATATTTCACATGCTGGTATTTCCAAACTCTTGATGAGACTGAATTTACAATTCCTTTGGAGTTTTTTCGTCCCTCTAATACTTTTCTGTGTAACTTAAGTAACACTGCAACCACCTTGTCTAACTTCACACATGCTATAAATAGCCTGCTCTGCTTGGGAATACATACACAGAAAGTAAATAGTTTCCTTCCCAATTATTGTGGCATTCAACTGGACTTCTAGTTAATCTTATTGCCATCATGATAAATTCCCTTCCCAAAGACATACAATTGGCTTTCAAATGAAAAGACACTTGAAACAGTTTCGGCCAAATACATCTATTTTCTTAAAAGGAAATAAAAATCATTTTACAAAGGTCAGTTGTAGTAATTATTGAGCTTTTCAAAGGAACAGTGAAGATGTGTATATTTAATTCTAATGACATGGTTCCTTTGAGTTTTACATTAATACTTTTATCTAAAAGTAAATATATGCACGGTGTTAAATACCATCATTTCAAGTTTTTATAAAAAAAAAAAAAAATTCCCATCATTTTAAAGGTTAGGATTTTCCTGGGTTTTTTTGCTTCTAGTCATCTTCTAGCTACGCTGTCTTACAATCCTGCTCAAAATACAGGATTCCAAACAAGACAAGGAATGATACTATTAGTAAAAACACCATGTCACAGCAAGGCAATCAGCACTACCTCTTTGCTGTAACTTAGGTCAAAACTAGACTTTTTTTTAATTTTTTTTTTTTTACAAGTAGCAATCTGTAAACTTAAACTTCACATAAAGCAAAGCAGCAGTTAAAGCAGTCATTAAAGCACCAGGTTACTTTCTGTAAACATCTGTTCAGTGCAAAAGACAGAAAAATTACCTACTCAACAGGTGAGGCAATGGATGTGGAAGTTTAAAGAGAAAATATTCTGTGTCATGTGGGCTTCAACTGTAGAAAATCTAAAATTAAGGCTGGGGTGCACACCTACAGCCAGAATTCAGCTGTCTATATATCAAAAATGATGTGACAATTGTATATTAATAGCAGAGCTTAATTCCTGAAAACTTTCTAGTCAGTTAAGCATTTAAGAAATCATTTAACTAATTGAAGTGAGTTCTTTATAAGACTACGAAAAATTAAGAGGTATATTTCTTTTCTAATTACCATCATACAGACTCTTCAAACTTCCAGTGCAATTAAGCTTAATGAAAACTTTAATGATTTAAAGACAAATGAACATCATTTTGGTTATCCTAGATAACATATATCCTTCACAAAAGCCTGAGCAGTGATATTCTTCACACAACTTCCACACACCAATGCTCTTCCAAAATGAATGACACCACTTAGCATCTCATCTTGGCTGAAGCTCAATTTAACTATTGATTTCATTTGCTTTTAATACTAATTATGGCAACAAGTAGCAAGGCTGCAGTTTTTTCATTAGCTACGAAGTATTTTTTCCATCAAACATTAAGCACAATTTTTTTTCTGAGTAAACAACAGTTATTTGCCATTGTTGGTGTGGTAACACTTTCACTCATGCAAGAAACCAAGTAAACCATCAGCAAAGATGCACAGTAGAAGAACTGTCATATGATATTCAAAAATCCATGAAATACAGTATCAGTAGGGAAGACAGAGCACTGCTCTGAGGAACAGGAAACCTCCTCAAGCAGGGCTGAGGTATCCATGACCAGGAACTAAAAGTCAGAGCCTGCTGTGGGTCATGACAAACAAGCTTCATTTTGGTGACCTGCTTAGGAAACAAGAAGGTACCGACTAAGTAATGACAGAATAAAACACTGCCAAACTCACTACTTAGCTCGCTCCTTCTGAGGAAAAGTCAACTAGTTCTTACAAGGTGATAAAACAAATCAACTCATATAAAATAAAAACTAACTTAAGTTGAAGTCCATTCAAAGTTGAAAGCTTTGCATTTGACCTACCTTAACTCACCTGCTAAATGCTAAAAACTGCCTCCAGCAACTGCTTAAAAGCAAATAGAATTATTTAGAAATACATCTTTGTGAATAATTACCTTCTGATATTTTGCATAATCTTCTTCAGAGATACAAGGCTATTTTTGTGCTGTGCTTCCCAAACAAAATGTGCTTCTTTTATCTATACACAATATGGATATGAATATTAGAAAGTAATTGCAATTATCAAAAGATCAAATGTATGATAGAATTAAAGCATTGGATCAAAGCTTTCACATTTTTGTCAAATACATTTGGAAACACACTCTGCAATTTAAGAGTATAAAAGAGCTCATGTATATTCAGACACAGCCAGATGAACACACACACACACAATGCTACAGAGGCACTCTTGAAAGCATACTAGATCTGATACTTGAAAGTTTACATTTGTATTTCTAAGATCTCTGTATCACTGAAAAAGCTTTTAGTCTAGTGACAATCACAGTAATATCAGCATCACACCAAAATGCATGCAGAGATTCATGGGTTTCTGCTTTCTGAAAGGTGACAGCACTTAAATTCAAAGATTAAAAAGGAGGTTTTCTTTCTAGATTTAGTATTTACCATATAAAACTTCAAAACAACGCATGAAAATAAAACACACTAAAATTTATTGGTGTTGGTTCTTTAAGTATCATCTTCATGGGTTTATTTTTTGACACATCTATAACTAAAATAACAAACCTCTTTAAGTAATCCTGTGCTAACTGGAAGTTGACATGTATGACAAGTAAATAAGCTTATCTGAGCCGAGTTTTGTCTAGTCATTACTAAAAATTACAACCGATAAATAGCTTGCAAATGATATATCAGACCTTTGTACTTACTGCCAATCAAAAGTGAGACTAGCATGTTAAGATAATCAGATACTGACATAGCACATCATACTGTGATAATGATTCGACCCATTGTTATTTAAAAGCTACTCTTCCAAAGGTTGTAAATATTTAAGTATTCATAAGACATTATTTATACTAATGTAAAACTAACAAGCCCTCTCTACCTTTTCAAAGCCAAGAGCCAAAAAAAAAGGAATCAATTCTCCAGAAGGCTTTTACCATCACCTTCTGTAACATGAGGTGACATGATAACCTTCCAGATATCAATGACATCTTGCTTATTTGTTTGTCAGACCCTCACTGACTCCAGTGAAGTTTGGCACCCCTTGCAGACCACACTATGGTGGTCCTGCATTATACTGCATCTGTCATGAGGAGCAGACTGTTACAACCACCCACACTGCTCCAACACGTGTCTTCTTTGGGCTCCAGGACAGCACAGACACCAGACCTGCGTAACTTCATCTACTGTCAGATTTCTGAGGCTTCTCCTGACTTAAATGTTAAACCATCACCTATTTACCCCACTGGTACAGGCTAAAAAGGGAAAAACAAGGCAGTTTTTATATGTTTCAAGTGTTCTATACATATTTAGTGTTGACACATCACTGTAAAAAATATAAATACAGGTTTCTATTTTTGCCTATTTATTTCCACCGTACTTTAAGCTACAGGGAGATGAGCAAGATTGATGAGGTAAAAGGAAGGGAAACAAGATCATATTTAAAAGTACAGATTACAAGCCAAAAGAGGTATTTCTTCATTCACCTTCAGATGTAACCACGAAAAAAAATCCATAGCACAGTCAAAACCATAATGCTTTAAAAATCTTTGCTATTGCTTCCAAACTGCAGAGTTTCACAAGTTATCTTTAATTACATGGGGAAAAGGGGGAAATTTGCTTTTCACCACACTAAACAGCATTCCCTTTGTGGAAAGACATCCACTGCTGCCTCGGAATGTAATTTTTAAGTAATAAGTGATATGCTTGCTCTTACAAATCTTCCTAGCACCTGGTGAAATTTGCAGCTGAGAAGGCCTAACAATTTAAAAATAACCAAAGCTTATTTTTAATTTCAAATAAAATAATCACCTGTATTTAGCATTACACATATTTAGACAAGCTGCCTGTCTCTGTTCCCAACCCTCTTTCCCCCTGTCATCTCAAACTTGTCATTTTTCAATTCCAAATATGCAGATTTTCTTTTTCCCCCTCGGATGACTTGTCATTAAAACTGTCCAAAACTATAATTATTTATTTATACCCGTTTATTATCAATCTTGCAAAATCTTCACAGGCATCACACTGTTACTGTTTGCTTATGTCATTCTGCTGCCAACCCTGGTTTTCACTGCTGTTGGTTTGATGCCTTTTTACATACATCAGTCTCACTGCTCTGGTTGACTGTTTCCATAGCACAGCAGGCCCAGACAGTTTTGTTTTGGTTTTCAAATATTTTATAAGGTTCGCACCTTTTAGAACATTTTAATGCAAGACCACAAAAATTATTAAAAAAACCCAAGTTATATAAACATTTTATAAAGACAAATAGGGTTGACAGATCAAAATTTTGAGGGGTTTTTTCCCCCCAAAATGGAAAAAATTGTAACTAAAATTTTGAGGTCCCCACCTTCAAATGTTTTCAGATAAGAACACTTCAGTTATGTACTAAGTCTTGAAAACACGTGATTAAATGGGTTTCAATAAGATGAAAAAGGAAGAAAAAACAATCTTCCTGACTTTCTGCTGAATTAATTTTCTGTTGTTTGTACATTTCAGTAAGCTAGTTAGTAAAAAAGGCCTTTTTTTCTTTATGCCTTTTACTTAACCTTTCTCCACTCCTTGTTCTCCAATTTAAAGCATTGCAGTACCTTCCTTCTCAACATATCTGATATATCCCCTACAATAATCCCTCTTCCCCTCTACCCCTCCTCACTCCTTTTGTTAAAATTTGGTTCCAATCACTCTCCAGGATATTATTATTTTTTTTTAAAGATGTTGTTGAATTGAAGATCTTAACGGGTGAAATGTAAATATAAACCAAACCAAGTCTTCAGTAAGAACCATCACAGATTGTACATGATGACTGTTAGCACCAACTCTTCCATATCCTGTGAATTTTCCAAAACAAATTTGTCACAGTGTATGAATTGCACCAGCACAGAGAGATGCAAACATATCAAGAACACCAAAAGATTTGCAAAGGCAATCTATCTTGAATCTAAAGGAATTAACACCTTACTAAGGAGCTGGACAGGAGGAGATAAAATCTCCATCAAAAACACATAGGCACAAACTAAAAACATCCAGAAAAATAATCTTCTACTAGAGGAAGAAAACTGTAAAATCATCTACTAGGGAAGGAGCTTCTGTCTCCCCACTGCCTGTCACAGCTGAAACTCAACACTTACAACCAGCAAGGGAGTCATCCTTCTTTCATTTCCTTCTCTTCATTTCCATGAAAATTTAATAGGCATCTAAAATTCAGTATTTTCTGCTGCAAATTTAATTGTTTCAACCTTGTTTGACACTACCAGCAAGATTACCTGCACCATCTCTCATAATTACTGTGAGAACTACACCTTTCTTCCACTGCATTTGCAGTGACTATTTGGACCACATTTCTGCTTTATTCCCTCGTTTCTTCTCCCATCAGCCTGCTTCTCACAAAAAGCACCCCAGCTGATACACAGTTTGTTTTATTTCTGCCACAGCACTTCCCCTTCAAAAATGGAACAAGTTGCTTGATCTGGATCCATACAACACATTGCCTCCAGATTTTTTAATGAACTCTTAAAAGCCATTATTGTAGAAAATATCAGTTTATTAATAACAGCTTAATAATAAGTTAATTAATAATAACAGCTTAATAATAAGTTTCAAGAGTCACGTGAGATCTTTTCCACACAGAGTACATTACCAAAGACTTAGAAGCCTTAAATGAAAGCCAATAAGGAGCATGAACCTGCTAATCTGTTTCCTGCTTCTTTCCTACCTGTCTTTACTTGTGGCTTGTTTATTCTGCTGGTAACTTCCCTTGGGCAAGAGAAGTTGTTGCAGGGTTGGGGACAGTAGGTTTTGGGCTACAGACTTTTAGATCAGTCATTTTTTTCCAGTACCACACACACAGGGTGAAGGAGTCAAAGCTTTATCCTCATGACAAGTGTGACAAATGCTGTTCAAAAACCATGCTGCAAGATCCCCGTGTCCAGTTGGACAGTCTTCTGTACTAAATCTGAACATTGAAACCTTTTAAGGGCTTATTTATTACATATAAAATGTGACTTGATATAACCTTCACGTTGCTGCCTTGCCAAACCAAGAAAGAAAAAAGAAAAAAAAAAAAAAAAAGACTGAAGTCAGTTTTGCAGACTTAGTTTTGGAATAGAAAAAAAAAAACTCATTGTGAAAGGTATCAAAAAATCAACAAAACAGTGAGCATATTTTCTAAGCTTAAGATCCTGGGCATTTTCACATCAAAGTGCTTAAAGAGGTCACTAAAATATCCATGTGGAAAGGCGACTTGGCAGGATGGCTGCCTCACTAAGTGATAAAATACAGTCAACAAAAAGAAGATGAATTTAAAACAATTACTCTGGAAATACCTACTCAGGCTTGAAGTACATTCAGTCAGTGGCTGAACTCACAACAGCCAAGCTACATGACCCTGCAAGCACAAGAACAGCACAGCTGATCTCATATTCTGAAGCTGCAGTGGGGCAATGCAGATGTTTAAATTATATGTCCACTAATTGACATGCTGCCTAGTGAACTATTACTTCATTATATTTCTCAGTGAAGCAAATTTTTATTAGCTTTCCCTTATATTTTAATGTTACTGCACAAAGTAGGTTGGTTTACAAATAGTCTGCAGAATTTCAGGTGCATTAGAATTTCGTCAAATTTAATCTATTGTTTAAGATAGTTTAGAGTTCTAGGTGGGCAGAAAATTTTTATTCAAGTGGGTTTGGGTTTTGGGGGTTTTCTTGTTTTGATATTTTTTATTTATTTTGGGTGGAACACATAACAGGACTAAAACTTATAGGGCCAGTTAAGGCTGGAAACTCAGTGTAACCTGAAACATGATCAGGACTATGTGTCATTTTATCAGATGATTTTCCTATGTGGAAAAACAAAATAAAAAGCAAACAAACAAACAAACAAAAACCCAAAAGCAAAAAAACACAACCAACCAACCAAAACAAAAAAAAACAAACACCACACACAAGAAGGGAAATGTGGAAACGTGAATCTATGTCTTCTTGGACAACCTCATATGTTAAATACGTTGGAACAAGTCTCATTTCCTCATTCAGTATCAGAGGAGAGCTTCTAAAAATCTTGGGTTTATAAATCCATTTTATAAGCCAACAAGGAAAAAAACCAAAAACGTTTCTTGATAGAAGGTGGTTTCCCTTTTTCCACCTATTGTAGGCCAAGTAAAGCACTCTGGAAAAGGAATGAAAAGGAACAACCTTTCAGTACTGTTTTTTCCAAGAGCACATGTAATCATGTCCACAACTTGCCAGATTATGACCTCTTATGAAACAATCACTGTTTTTGTATCTTCAGATCTAAGTATGTTACTTTCTCTGTTAAAGAAAAGCAGTTCAACTTATTTTGAATTTGGGGCTTGTAATGGTTACCTGCAATTCAATCAAAGTTATTTATAATATGTCCCCCCCAGAAAAAAAGGTATATATCAAGAACTGAGAATCTATAATTTCAATAAATTCTGAACAATAATTAAAATTATCTTGAGTGCAAATATATATGTATATATAAAAAGATACTAAAAAATAGAACAAGAATTACAAGCTTCTGTCCTGAAATGTCTTCCTAGACTCCAAAGACAGAAAAGATGTCTCTAAATCAGGGTGGAATCACACAAGTGGAACAGCATGAAGTAGTGCTAGTGAGAAAGTCATACTGTTCTGTGCCAATTTCATTGAGAATTCTCACAAATTTGAAAATCTCAAATGAAAATTCCCTGACAATGCATATATATACCCATACAAGATACAAAGAATCAACTGAATTAGTAAATGTCTAGAGTTTCAGGAAAACTAGAAATGATGCCAACTTGCAATAATTCCAAACAACTCAACCACAAAGTAAAGCAATAATTTAATCACCTCCTTTCCAGATCTCATTTCCTTCCACTACTTGAAAGGAAAAGTCTTAGAAGGAGATGCCATAGGGGCAGAGCCAGCTTCAGGTTGAATGGATCTGAATCACTGAATATCAACAAATTAATTGGACTAACAGAAAGTCATTGCCCTTTAATGGTCAAAGCCACTACAGGTTAAATACAAACACATGCATTTAAAAATATTTGTTATTCCAAATTTAGAAAATTTATCTGTTTGACATTTCTCTAACCTGTTAAAGATACTCCATGAGTTTTAAAGCTAATAATCAAACATGGTATTTTAATTCTAAACTGATTAAATATTTGCCAAAAGAAGTAAACATTTTACATGTGAAACACATAAATTACGTTTTGGTATTTTTATTTCAATGGTATCTAAGGAAAATTAAAGAAATTGAATAAAATATGCAGAAAGTTACTTCTACATGTATTTGGTGAAATCTATATCTCTCTTTTCATTTTCCTAAGCACATTTTCCTGTTCTATTTAAACTGGACTTAAAGTAGAACAGGTTCTACTCCTTCACAGGCTTTTTTGTGTGCTCAGAGTCACCTTTCTAATGTCTGAAGTTAGACATTGCTCTCCATTCGTTACAGGGATTGTAGAAAAACCAAGTCCTTAAAAAAAGATTCCTCTACAGTTTCAAATTTGAAAATAAATTTTCCTCATCTCAAAAAAAAAAAAAAAAAAAAAAAAAAAAGCGAGCTGAGCTTTTGTTTCCTTCATAATATTCCAGATGCAATTTTCCAGATGCAATTTCGAGCCTTTCCTACAGCTCCACAGATGACTAAAATCACACTGGATGTGTTAAAGGCTGGGTACAGCAACAACCAGAGACCAAAGCTAATGCTGCACACACCTCCTGTGCACTTTGCCTTTCATGCAAAGCACTTACTGTGTTTGAAAGTTAAACTCTATGAATATCATTATCACAAAGTCTTTATGCCATTTAGCATGCAGACATTTAATATATTTCCACTTTGGTAAATACAACAGGTAAGAACAAGGTTCAGTAAACACATTTGTTTGCCTTCAAATTAGAAGTTTAACTGCATTAACATACTGATCAGGCAAAGATAATTCAAAGGATGATTATGCCTAAAACTAAATTCACATTCTTTTAGAGTCCTGGGATTTAAATAAATAAGTAAATAAAAATTTAAGAACTTGTTCCATGATGAATTACTCCATCTATATATGCACATTTTACATGCTGCTGAAATTGTAGACCTTCAGTTCTTACAAGGAACCTTTAAGGCAGAAGTGTATGCCAGTGGTTCTGAGAGCACAGAAGTAGAATTATATATAATAAGCAATTTTAACACACAAAGTCATATACGAAATTTTCTAAATGAAATCTGAAGATACATTTCACTTCAAATCACAACATGCTATGAACTAGTGTCACGTAGTTAAGTATGAACTACTATCATGGCAGTTAAGGAAAAACATTGAACCCGAGTTTTATAAATCCTCTGTTGATTTTCTGCTAATATACACAACTGTTGTTATCTTAGAACCAGAATGTTATTTTTAATAATCCTGTAATGAGTGTGAAAAAGGTAATAAAAAAAGAAAGTATCTTTTGCATTTGGATGACTAATTAATTGCTTAAAATTTGTATTTGTAAAAAACTTCCTGAAGTATTTTAAATAGTAGGTTTTACTCGAATGGCTTTTGTTCTGTTTTCTAAAAAAAGGTTTAAAATCATCTCATTTCAACTTTCTTCTTACTACTTCTTCCCTATTCCTGCTGCTGAAAAAGAATCCTACTTCCCTTTATAATAAGCTACTGGCTTAGTTGATAAAGTTTCTGTTGGTTTATTTATTAACTTAGTACTAAAATAGATTCATGCAGAGGAATGACAAGTACAATCTACCCGTATTTTATATAAAGTGACTGGAGAGATCTATTTAAGCACCACATAAAGCAGTAATTGACATAGAATCCACTTCATAAGCAAATGCAAACTAAACTTCTCTAGACATGTCAATTAGTCTTAACTACAGTTTTGAATTAAAAATTTTTTTACAGCTTTTCCCATAAGAGAACAATTCTGAAAAGAAAATTTAAACTAGTCACATTTTACATTTGTTGCTATTTCAAAACAGAACACTGAAATCCTTTTAAAAGTTCAAATGCTTAAAACAATTTAGTAGAATTTTATCATCTTTTTCCCAACTAAATAAAATGTGTTCTGTCCAACAGAGTAATGAGGAATCTGTGTCAGGGCAAAGACTTGAAGCCGAGAAAATCTAGTAAATTATACATTTGTACCAAGATTCATCATTAAAATATTATAAATTCCAAAAACTTTTATGCCAGTATGATTTCTAAATTAGGATGATTGACATATAGTCAAGGCTCTTCCATCAAATTAAAACCTAGAGCATGATTTCTGAAATAACTTTTACGGGAACATTTCCTTGTTATCTTCTCCATAGTTACACCTTCTGTTCCTCTGAATTTCCGAAGCATTCTTTCAATATATTCTTTGTTTTATGTGTGGGATATCCCACAAGATTGACACACAAGTCCAAGGAATAGAACAGAAAGTGAACTGATCTCTACAGTGGTGCATGACAGTCGGGCAGCACTGAATTACAATGTACACTTTTAGACTCACTGTAGTATTTCAATTAATAGGATATAGTAATTAATAGTAGATCCATATAGATTTCATCCAGTATTTGCCTGAAGAGACAATTTTTCCTTTAGTTGTTAGAAATTAAAAGCTAACTTGTAAGATAAAGGAAAAAAATAGCACTTTAAAAAAAATAAATATAAAAGCTATTTTAAAATCAGATTCATGGTTCCTACCTGTAATGTTACATTAATAATGACATAATTAATGATAAATGAATGTCACAAGTTCCACACTGTGTACTCTTGAGGAAAGTGCTATTTTGCCACCTTCCATGAGGAAAAACAAACAAACAAACAAACAAACAAAAATAGAAAATTAGTCCTACATTACAGAAAACTCTGTTTTCCCATAACTACTGGACAACTCTTGACTTGAATCAAGATTATAGTTTGGCACATGAAATTCAAACAACAGTGACGCAGTGAATAAAAGTAAATGAGAATAATTAAAGCTCCTCTGGCTCTGCAAACGTGGTTTTAGTGGATGTACACGCTGAGACAATCCATCAGAAAACAAATGACTTTGTACCATTAGACACTTGAGGCTGGTGAGCGCACAAGAAAGGCAGGTTTTGAGGACCAACCTCCTACACAGGCACCTATCACCCCGAGTATCTGCCTCACCTCCTTCCCCCAGAGTCTCACACTCTTCAAAACCCTTCTCCAGACACATCCCTGACTTCCCAAACAATCCTCTCTTGAACGAAAAAAGGAAGGAGCACCCAGAACTCCCAAACTGAAGGGTGCTTCACCTCTTCAGTTCATCCAGCAACGGAGTGAAAGACATTTTGAGGCAGCACCCAAACCTGACCTGGGAGACCGTGCACAACGACAGCTGATCTTCAGAGGGGAAAGCAGAAACACCCACGAGGCAAGAGGATACTGTCTAGGTAAGAAAACCAGATCTTGGTAGCACAAAGTCTCCACTACCAAATGCACTATTCCCAAGGCAGAGGAGTTCTTAGGAAGTGTTTCCAGACTGTCCTGGAATGCTTTGTCTCAGTGATGGCAAGGACTAATCAGACAAAAAAAAAAAAAATCTCCACCCCAATCAACAACAAAAGAGAAAACATTTTCTTTTTCATTTCTTTTTCACAATATATTAAATGAGTAGTTTTACCAAACCAGTTTGTTGAGATCCACTTGATTAACACTCAAGGAGATACTGATCAGTGCAGAATAAGGTATCTTCTAGAGTTTGGTTTCTGGATTTTTTTTTTTGTGTGAGGTTTTGGGGGTTTTTTTGGTGGGTTGTTTTTTTGGTTGGTTGGTTTTTGGGTTTCTTTTCCTTTGTTTTGATTTTTTTTTGGTGGTTTGTTTTGTTTGGTGCTTTTTTAAAAAAAGCTGGTATTATCTGAATTTTCTTAATTACTCTTGGCAAAGTAGGGGGTATCATCTTTAATTATTAGCTTGTTTACTGCCAAATTAAATATACTCTGTTCCGCTGGAATTTCTATATACCCATTAATCTTGGACATTAAAACAAGTTCACCGTGATTTCAAAATATGGTAATTAAAAAATTAATATTAATTTACTGTACCATCTAGTGGTTTTTTTCCTACTTGTCTTCTAATATATGTATATGCATATATAACAATTCAAATCACAGCTTTTTAGAAAACAGTTGGAAATGTTCTTTGTATAGAAAACAAGTATAGAAAAGAAGCACTGCTTCTTTTGGCGTTATATTGTTACACAATATTTGACTGAGTGCTACAATTATGAACAAAACACCACATACTGAACAAATGTTTTACAGGTTTCCATGTGACATGGCTATTTATGTACAATGTTAATTTTAATGAGTGATTCTGTCATGGAAAATAAAAATGTGTTCATGGTTCAATAAATGAGTCTGTTGACTAACCAGACCTGACAGATATTAACCTCTGATGTTTTAATCCTCTGCCACTATCCATGATGCAATTTCAGCAAAGCTAAATATTTAAATTTCAAAGAATAATTTTTGTTTGCATCATCTGGAAAAAAAGCTTTACGGATCACCTTTTGCAAATTGCACATTAAAAATTTATAAAACAAATTTGAAAACATGTATTCCAACAGGTTTATGCAATTCAACTGAATTAATGTGCTATTTTTTATACAGGAACACATTATACATTCTAATTATCAGCTAAAAAAATTAACCTATCTCCAAGAATGCATAAACATTAAAAATACCTACAAAGTGTTGTCATTAATATATGTGAGAATTTGCATGCATACCATGCTTCATGCTGATAAACCTATTACTTTTTTTCCCCTGTTTTCTAATTTTCAATTTAAAAGTCAAAAAATAAAAGTCTTTCTGGTAGCAAATGTGATATGCTAGACTATAGTAGTAAGCATGCAACCAATAGGATGTTTATTATACTGGAAGTACAAAATGAACCTAACCATTATAAATATAGATGTGACTTATTAGGATATAGCCAGTAACTTAAGAACACCAAACTGGGAAGATAATTTACCACTTTGAAGACCTTGAAAATCAGTTAAATATTCAAATCCTCTAATTTATTCCTTCCTCCATTCTAAGAAGAATTGGCTGTAAGGTTTATTTTACTCTTATGAATTCTATTACATTGCACAAGTTCCCTTGTGCAACAAGGAAAGATCATTTTTTAAGCATTTGCAGTGAAAAAGGTCTGCAATTTTATTTTAGTTTTAGGGAGAAAATAGAGTTTGTCTCTTTTACAGCTGCAAGAATTCAGAAAGTAATACTTCTGTTCCTATTTTCTTACCATTGTTTTAGTAGCTCAAGCTCACACAACTGATGGTACAGCACTTAAAGCATTCAACCTACTTGTTCTCAATACCTTATCCGTAGCCTTAAAGTGTTCCTGCATTTTTATCAGGCTCTTTCTTATCACTTACTATTGGTGAATGTTATTCAGATTTTCATATTCATATTTTAGGCTTCATAAATATGTTCATATCAACAAAATAAACAACATTATAAGGAACATTTTTTTATGGAAAGAAGCGCTATTTTTCAATAATCAGGAAAAGGCTTCTCAGGATACCTAGAAGCTATTAAAAAATAAGTAATAAATAAAATATATGCACACACATAGTTTAGAACTACACAACCTACCACAGATTTATATAGTACAAGAAAAACAACTTTTTTTAAGGCTCATTAAACAATACTTTGAAGACTGACAATACTGCCCACAAGGCTAACTGAAGGATGTTGTTCACATGTTACTTTCATTTGAGAATTGGTTAAGTAAGTTTTCTTTGGCTTTCTCAGCTTTCCTACATAGAAAATTAAAGCACCAAAGTCTCAAAAAACCTGCAAATGTATAATAACAGACAGATTTTGTTTTTGAATAGCCACCAATCTATACTAAGTGGTCAAAGTATGGGCGAAGTGGGAATTTAGAGCAACAGTTATTCTTCTTAAGTAGCTTAATTTCCTCTACAAGGAACATAAAACCAGCTGAAAACCAATCTCCATGCACTCAATCATGCCTCAACAAATACCCAAAGAACAAATAAATTAAAATACAAGGTTTTTGTGACAGAGGCCTCTACGTTATCCCCACCTGCAACAACTTGCAGTGGAGGCGCTTGGAGTTACAAATTGGCACGAGCGGTTGTTACGTAGATGTGTGTGTTGTGTACCAGCTTTTTGAGTTCAGGTTTGGGCAACTGTAGCACTCTGAATCCATGAGGTTGATTGTAATTACTTGACTTGAGAATAGGCACTTTCTTTAATTTTAAACCAGTTGCCTGAGATTTTATTTATTTTATAGCCAAGTTGCTCTTTTGTGAATCAAATTTTTGTTCTTATCCATGTCCTTTATAGTGCTATACTCCATTATACCCTTCTCAGTTGCCTCTCTTCCAGGTCATGGTGCAGTACATTTAATCTCACCTGAAATGGAAACCTTTTCAAAATTAACATTTTTGTTATCCTGCTGTGTAACTTCTCTATTTTTAATTTATGACTTTTCAAGATAGTGTGGCTCATGAATTTACAATTATGTACTGATCTTTTCTCTCATTCCTGATTCCACTTCCCTTCTGAAATTCCATAATAGTAACTTAACACTAGGTTGACATTGTCAAGCAACTACCTATAACATCTCCATGAGTGTTGTTTTCTTTCAAGTAATAACAGTAGCAAATTTAGAGACTGTGTTTACTATAGAATTAGACTATCAAGCTTATTTTTAACATGAGCATTAGTTTTTAAATTCGAATCTCCAGAACCCTCTAACTAGTCTAAAAATGATTCACGAGACCAATAAATTAATTCCTAGGAAGTACCTGTCCCCATCCCAGGGTGTGGTGGATGCTGGGTACCAGGTTCTCACCAAAGCTGTTTTATCAGTCCCCAGCCTCAGCTGGACAGGGAGAGAAAACACAATGCAAGGCTCACTGGTCAAGATAAGGGCACAGATATATTCTTCACCATTCTCTCTCCTTTCTCTGGCTGCAGTTACCCAGTAATTTTTTATCCCTCCCTTCTCAAATACATTATCCCAGAGGTGCTACACTGATAGACTCAACCTTGGCCAGCAACAGGTCTGTCTTGAGGCAAGCTGGTGTTTCCCCTGTTGAATATGGAATCTTCTGGCAGCTTCTCACAGAAGCCACCCCTGTAGCTCCCTCCAGCTACCTCAGCCACAGAAACCCAATACAGGGGGAGAAAAAGTATCACACTTCACTATTAGCAGTCTCTGCCGGTCCTTTCTACAGCCAGGCTTCGTGATTAAAGCAGCATGAAGATTGCACCACCTTCTCAAATGTGCAGGCTGTCCTTGAACCCTCTTTATCTCTCTGTAGCATCTCTGCATTTATTAAAGTTGTTCTCGTGCAATTGCACTCTGGGCAGCTGGAGTATTAGCAACTGAGTGCTCTAAAATTATGCTTAAGGGTTGCGTGACTCAAAAGAATATACTATGGAGCAAGTGAGGATCGTTTCTGCATTAGTAATAAAATATTTTAAGATTCCATAGTCTGATAATTTTGCAGTCTTCCTAGTAATTTAACTTCATGATTAGATTAAAAATGATAAAATACCAAACAACTTTTTTTTCAAGTTCTCTGTGTCATGTCCATTTTTTTCATGATCCAGCCTTAAGGCTTTACCATGTACCCAATTCTCAACACTAGTAGCATTTACTGTATTTTAAAATAAAACAGTTTTCCCCTTATATTTCAGAACTGTGGCATTTGGAAAGAAACTTTCCAATTAAAAAGATCAGAGCAGTTTTGTCTGTAGTTGACCACTCCCTTGCAGTTTACAGCTCAAACATGCTGTGAAAAGGGATGCCCCTGGATTTGACACAGCGAGACAGAAAATCCCTTTCCAGGACAACAGAGTCCCACTCCAGGATCCCTGGCACATGCAAATTACCTCCCACCCACATTGCCTAAATTCCACCCTGCTTAGAGACAGAAACATGTCTTTTATTTAACATTTGGGGGATATTTAATGGAGGGATGGACATAAGGAATCTTACTCTTCTGTGTATCCCTCTTTTGCATGAAACCAGGTCTGAAATCCAGGCTGAAATAAATTGCTTTGTACATATTAGTTCCCTTCACAACTACCAGTCCCTCTGGTAAATCAAAAGAAGAAAAATTAGAAGCACTTTTGAATGTCTCTCTTATGAAACCAATTCCTAGGAAATTAAGAATCTCAAAACACAGAGAAACTATTATCTAAAACAGAAATAAAACAATTATTGTGAATAAGCAAGGAGGAGTCATTAAGAATCAATTCAAGGAAGGTTAAACAAAAAAACCCCACAGAAAGTCAATGTTCACATTAGTGTTGTAATGGTACTGTTCTAAAATGACTTCATTTAATTTTTAAAAAAAAATTCTAGTACCTAAAGTGAGCTGCTTTTACATGAGCAAAGTGTTTCACTACTGTACAGTAGATGGACAGTTCCTGACACAGGACACCAAAAAAAGAAAAAAATCACTTTTGACTTAAAATAACAAATCTATGTAACACGAGCAAAGGTGAAGATGGAATAAATTTTATGGCTCCATTTCTGCAGTGACCTCTGTGCAGGCAGATGCCTGCCACAGCTCTGATGTCAGTTCTGCTCCCCAATAGTTCCTGACTCTATTAGAATGAAGGAGACCAAATTTGGCATTATCAATGCAACAGTAAGAGATGAGTCTGCCTCCTACATGTTTGAAGTGCAGACTTTGACATATTTTTAAGTGGAGCTTAAAAGTTATTTAAATTAACCACTGAGCACAATTTCAGTAATGTGACTGCTGTTCTGGATATATAGGATGTAACATGAAATTAATTTATTAGATACATAAGTTCTGATTCTGGAACATAACACAGATTTGTTGTTAAACCTTTTCTTCTGAGACAGGTGAATTTTCCTGAAGGCACAGTAGTGAGGATTTCTTTTTCTCTTCCAAAAAGAATATCTTTTTTCTTTATCACTTACATTAGGAAGCTTGGAGTATGAAAAAGCCATTAAATCAAATAGGGACAACACTATTACATGACAACTACATACAGAATTCGAATAACTTGTTCATGCATGAGAGCTTTATTTTTTAAAAAAAGAAACACCAAAAAAACTCACCCCACAGCACATAATTTTCATTTCTCAATAATGCAGGGAAACCAAGTATTACACTTACAAAAAAAATAGCACAGCAAACTATAAGTTATGAAAACTATAACATTAAAATTTATTATTAAAGAGGCTGACTTTAAAAAAAAAGCACTGTATACAACAGCATATTGTTATGTTCCCATTATGTTTGATGTACTGCATGTAGCAATAAGTGCACTTAACTACTGTTCCTGTCTGGTGTGGATTTGGCTGTGTTCCTATTGAACACCTGAAAAGGTTTTCAAAAGATACTGAAAAGAAATAAAGTGAAATAAGATGTACTGTATGCTATGAACAAAACAGCTACACAGTTTTTCAAACAAAGCCTATTTATGTCAGGAATCCTTTTATATTCAAGTAAAATACTGCTAATAAATTCAAACCACAGACCTGCAAATGGTTCAATTCAGTCATTTTCTTGAACACCACACAGACAGACAGAATATTACAGATGCAGTTTAACTTAAATAAGGTACCACAAGGCAACAGCAATCAATAAATAGCCTACTGCTAATCCATCCCAGCAAGAACTCCTTCCTTCCTTTCTGCAGCTCCTCTGTTCCACTTTGATGGAGAGACTAACAGGTCTGCTTTAATACAACTAAAATTCATCTGACAGTCAAGGGAACACAAAAAGGGTCTGTTGTCCTTATAATACCATGAAAGGTGTGGCCTCAGTAAAAACAAACTGGCCAAAAGGATTAAGTGCCATGGTACTGTAAGGAGACTCCTGTTTGGGTTTATGAAGAGCAGTCTTCCCCACTGGTTAGTTCACTGTACTGGTAAGTAAAGCTCACAGAGTTCCACGGTTCACACCACATTCACACATAAAAGCCTCATAATATAAGATGAAAGACAGGAAGAAGTAATTTCATCTCCCACCACACGAACTTCAACACCACCTACTGTAAAATCCCAAAGATCTGGAGTCGCCAATGCAGGATGGTCAGAAGAGGGGTTTAAAAGGTCTCCTGAATCAAATGGCAAGTTTGGTTTGTTTTCAGAGTTCTGTCCCAAACATGAGTAATTTTCCTTAAAGTCTTAAGATTGCTTAATATTCAAAATGAAGGAACATGTAGCCTCAGGCTGAAAAACCTTCTGTACATCATTATGGACACATGAACTGGGGCCCATTCTCAATATTTTACCATGAATTCATTATTATCTAAGAAATGCTGCCTTGGATCAAGCCAACTGCCTACCCTAACCCAGTTCTGTCAGGTGAGTGGGACAGTATTGAAAGCACACCAGCAATCTCTTTCCAGGGTTCATTTCTTTTATACTCAACTGCAAGTCTTCACAAACTGAGTAGATGTGGCACCTCATTATATGGGTTAATGTGCACGGTGCTGCTCGGTCAAAGGCCGGACTTCATGATCTCAGAGGTCTTTTTCAACCTTAGGAATTCTGTGATGTACTCCAAGGTATATCCCTGTCTAGACCTTTTGGTATTCTTTCATACTCATTGCCCACATATTCATGTAATTAATCATTTTTTCTACTTGCTGGTACTATCCTCCCACAATCATCCTGTGGCAGCAACTTGCAAAAGCTTACTTTGTAAACCAGTGTAAACAAGTATTTTTGTTTCATCTGTTTTATACAGTTCCACTCATTTCATCAGATGCCCCTAGGACTGACATTATTTCCCAATCAGTTCTCCATTTTCCTGATCACTTTCATGAATTTCCAAACTTTAACCCTATCCCTCACTCACTTCCAACTGAAATGCTGAGGCTTCTCTCTCTTCATTGGCAGCTACTCCACACCCTTGATATTATCAGCTTTTTTCATCCATCTTCTCTAATTTCAACAAATCACTCTTGAAATTAAGAGGACACAATTGCACACTGTGCTCAAGAGGATGTTGCATGGGTTTTTTAATATTCCCACAAAAAAAAAAAAGGCCTGCATTTTCTTTAAGGAAAAGAAAAAAAACACAAACAAAATGAAACCCACTTTCAAAAGGGTAATCTAACTTGACTACTGTTGTCAGCCATTGTCATTGATAATTGGGACAAAAGAATCAGAATTCATATGAACCATATGAGAAGAGAGAAGGTTACTTTAGCTAGATTGCCTTCTTGCTTCCAAGACCTGGTAGGCTCTATGGTTTGGGAGAAGGGAAAAAAATGCTTCTTAAAAAAAAAAAAAAAAAAAAAGATTAATTTTTTTCATAGAAAAAGTAAAATACAGATTTAACATCACTTCTCTAAAGCATCGAAACTTGAGAAAATCCTATCACTCCCAGTTATTTCAGTTCTACCAATAAGGCTCAAAACAAAATATCACATACAAACTTTGTTAAAATTTCAGAACATAACCTGCACAATAAAATCCTAAAATTTGGTCTTCCTGGAATTTGTCACTTTCTGACATATGATAAAGATGCAGTTTTGCAATCACCTACATCTATTTTCCACTTACTACAGTATTTAAAAGAATAAATCTCACCCTTGATGAAGCATACAATTGTATACAACTACCTTAAGTCTTCACTTATGAAGTCCTATAGCAAATGGCTTGATATGTTTATTATATGTCCAAAAAAGATAATTAAGTAGATTGTATTGGGACAGAAACAACATTACCTAGCCACAAGACGTAATAAAGCAGAAAGTCATTTGCCAGGTTGTAGGTCAATGCAATCTCTTAATCTGGCAAGCATGTACAGTAACATATTGGCTGGTTGGCCTGGGTTTTATTCTTATTTCATGTGAGGGGGTTTCCAATCACTTTGTCACAACAATTATAAGTGGCCAGTCTTCGCGAACAAAGATCTGGGAAAGGTCTTTTTTACCTTTCAAGCCTGCGCAATGGATTTTTTAGGTGAGACACAGCCTGCGCTGAAC
>JAWWLV010000001.1:7162264-7174157 GCA_035041135.1 Platyrinchus mystaceus
ATATATATTTCTGTATTTTGATGTTTACTTAAGGATTAACTACTTCATAAATGTAGGTAAATCACCAGAACACCACTGGCATATACTCTCAAATTAGGGAAATAAGCCTCTATCAGCCTATTCTTTCCTCTTAGCTAAGACTATAAGATATATTGATAACCAGCACTTATTTATCAACATTCTCTCAAGTTATTTGTTTGCTTACACAATACCTAGAGCAAAGATACAAGGAGGCCAGTACTTGTCAGCACTTTAATTTCCATACATTTGTATTTAAGTCCTGTCATGTAGGCTCAAATCACACACACTGATTATATATGAGTAGACAACTTATCCTCAAATTCTAAGTTAGAATTACAGTCAACCTGTACCCTAAAATTCAAGCACAGAAACATTAATGAAACCTCACTGGAACTGACAGATCAGCACAGCAGTAATTCAGTGTTTATTTCACATCAACGAATTCTGTTAGTCAGCTTGGCAAATAATATCAACAGAAACACATACAAAAAACGGGGATACATTCTAAAACTCTACCCAAAAAATTAAAGTTTCAACTGTTATGAAAAATTCTGAAGCATTTTTCTTCACTGCTGCTTAAGGATATCTTCTACTACAACAGATTTTGTTATGAAACAAGAAGCAGGATTTCTTGGTCTGGCCTCATTTTTTTTTATATATATATATATATATATATATACAGCAAGTATATAAAAATTGCTTCTACTATTTGCACATACACATATTTCATCACGTTTATCATCAGCACTGTACGATTGTTGTGCATTCCTCTGGGATTATACACATTAGGAAAATCTGTTTTACTGCTTTTGTTGACAGCACAACTCCATGCAAAAGTACACAAACATAGAATTGATTGTTTCTGTGCCATTTCTCCAGTTGGCTTTGCAGGAGATCTCCTTACATTAATCCTTTAAAAGCTGCTTAGGAAAAAAAACCACCCCCCCTCACTCACCTCAAGTTAAGACAAATATAAATACAAACTATAATTTCTGAGGACTTCTATACAAGCAACCTGATTGTCATCCATTGAATCCCTTGCTGTGATAAGAAAATCTCAGTTAAATATTTTAAGTCAGGTCCTTAAAAACATGGAGCTGATGTCTGTTGTGGGTCATACAAGATTTGTTGTATCTTTTGAAATAGGCACTATGATGCTCATAACACGGAAATGCAGCACAAGCAGGATGCCCTCTCTCAGCCTACCACTTTTACAACTATTTTCTAGGTAACTTTATCTCATAATAGTTTCAACTACTTCATTTTCATTTGTGTGATATAGCCTACAGGACTTCAAAAAGGATAACAAAAGTCATACACTGTTTAATCAAAAATATATTTTTATCGAAATTGCTTTTTTTCAGAACAGTTCGAAAATATTATCTATCCTGCTGAGTTTCAAAACACTTAACTGGGATTCTTCTATTTTGCTAAAACTTTACTTTTCTGTTTTTCTCTTAGAATTTTGATGTATTTCAATTCATAATGTTTTGAGTTTTCAAAATCATATTAGAAGGATTCAACATCACTTAGGCAAAAATCCTTCAATACACCCATAATGAAATTATTAGGGTGTTTTTCTATGGTAAACAGTATTTGTTTTGAATCAGGGTGGCAATTAAAAAACAGGATTTCCCATGGAATAGTAATTGATTTCCAAATCATTGTGCCAGAAACAACCCAGAAGAAATAGCGAGTTCTTTCTATGCCCTCTTAAATCTGCTTCCCAGTCATTCATTCCTATAATCTACATGCCATCTTTGACTACACTCTCCAGGTTCTCTAAAGCTCCCAGGATCATCCACATTTTACAAACTGCTTTTTGATCTGTGGCTCTTCGGAGATCCCTGCAGACATTTGCTCTGTTGCAATTTTTTGTTTTCCCAACCTAATTAAGTAAATAATACAACAATTTTGCCATCTTACAAAGTTACACGAAATCACTTTGGCTACAGTTGAAAGACTTAATGGTAAATGACCCAAAAGGAAGATATCAACTGTTCCTTTATCTAAGAAAAAGAAAAAAAAAAAAAAAAAAGGAAAAAAACCCACTAACAAATAAAGCACCACAAGGTGGAACACAGAGTATATTAGAGCTATAGCATGGAAGTTGGTGTGCTCTGGTAATGCTTACCAAATGCATCATTTGAGTTACAGGTATAATTAATTAGCAGACAGAAACAAACACTTGTCCTGCTTTTCCTCTGGAAAGCACAAAAAACTCACCGATTTACATTCAAGGGTGCCAAGCAAATGTACACACACCAACAAGAAAATCAAAATAACAGATACTCAAGCATTTCACTCAGTTCCTGGGAGAAGCAGTGGCTCAGTTGTCACAGCTACTCTACTCAAGGTATGTGAAGGATTGAACATGGGCTCAAGGAGGGAAGAAATTCCTTCTCACAAGAGCAGCAGCAGTGTTTTATGTTGATATGCAGTGCAGTTGCCAAGGGGTAATAGAGAGCCACGTTGTCAGTGTGCAATATAGCATGGTTTTTCTCCCAGTCCTACCTGAAATGACCCTGTGCAGGCTGTCAGTCAACCCAGCTGAATGACACCTCCCAAGGCAGCAAACCCTGGTGTACAATAAGGACTGTTAACAGCAGCCCACGGAAGGTCTGTGACTGCTAAGAACAACCTTTAGATGCAAAGTTCACTGAATTTCCCAGTAGGCTGCATGAAAGAAGTTGAGTCTCCCCAAACACGTACTAGCAGTGGAATGTTTTTTTAGGTATCAGTGATTATTAATTTGAGAGTGCTTGTGTGGCTCTTCAGAGATCAGCACTGCAGGACATGAAGGTGGCAACACTAAACCCACAACAGATCTCATTTCAGGAGGCTACCTGGCCAAAACATCCACATTAAGGCTTAATCCTACATATAATCAGCTGTGCTTTTCAATCACAATTAGAGCCCTTTGTTTTGTGTACATGTACATGTAACATAAGACATTTTTATAATTAGAAGTCCAGAAACAACCACCAGATCCGTCACTCTGAACTCCTGCAGACCACAGGCACTGTTTCACATAAAGAGTGATATTCCAGGCCAAAATAATGGACCAAACAAAAAAAATTCATTACTTGGCAAATTATGCCTTCATGACAGCCAGATCATGGAGCAGAGCAAGACACCATCATGCACCTGGCCTTTTAGCCTGAAAACAGTCACCACATGGCAGCCAATTCATCTTCCCCATTGCTCACTCTGGTTCCTTCTCTTTTCCCACCCTTACTCCAAGGTCAAACATGCTTTTAACTGGCCACCAACATTGCTTTTGCTGATGCTATGTAACCTGCTACCAGCCATTCTCATTTTCTGCTAGTACAGTGGACAGAAAACCTAATACTTTCTACTTAAGCAGTTAACAGATGGATTCACCTTGGGATGCTGGGCAAAAAAGGCCATCCCAAGCCTGAACAGTTCAGATTGGTGCAGGCTGCTCATGAAAGAGCATACTGTGTGTTTGTAAGCTGTTACTGAGTATTACTCCCTCCTACCTCAGGCTTCTTGTCATTCCTTTGCTTCTTTAAAGCATTGACAGCACATAAATTCACACATCTTCCCTCTTCTGTAAGGAGGATTTTCTTTTCCAGTTTTCTCATCTCATCTCTTGTAATAAATTGGTATTTATATGCATTAAACAGTGAGAGGGCACATAGTGTCCAAGAGGGGAGCTTGCTCTTAGTAGATACTTAGCTTGACTCTGAGCAAGTCACTTAATATCCCCCCTGTTTCAAAATCCTCACCTGGAAAATATGAATAACATATTTTGACTTTGAGACTGAAGAAAAATGAAACATCGGTTTATGATTGAAGAAAAAATGTTGAGAGATGACCATCATATTCAAAATTAAAACTGATCTGTTATGAAAGCACAGTGTTGCTTGACCAGTCTCAACTTTTCTGGACCAAAAAAACTACATCAAAAAAGGCAAGGAGTAAGAGAAACAGCTGCAACACAACAATCCTATTGCATGTACTTGTCCTACTTAATATTGTATTTATGGAGGGAGGGAGAAGATCTATTTGAGAGCATTGCTTTTCAGGCAAAAAGAAAAATAAAGAGAATAAAGAAATGAAGGGCATTTACCTAGCCTCAGTGTTTCTTGCTCCAAATAATAATAATAAAAAAAAGGAAACTCTTGCAAAGCAGAAATATACAAGAGTTGGCTTTGAAAATGTTAGCTCAGAATATCAAACTTGGCCCACACACTCACTGGAACTCAAGGCAAGCTCAAGTCAGCTTCTTATGAACACACTGGCTCAGTGGAAGGTAGGAAGGCAAATTACATCACTATCCATACTTACAGACACATTTACAGATAATACATTTTTCCTTTAAATCATTCAATCAGCCTTCTAAAACGGAAGAGGAAACCTGTTTTTCTACCCCCTAGAACTCTACCCTGCTTCTAAAACATCATGGAATGGGACAGTCACAGATTCACTACAGTGTCTCTGGGGTCTTTTGCAGCTCCTCAGAATCTGAATACTACAAGTCTAAGTCCTCTTCAAGTGAGAAACTGTTTGTTAAATTAATAATACTTAAAAATTACGAGCAATATACTGGTACCTATTAATTTTAACAGTGAAACAGTTCTCAACAGTTACTAATATTAATCAGTATCTATAATATTCAAGTTAAAGAATTCACTTTCTTACACCATTATTCAAACAGAAAAAAAAAACAACAAAAAAAACCCAAAAGAACTAAAAAAAATCAAAGGCTGGGAAGAGGTGGCAGGAAGGACAATTTAACTCTCCTGGGGAATGACTTAAAAACTGCCTGGCCCACTTTCCAGCAGGACAAAGAGACGGGAAGTGGTGTTATTTCTCCTTGCTCGTTGTAATTTCTAGTAGCTGTGTCACATTGGCCACAAGAGACAATCTGGGGCCAACAGACTGCATACACAGAACTAGAAAAATGCAGTGTAATTTAAACTAGAAAAAAACCCCCAACACACAACAAAAACCCAACAAACAAACAAAAAACCCCAAATCCAGAAAGCCACAACACACTATCCAAAAAAAAAAAAAAAACACAAAACAAAAAACACCAAAACATAAAACAACAAAACAAAAACACAAAATCACCACAAAACACAAACCCCAAACAGTACAACTATTCTAAGTGGAGATTTCCTTAGATTCACTTTCTTTAGAAGGAACTTCAGACTTCTCATTCAGAAACTTCTGAGTTGTTTTTCTACTCACTGAATCAAAGTTCCATGCAAAACTTTCAATTCCAAAAGTGGAGACTGAGTTCACTGTAAAATAATTTTTAAAAAACTTTAAAAAAAAAAATTGATGAATAAAGAAATTGATTGGACTTTTACCTATTTTCAAGAAATAATAATAAAAAAATAAAAAAATAGAAAACCAACTGTTTTCCATGTTCTAGTACTCTAAATTATGGAGTAAGAACCTCCAAATGTCATTAAGCATAGAAAATTTTACAGTGTAAGTGACCAATTTAGTATTCATGCTGAGCACTGGATATATCTTAGTAGCTATTATTGTACATTTCATACAGCATTAAAAAATATTTCTTCACCAGTCACTGGAGTGAGGCAGGAATACTCACACTTTCACATTTGTGGGCATCTTACAAGACTAAATAGTCTCCGAATGAAGCAATTTACATACATTTATCCATGTAGAGATTATGGCCAACTATTACCAACAAGAGCAGCTGATGATGTCTTCTCCCAATTATTTTTTATTAGAAATTCCCATGGTATTATAAAATCCAATATTCACAAAGGTTTCTAAACTGGAGACACGGAATTTCCATTTACCAGCCTTAGTCTCCATTTAAAGCTGCTCTTCGCTACGGTTTTGTGCACCTTCCTCCTCAGCTACCTAGGAGTGTTCTTTTTCCAGACATAATTAGATCACCATAAATCATATTGTGCTGGTGTAGAACTGCATAGATTTTGAGGCAATGAAAATCCTCTCCACCTTCTTCCCTACCCTCCCTTTTTTTTTTTTTTTTTAAAGTATTAACCTTTAGGTGCTCCCTAAATCTCACAGCAGACCATCTGATGCTTCTCAGATAAATGAGTATATTTAAGCAGGGAGTTACAACAAATCTATTAGAATAAGTTCAACAATTAAAAATACCTTTTTTAAAACTTGGTCTTCCCTATCTCTTCAAGGGACACATTAAAAAGGGTATAATATAAATAACAGCACTAGAACATGTAGCTAACCATGACATTATATGCACTTCTCAGTTTCATTCTGCTTGTGTGCATTAGCAAGACTTCCTGCTGGGGAATTACCCTTGCACTAATTTCCTTCTCACGAGGAGGAACGACATTATCATGAACTACAGCTCATTAGAGAAGCAAGAACAAACTTTGAACAGTGCCTTTCAAAGAAAAAAGGACCAACAAAACCACACTCCCAAACCAAAGTCAACTCCCACCCCTCAAGAAAACCAACAAAAGCCTAGTTCCTCCAGTTTTGTTTTGTCATTTTTTTTGTAGTGCCCGACAAAACAAAGCCCTTGTGACAACTATTACCTTGGATTTCAATACAATAAGTGGAACATGTTTTATAGAAGTTATTTGTTGTTTGTTTTGTTTTGTTTTAATAATAATCTGGATACATTTCCCATGATCTCACCAGCAATTCTGACTTCATACATCATGGACAGTGAAGTCCAGCTAAGAATTAGGAACCTGAAATGCTTCTATTAATACTGATACCTGCACATGTGTTAGGCAGGAAAACTGAGTTGACATATTCAGCTCAGATGCAGAAATTCCTTAACTATAATGTTGATTTTTGGCCTATACTGTCTGCAGATTGCCTCACAGAAAAGAGCAACTAAAAGTTACACACATAGAGGGGCACAGGACTACACAAGAATTCAAATTCATGAAACAGAGATGCAACAACTGGAAAATTGTTTACATTTGCTCTAGACCAAGAATAAATTTGAAGTAATAATGCAATGCCATCCAACTAAACTAAGATGATTTTTCCGCGGTTAGGTTGTAACAATGGATTTTTTAAATCCACAGAAATAAAATCACCACTTATAAAAACCTGAAGTTCTTGGGTATACCGTAAGTTCTTCCCCTAGTTAGAATTACTTGTATGTAACTAAATAATATCAGCCTGAGCTCTGTATGACATCACCTAGCAAGTCTTCTGTTTTTCTCAAGAAGTCACTGTTCTGCAGAAGGCAGGGAACATTTGTGGGAGGTCGATAACCAAGGAAGCCACATACTCTTGACTCATTTAAAACTTAGCAAAGGCACGGTAGAAGATAAAATGTAACAGAGCTCCAGAAAAGCAGCTTCATCCTAGAAAGAATGCAGTGAGGTTGTGGATCATATTGCTGGCCATTTCTAGCACACTCGAAAAAGAAAAAAAAAAAAAGGCAGGTAGGCATTTAATTTTTACACTTGGCTCACTCCCAGTGCTCTAGGGCAGTCTCATCCTAAACCAGATTGAGTTCAGTGCTTCAATTTTTTTTTTACTCCATACACTTCATTTTACTTTCATTTTTAGAGACATTTCTTTCAGAAGAGCTGCCTGCTGAAACAGTATCTGCTTTGAAGCACAACAGCGGCTGACAACCCTACCAAAATATGTGGTTTGTACTTGCTTTGCCTTTTGTTACTCAGAGTGCAACAAGTCTTGCAACTGTTCTTAAAGACAGGTCACACAGTGCTGCTTGCAATGGCAATATAGACATAAGAATATGTCTCTGAATAAGAGACATGAGTGTATGTAAGACTGATAGCATGATAAGAGCTGCTCTGGAGCTAAACCCAGTAATTTAGGAGGCGAGAGACTATGCATCAGACTAAAAACACCCTTATTTTGAGCAAGTTTCATAGGAGTTTAATTCTCATATAAAACAAACCAGAAGTTCAGGACAGAGTACAGAAGCTATAGCAAGCATTTGGAAGGCCTGAGCTCAAAGCTTCCATTATGAATACCCTGTAACCACATGTACTAGATAAAAATACTTGAGTAGCACTCACAAAACTACCAAAATGTCTCAGTTGCTTCTGAACTCAATTTTCTTTCAGATAGGCATATTTGCAGGGCTCACTCTGCATCTGGTTATCATGCAATCTCATCCACGTTTATACAAGATAATTCTGATCTGAAAATCCTATGAAAGAAAGACCATACCCCAGATAATCACCTACATTTATGGAACAGTAAATACAGATCAATGTTTTGCTGACCTGACACGCACAGCTCCTGCACTGGACTTGTGCTGAGTGTGAGCGGTTTGCAGTCTACAAACAATGGTTTAGATCCATCCAAATTAATCTAAAAGCAAGTCCATTTGAAATGCAACTTAAAAGTTTGAAAAAATAAACCTAGAACATGAGTTTCACAAAGGCAGAACTACCCAGCCATTCTGTGTTGTAACCTTCTCTTTTAAAGCATAGTTGAGAGACAGGTCAAAAGAGAAAAAATACAACAGCTGACTGTGCAAAAGTGTCACGACTTTGCAGACAAACATGCTTTGTTGGCTAATAATACTCTTCATACTTCAGGGAGAATTGCTACCTATGCAAAATCCTTGAGATTCAAGATCAACCTAGGAGAAACCCAAACAGTGTCAGCAACAGCATGCGCAGAAATCCAAAGGTCACATCAAATGTTTAACTAGGAAAGACACACATGTGAAAAGAGAATCTGCAAAATCAAACAGCACTGAATTTGTGTATGCCAGAGACCTCTCAAGGAAAGCAAACAGAAGATACCAAATAAAAGAAAAGCAGCCACAGCATGTGAGTCACCATGGTCCAAAAACCCTGCCAAGGACCAGTAATATCTCACTAAAAACTCCAAATTCTAACTAATCACATTAACTTAGTCATTAGATGCTGTCAATGGGTAATTAAATATATTTGCAGTTTTTGCAGCCTTAAGCACAAGGAATGGGCATTCATCCAGGTAACCAAATGTTCACAGAGGGAGGCATCAGCTTTTTCATAGAAGTATCTTTCAGTAAAATTGTTTCATGTAGCCAACTGTAGCAGCAATTCTTTCTCACCCCCTCAGTACTTTGCCATGGATCCTTGAATCTTTTTCCATACTTTACAGAAATAAAAAAGCTGTTTGGGTAGGTGACTTGTTTTTAAAAAGAAGCCATTTAGATGAGGAGAGAAAAAAAACCCTGAACACTGTATGCAGTATTTTCCATGTTCACGAAATGATACTGCATTTCTTAAAACTAAACAAGGTTAACATTCAAAGAAAAAAAAATATAGCACAATCATCATGTTAATTTTCTACAGATTTTTTTTTAACTATGGTAATTTGACTATGAAGAATATTAAAACATTAGTGTTTCTCTTCATTGAAATATACCTATTTTTGAGAATATTTACTATTCTCGAGGGAAAATATTATGCCTCTTTTCTATATGCACTATAGAATATGGTCCTGTACGAAGCTGTCATTATGAGGCAATAAAATTTTATTAAGAAAATAATGGACTTTCCATTTAGATACATCAAGCGCAGAACAATTATGAAGTGTTCAGTTTGAATTCTTCACACCAACAGCTTTCAAAACAGAACATAAAAAATAAGTAGTCAGTTTTATTGCCATACAGAAGAAATTCTTGACTGTGAAGGTGATGAGGCACTGGAATAAGTTGCCCAGAGAAGTTGTGGATGTCTCATCCCTGTCAGAGCTCCAGGCCAGGCTGGACAGGGCACTGAGCAGTGCCAGTGGAAGGTGTCCCTACCCAGGGCATAAGGTTGGAACTAGATGTCCTTTAAGGTCCCTTCCAATGCAAACCAATCTATGATTCTGTGATTGGTCCCCCACAAAAGGTATTAAAAAGGAGAAGGAGCAAGGCTATCAGCTTTTACCCACCTCAATTCCCCTCAAATAACACACGTGAAGAGGAGAAATCACCGAGGTGTATACGGGCACTACCTCTAGTACTAAAGAATCACACAGATTAAAGCTCTCACGAGGACAAGAATCTGTAAGAACAGCAGGAAAGTATTTACAGGGGACAGGAAGAAACCTATTGTATCTAGGTATACTGGCTGAACAACTCTAAAGCCAACCCAGAAGCACATACAGACTGTGTAACAAAGGGAGCTACTTCAGGCTCTACAGATATTCCAGAAAGCCAAGACACCACCCCCCCACTGTACACCCTAACAAAGCAGCAAAACAAGAATATTTCTTGTGCTTTCTCATTTGCCCTATTCACCCATAAACTCTGCTGGGACTTCATGTTTTAATGTGCATCTTTCTGCTCACTAGAAATATTTCGTGGTTGACTAACAGAAGCTGCTTTTATTGTGGCAATCAGAAGACAGTGTTACTACAAGGTTATGATCAGCATTTCAGTATAATCTGGAGCTTAATGGCTTGTATAATTGCTGTAAGTTCTCACTCAAGTATACATTTGAGGTGCACCAGTGTTTCTGCTTCACGGCAGATCTGACCAAACAAAGTTAGTTTGAATCTCTTAATACCATATAATAAACTGAAAACATTTTACATAAAGAGAAGGATCCATCTACCCACCAAGCTTTATGGAAATGTTTATATAGTCAATAGTACACACCTAGAAGGGAAAGAACAATGCCAGGGAACTTGCAATACAGAAGTTTTGCCAAACTTCAGCAAATTACTACAAAAAACAAGCCTCACCAGAATAATTGCTGAAGAACTTGTCCTTTTTTTGTCTTTGACTGGAGAATGCCCTAACTTTTATTACATCACATAAAAAGTGTAATACCTATTTCAGCATGAGACAAGAAATACCAATTACTGATAGGCTGTATACTGTTTTCAATAACATCAGAATAGAAAGGGAATTTTAAAAGTAGACATTCTTTGATTAAGACACACTATTTCATAATCAAAATAACCTAAATGTAATACTTTTCCAGAAAAACAAAAACAAAAAAAGTTAAGCAAAATGGCACTTCTGAAAAAGAAACAAGAATACAAGAAGTACAAGAAAATCTAATTGGGTCTCTGCTATCAGATGGGATTTGTTGATTAACAGCCACATCTAAAAAGTAAAACAGTTTGTAGTCAAACAGAAGACATTAATAAAAGAAAGAATATTTCACTTGTAGTTTGTAAAGGGACTGAATAGTGATTTTGATTGTACATATTTGTCTAGTGTGTGCGTTAAGTTCTACACTTCTGCCCTAAAAGTACATTTGCCTACAGAACTCTTGGACTTGTTTACTTTTTATTTTAAACTAAAAATGCAGAAGCCAAAATTTGTAATTGTTATCTATCAGTGAGAGTCTTCTATTTGCTCTCCCTTAAGTATGTCTTTTTTTACCCAGAAAACCTGAAAATTCAGGGTTTTTAGATTCCAGTAAAAAGATAACTTTTGGGAAAAGTGACCATGAGCTACATTAACACCCTGTGAGCAGTTCTGAGTGAAAAAGAAATAAATATTTCAACTTCTCTACAACAGACACATTCTTTTCTCAGTAGAAACCAATTCCTTTTTGGTGGTGCTTGATTTAATCTGAAATATTTTCTTACATTTCACTTTCCACATAGGTTTTCAATCAAAATAAAAAATAATAATCCTGATATTGCTTTCAAATCTATTCCTTACTATTTAAATCTGCTATTCTATTTCTTCTGTCCACTTCCATACCTGCAACTGTAACATCCACAGACATCCTTTTCTCTGCTTAAAATGCTCTCAGAAACTTGTTACACAGCTCAGCCTTCTTAACCTTATTTTCCTCTCCTTTCAGAGCCCCCCCTCAAATTTTCAATAATAATTTTACTTGTTCCTAGCCAATTATTATATTATTATTTCTTATATCTTCATATTCTTTCAACTATATAGCATCTTCACCAACCTTTCCTTAGATAACACAAG
>JAWWLV010000001.1:7174257-7189570 GCA_035041135.1 Platyrinchus mystaceus
AGAAACAAAGCTTACACACTTATGGCTTACACTGCTACAGCATTCAAGGAGTTTAAAAGTTTTGCAGATGCTTCAGTGTCTTTGAATTTATAAATTGTTTGCCAACATACTCAAGACAGCTCGTTTTGCAATTTAGCTTCATATTTAGCAATAGTTTCCTTTGTAAAGGAAAACTAATTCCCAAACATACTATGTAATAAATGTCATTAACCAGAAACACTGCTTTAGGTTGTTTTATTCAGTGAATTAAATCAACTCTTGTAGAATGGAAAAAAAAGAAGTCCTAATTTTTTCATTATAAGCTAAATTATTAATCAACTAAGTACCGGATATGGGACCATTAAATAACAAGTATTTCAAATAGGCATTTGGTCTAACATTTCTACTCTTTTATATTCTCCATAATTACTGGAATGGCTAAATGATGACTAAGGTTGTGCTTCCTTGTTGCAACAAAAACAGTTACAGGGTTATCTAAGGCCACAGTCAAAATAATTTCAAGTGTAATCAGCAAGCCGTTGCAAGTATCCATTTGTCAGCAAGAACGAATTTAACCACAGGTAATTTTGGTTTCATATTTATTTGGAGATTGAATTTTCCAATTTGAAACTTAGTCCATTTCATTCTTTTCTTTACAGAATTTTAAAACCACATCTGTAACACATGGGTTTTGTGATACCTTCATGAAAGATACTTAATTATTGGCTTATTAGTATCGGTTAATCTCTTATTTCTATTTTTTCTGATTTATTTTCTCCACAAGTATCATTAACAGCTAATGATGCTAATAAAACATGGGTATGTGATAAAAAATGCAGACTGATATAACAGGCTTTATAACAATAAAAACACTGCAATAGGGTGTTTTCCTAGTCAGACAAAACTAAGGTGAAGAATAAAATTATTTATCACAAATCAGAGCGCTTCAAAATGTATTTTTACACACATTACAGTTTAACAAAAGCCCTGCTGAAGACTCCCAGAAAAAAAAAATAGCTAATAATCAAAGAAGAAACAGAACTCTGAGCAAAACTGAACTGCAAATACATCTATACCAGAGAATCACTGCCTTACAAAGATGAGACAGGACCAAAGAGGGCCCAGTTGGTAAATACAAACATTCCACCATAGGCTTATTCACTACAGGCCTTTGGTATCTTAAAATTTACTTATCCAAATTTACTTTGCAAACTGACAGTGTCTCAGTGAGTTCTAGTCAACCACTGATAGAATCATTACATTGGAAAAGACCTTGAAGATGAAGTCCAACCATTAAGCTGCCAAGTCCAGCCCTAAACCACACTCCCAATTATGATGTTTGGTTCCCACTCATCCTGTCTGTGAAAGCAAAGATCCCCTAAAAAGTAACCTGAAAAGTCCTAAGTTGTATGTATCAATACAAGAATTAATAATAACCATGCTTCACATTCCCTCTGTACTTACTCTTAGACAGAAGTAAGGGGATGGCAAAATACCTTAGTTTCAAGCACTGTTTAGATACTATCCCCTACCCAACCATGCTTTGGTGCTTACAACTATTTTATTTCTTCTATTAATTTGGAAGAATAAAAGGTATTTTGATGGCTTACATCCTCACATTTCTCCCTCCACCCTTATTTAATTTCCTGCTGTCTCAAATGGAATTAAAAATTATTATTAACTCCAAATTCCATCATCCTGCTTGAAGCCCCCTTGGATTAAGTTCATCAGAAGTAACAGCCTTCAGCAACCTATTTTCTTGGCAGTTTGAGGTTTAGATACTCCTTGCACTTACTGATATTAATCATGATGGCTGATCTTTCTGAACCCTTCTGTTAACTGTCCTTTACCAAAAAGCATCTTCCATGGCCCTGTGATTTTACAGATTAGGCTGGTTGATCACATCAATCAATTACCCCATTAAAAACATTTCTCAAAAGTGCCTCCTGCTATAGACAAAAGATGAACTGATGTTCTTCCCCTCTTAGGTGCATGATTAAACACAGAGCTCATAACTAAAGTTTTAAATTAGAGCAGATGTGTTTATAAAAAAAGCATCAGGTTTGGTTTCTCTGACATGCATCTCAAGGCATTTCAGCTTTAAGAATATGAAAGGCTTTTGAATTTTAGAGCAAGTAACAGACCAACATGCATGTAGGAAAAAGCTCATAAACCAAAAAATAACATGGTTAAAAAGATTTGTATTATTCAGAACCTAAACTCTTTGCCTTTTGGAGTCTTGTACGTGAACTGTACCAATGCAAGATAATGTATATCCAGATTTGCATGTGATTACTACTGTTGCTGTGTAAAAAAACAACAAATCATTTGTATCTGATTTCAACATAAATATTTTAAAATTTATCTGCAAATACAATGATAGTTTATTCGTCAATTTTTAGGAGAATAACCACTTAAATAATACCTCCATGATGTCTTTGTTGTTGACATTTTATTCCACACATATACTCTACAAAAAAATTACTAAACAAAAACATGCTCTTATTTCTGGTGAGAAAGACAACTTAAAATGGTGAGAACACCCTTTAAAACAAATACTCTTTTTAGCAGCAGCAATACTGGACCATTTCCTGCCCCCACCTCCACCACCCTCTGCTCATCTGCCAGAAAATTATAAAACCTGTTAACAAATGCTCCACTGAAATAAAAATTAACTTGGTCAGTTCTGTTACGAGTAAAATATTATTCCAATCTAATAGATCTTTGTTAACACACACTGAGGTGGAATTATATTACAGTAATATTGCAGGCTATCTTTCAAGTTTTTTGGTTTAAAAGCCATTCTTGAGTTGGAAGGAAAAATAGCTGAGTATATATTCATTTTCAATGAAAGCAAAGTTATCTGATAATAAATGACCCATTAGTTTGCTCATAATTCTGTCAGAGTTATTACAGTCTTTAGGTTCTGAATGACTGTAATTTACTATAATTGGTTTGCAGGACAAGAGATAAATTTGACTTGCTCAATTGCAGATTCACTAAAATAATTCTGAACATTCAGATTATTTCAGAACATAACAGTCATGACAAAAATGTAACAAAAACAAAGAATGTTAATGAAAGAAATGTTATTTGATTTTTTTAAAAAAGAAGATTGATTACTGAAAATTACTAGTCTGCCTCAAAGTTTATTCCTAACATTGTATAGATTTTGTCTTGTACATAAATCTTCCCGTAATCAATCTTTACACTGATCATTAAAAGGATGATGTGGCTAAGATACAACTTCAAATAGTTCTACACATACTGCATGGATATGAGGCTCTGCTGAACATTTAACCTTTCTCTCAAATACGTAGACACTAAAATATTAATACAACACAGGAATTTGAGAAATTTGAAGTTTGCATGGAAATGTAAAAGCTATTTATTATTATTATTATTATTATTTCTTAGGTTGCAACATTTATCCAAGTTTCTTACAGTCCAGAGGTCTTCCAAACCTTGAAACTGGAATTGGTTTGGTTTTCCTGATTGTTGATCCTAATGCAAACTATGAAATGGAAAGCAATATGATAACTGTGGTGCAGAGATTAAGACATGTTTCAGAAATCTTTGCTTAAATTTAATCTTACCGCTTCAGAAAAAAACCCACTGGTAACTACACTGATCTTGTTAAGTGCAAAATGTGATAACATCTTTGCTGCCTTGACCTCCCTTCTTTGCTACTCGAAAAGGAAAAGCTATATAGTCTGTATACTTACCTTCCTTCCAGAATCACAGAGACCTTCAGTTTCAATTTTTGTGCTCTAAGTGCTCCTAAGATAACAAATCCAAGTGCTATCTTGTGTTTAAGTACAATAGCCATTTTTTTTAGGAAAAATACTGATCATTATGGACTTCACTGGTTAATGAGATGTTTACTCCTGTGCAGTTCTCTGAAAAAAACATCTTGGTCTCAGAAACCATTAGCCAAGGAAGGCAAATGTATTGCATGGCAAGCTTAGTCTTCTACAGGTGGTACAGCAACAAGATTAAAACTAAGTTTCAGTTAAAAAATTAGAGTCTTATTCCCATGGACAAATACAGTCTGTTACTGTGATCAAGTAAAAACAAAGATCCAGTCTTATCATTGCATTAGGATTTGGTTCCCAGTGGACAAAGCTGAGATTAGAACCCACACTAATATCCTGAATGGGATGTCTGAAAGGAGAAGAAATGGCAAATATTTTTATAATGGTTGATTTCAGCTGGAGCTAAAAGGCATTGGTAAGCCTTGAATCTCATTTTCTCCTAGTCATACTTGAAAGCTGAACCAGCCAAAGATGCATCTTAAATGAGAGTTTGTTCTTCCAGCAGCTGAGCTTGAGATATATTTCCAAGTAACAAGGTACCAAATTATTCCTGTAGAAGAAATAACTACGACCCTTCAGCTTGAAAAAGACATGACAGGTCAAGAGAGGACATGACATGATTCTGAATTAAACACAAAGAATAAAGAATAAACTTGCTGTCTCCCCATAAAGACCTAGAGTGTGTAAAATCAGAACACCTTTAAACGAGGTATCCTTTGACAGCTATAAAAAAGCAAAGCATTTTTTATCTGGGAGAGCCTTGCAGAAAAATTAAAATAAAAACCAGAGCTTCACGCACATGTTGCTGAGGAAAGTGACACACGTCCCTTTCCATCTCCCCAGGAACTGCATCAGACAGTGTCACACTAATGAGGATGCAGATGTTTGAAAACTCCAGATGGGAGTGTTTGTGCAGACACAGGACTGATGATGTCCTGTGCCACCAACTACACAGGTACCACAGGTGCCTGTTATTTTGACCAGGTCTTCTAGTTACTTCAAGTGAGCTGGATTAACTGTGCTAAGAAAGTTAAACTACAAGAAATCCTTGAGAATTCTTTCTTACACAGACCAATTTTTCAAAGCCACAGGAAGTCGAAGGGCAGCTATGTTTGCTGTGCACATATTTCATAGGGCATGCAAACTTATTACTGCTTGTGGGGTGAAAACAGGGAAATTCTAGGCAAAACTAAAATCCATTCCATTTCACAAAATACCACAGTCCCTTCCTTTACTCCTTTCATTTTCCTCAAACTTCTAACAAAGATCAAGTCAACACCAACTCTGTTGAAATTAGTTTGTCAGTACACATTGGTATTATCACCATCAAATAAAGTGATTCAGAAACCAACTTCAGAAAAAACACAAATCATCAGTGATAAAAAATAAGCTCAAAAAAGGGTGAAAGGTTAGCTTTGATTTTTCACACTCTGAAATATCTGGTTCTAAGTGCTCTTCAGTTAATTAGAAGAAAACTGAATACAAATGGCTAACAACTCAACTATAGGTCATACTCAAGAATTCTAAAACCCTTACTAATTGAGCAATTAGAGTCAGTGTAAATATTTAAAAATTCACATTCTGTTTTATTTCTTTTGCTCTTAATCTGTTTTTGTCTACCTGGTAATAAAATCTTTCAGGACATTTTGTTTGTTTGTTTGTTTTTGGAAGCTGCATTTCAAAAAAACTGAGCACACTAGAAAGGAGGAAGGACTAGAAAACAATGATCAAGAACACGGGACTCATGATTCTGAAAAAGAAATCGTGTTCCAGCTCTGTTATATAAGGAAAGTAATTTAGAGGGAAATTTTCAGGGAAAAAATTCCCAGTTTTTCCACCTACAAGGTGGGAGTTGATTTACTTTTTCTCTTAACTATGTCAAAAAGACAAAAGTATACAGTCACAATAAAAAGTAGAACATTCTGCTAGTTTTCCTTTTGCAATAGTGGCATAGAATGGAGCCTAATTACCCACAGTTGAAATTTTACTTTTTAAGCTCAAATTTACAGAAAATCTTCTTATAAAGGCTTATACTTAGATTTGTTACATATGACATTAATAACAGAACACTATTATATAGGAAAAATCTTGAAATTTCATAGTATAAGAGATGCACTAGTACTTTAGATTTTTCCTCATCCTTAAATGTGTTCTTATGCATTATTTATTAAAAATACCTTTCTCTGAATTGAGCACTTGTGTTTTCCATCATCTTCATCAATGTAGTATCTCAGCACACCAGAAATATCTTATTTATTTATGATTTATTTTTACCAAAGAAATTCTATTAGGTAAAGACATATGTTGCTATATCTTTTAAGGATGAAGAAAACAAAACATCACAGTTAATACTGAGGAATACATTTACAGTGGCCCATTAAAATTTCTGTAGCTTCAAAACCACCAACTATCCCACACACACATACACTCCAGAGTGTTTTCTGTGTTCATAATAAACCTTTTTATGGATTTAATTTTGTTCAAATTATGAATTCTCAACATGGGTGTTGTGCATGGGTACTAATGTGCTAGCATTTCTAATAATGTTTGATGATTAAAAAAAAAAAAAATTCCCAGAGAAAATACTTTTGTGAAGGTGATTTCAGAAATATCTAACAGCTGCTTCGTTAGTTACGTGATACTTTTCCACACACTGCCTAAAAAATATTTAAAAAAAAAATTAAAAATCACACTGACTGGTTTAAATACACCACCACAAAATATCATTCCACCCTTATTTTACATTTCTTCTCACAGTATCAGACATGGATGGTGGGAAAGGTATTTAGCATCTTCATGAGCTTGTCTTCATGGCAGGGCATCAAGTCTCCCATAGCCTGAAAGCCCCAGAGTGGTGGGATCCGTATTGAAGAACCTGGGCTGCAAACCTTCAGTGTTTTGGCTCAGGAAATAAAACCAAGGAATGGTGCTGGGTAGCCTTTTGCAATTTCTACACCCAACATCTCCCCAGAAAAGTAAAACTACTACAAAATGCCAAAGGGATTCCAAGGCACCTATTTTTCCCCGCTTTTATCATGCAAAAGCTGAGCAGCTCACACCTAAGTCTGCTATAACTGACAAGAAGAGCTGCTCTATCATCCATTTAATTTTCATGCCATTCTCTGGTAGATAAACTTACTCCACATCAGAAAGTACTCAATCCTCAAATAGCCTCTATTATTAAATAAACTGCCCAGTGAACAGGGCCTTAACTAGATGGTGATAAAAAAAGTCTGTTTCCTCACTTCCTTCCACTGGATTTATATGGAAAATGAGCTTAATGACAATGAGACAGACCAGCCTAGAACAAGATGGGATACAGTACTCTCCCAGGACTTCCTCCAAACTGACAAGAGAAAAAAAAAGTCATACAATTATGGCTTAGAAACCCCTTAAGCCCTCTTCCTTTTTCAAATAGGATATTGATTCTTCAGTGTTGCACAAGTTTAAGACTGTGATCCCTGGCACAACACAGCACCACCTGTAGCTATGCTTCTAACAGTTTTCTTATTTTCTTCCTTCAGATTTCCAGCAAGGTAACTGAAGTCATCCTTCTTCCTTACTGTGCTGGTGTCTACAAATCTACTCTGAGACACCTACCGTGGAAGTGACTAGATATTGAAGTCATTTTGATGAGCAACACTTTGGAGACATATAGGAAAAGCTGATTTAAGCTACATCAAAGTTGGAAGCCATGAGAGCAGTAATCTTCTGGAATTGCTTACAGTGGAAGACCACTATTTATCTTCTCCCTAATTTATCTATTTCATTCACTACATGACTTCATTTCTGCACCAAGTTACAGCAGAGACCCTAGAGACAACAGCTTCATTAACTGTACAACTCTCATTCATTCTCCAAATACCCTCCATTAAATTGAGTAAGAATCCAGTGAAAGACAGTGTGTGAACATGTAATTAAAGACAATTATAATACATACTCACAGGGAGAATGGGGGGTAAATTAAAATTGAAGAAGTCACATGAATTCTGACATTCCTAACTGATACAAGATTATAACCTACAACAGCTGTGTGAACTAGCAAGAGAGGGAAGTGGAGCACATGTTTTCTGTGAGTGCATTTCATGGCTACTTGCCAACATCTGGCAAAGTCTGAGACTCAGGAATTCTGGATTCTCTTCCAGATTCTTCATGCAGTTCAAAACCTTTTGCACCTGCCTCTCCTAATGAAGTTTATCACTCCCAAATAATCTTCTTGATTCAATTCCTAGTGGTTTACTCTCTGCTCTGTTATGTTCCCTATTTGCCACTTCAGCTGAGCACAACAGGTCCATTCTTCACCCGTATCCAGACAACTCACTGTGCTAAGCACCACCCCATCACCCAGCTTGCCTTCAAATATTAACACATACATTACACAGCCCCACTTCTAATAGTGTTTAAGCATTCAGATCATGTAAAAAGCCAGCTCCCAAAAACAAGAGAGCATGGAAAAATATAATATATCTCCTACCACGCCTGCATGCTTGAAAAATCACAGTTCACATCACAATATCTTAGGAAATTAAAAAAAAAATAAATCCTTTTCTTTACTCAACTTTAACTGAAAGCCTAAAGGCACAAAAGAGATAAAATTAGAATCTCAGTCTCCAAAACTACAATAAGTGTCCTTCTTGATGTGCATGATTATAGAGGATTTCCACTGCATCTAGTGGCATCTGCTCCTTTCTATAAAAGATACTTCATTTACCTGTGGTAGTAAAGCTCATAAAACACAGACCAGTCGCCTACTAATTCAACATCTAGCTACCAAAAAACCCCAAACTACTAAACAAACAAACAAAACTAAACAAAAAAAACCCCTAACAAACAAACCAAAACACCAGGAAAACCCACACACAGAAAAGAGACCATGCCCAAGGAATAACTAGAGAAAGGAAGAGAATGTCAGTCAGAAGTTTCAGTTTAATTTCATGGAAGCTGAAGGAAGATGTAATTACTTGAAACAAGTCAAGATTGTTTTTCCAGGAGTCACTGGAAAAGGACAGCACTTATCTGCACTTGGTAGCAGTGCTGAGAAACAGCTTGCTGATGTTAATGTAGAGGTGCTCACACACCTGAAGAACAGTGAAGGAGAGAGTTTAGAAGTGCCAATAATCAGGCAATGAAAGCTGCCTTAGTAAAAAGGAGAGAGAGAAACCTTGGTATTGAGCAGGAAAAACAAGGAAAAAAGATCCCAAGGGATTTTAAATCAACAGAAGTCCTTTTGTTGTTTAATTGGATATGTTTAATTGGATACCATGGGCAGAGGTCCATCCCACAAACAGCTTGTAAGTGACTGTCTTGACAATTCTAATCCCAGAGTTATTTTTCAGCCCAACTAAAAGCTCAGAAAGTTTATAGATAGCAGTAAGCCAAAATACACACAAATTATCTAAAAAAGGGGGACAAACAATAAATGTACATGCTTTTAGTGATGATAACAGGAAGTACAATGGGCAATGAAGACTTGCAAATCACCTTAATGAGACTTTGTGACTTCCAACAAAATTGTACATGAATTTCAGTACAAGTGATGTGATACATATGGCAAAAATATTAAGTTCATATTTGCATTTATGGAGGCTAAGTTGACTATCTCCATTTAGGAGTGAGGCTCTGGTATAATGCTAGATAATGCTATTATATAAAAAAAAAATCAAGACAACACTCTGGCTTTTTGCCCAAAAAATGGAATGTTAGTGATTATTGGGAAACTAAAACAGATGTCATCATTGAACCACAGTATAGATCCAGTTTGTCTGCATCTTGAATACTGTGTTAGGTTCCAATCACTCCATCTACAAGGATATAGGAAAAAAAATACTGGGAAAATGTTAGAGCAATAGCAATGACAAACTCACGCAGCAACTAAGGCATTTAAAAGCCATGACTACAAACTCTACATAGTCACCAGTGGCACAGAGAGAGCAGTTAAGTATCACTGTATACTCTAATATGTGAACTAGCAGTTATCAAAATGAATTAGTAATTTAAAACAAAAGGAAGCTTTTTCCTTGCAGTGGGAGATAAACCTGCTGTACTCCTTGCCAAAAGATAAGTGAAAGCTAAATATTACGCTGGGGAACAGGCAAGTTTATGGAATAACAATCCAAAGAGAGTAGCCAATTATGTAAAACCCCACATCTGGCTCTAGAAGTTCACAAAATTAAGGTATAGAGATATTAGAGGTAGTGTCATAAACACTCATGCCACTGTGTTCACTGCTGGAAACAGAATGATTTATGGTCCTCAAGACTGGTTCAGTCCAGTCACATGTTCTTCTGCATCTGGGCTACAAAGTCTTCTATAGCTTGGTTATTAGGAATCCAAAGCAGGATGAAAAGTTTAAGCTGTAAATCAACATCAGCTCCTGTCTCGAGTGAAACGCTGACTGATTTGCCACTTCAAACCTAAATTTCCCTCCACTAGCTGGAAATCAAGACATAAACACTTCTCAGCTCTTGTAGTTTGCCAGTGTTTACAAATCACCAAGTAAAAGCATCTTTGTGTACCAAATGGCAGTTTTCTTAAAGCCCTTGTCAATATACAGAATAATTTGCCCTAATCGGGGCGGGGGATGGAGAGGGAAATCCTCAGGGCAAAGAGTTTTGTCTAATTTACCTAAGACATAATTTTATTTAACTGTAAGAAAGTTATGTTTGTCAGTTGGCTTGCTTTCAGTTTTAGTAGCTCTGTTTTTGAAATGAGAACAGAACTACTCCAAAACGTGTTGTTTGTCAAAAGGAAAACCCAGCAAGCCCTGATTTCATTACTTCCACTTGCTTATACCCACCTATATAGTCTGTGCTGAATTATCAGAGAGAACCAAGTATGTTAATCCCAAAAAGCCAAATGGAACCTTATGTCACAGTATTTAGACAACTGACAAGATGTATATTTCAAACATCTTCCTTACACATTAAGTATAAGCCTGAAGACTTATGTCGTTCTGACTTTTCAGAAATATTTTGTAGGTTGTCTGGAAAAAATGGAAACATTTTCAACCTGTTCTTGAAGAACAGAAAGATCCTTACTGGTTGACAGAAAAATGTGGTCAATTAAAGAAAATAAACAGAAAAAAATCAAAGCTTCCTCCAGCCACTGTACTGGCTATTCTCTTTCCCTATATACAAATCTCTATCCTGATGGAAACTGGCTGCAAACACAGACATAAGCAATATCACTGAGTTCTTCTCTAGGCAGGTATGGAAAGACTCTGCTAGTCTGATAAAGTTTTGGGATGAGTTGAAGGACAACTGCAGAATGAACTGCATCTCTGCACTTCAGTTCCAGTTACGTTGCCAGGTTACATAGAGATACAGAAAAACAGAATCAGAAGACATCCTCTGTTAAAGGTTCCACCTATTAGCTCAGTATAATAGAAGAAACTTGTTAGCACTGCAAAAACAAGTAGGAGAGATAGGTTGCACTTCTTCTGACAAATCTGTTACTGCATATTCCTAATTTAGTTGGTATTGCGTTCACAATGATTCAGAAAAGAAAAAAGAACACTCCAAAAATCCATATTCTTTCAATATAAAAACTACTTTCAGCAGCTAATGCTTCACTGTATCCACACCAATATTACTTGTTGTGGTGGATGAGGGAAATCCAGTATTTTTATATCAGCCCTTAAAATTTGAAAATAGAGAAACCAGAACTAGACTTCACGGGTTCATTTCACCCAGAAAACCTTATTATGTGATTCTCACACTTTAACCCTGTTATTTGCCTCAATTGCAACCTTCAAGGGAGTTTTCTTTATTCCAGACAGCTGAAACAGCCTCTCATTAAGCTTGTTTCTTTCATAGCAGAACCTCTGCGATCTCAACAATTGTTCCAACTATTTTCTGTGGGTGTAACACCACAGTAACTTTTTCAGTGGGCATTTCCTAATAAACTCTAATTAAATCAAATGAGCTTTCCTTTGTTTCTGCTTAAAATGTCTTGATCTAACCCCATATCTAATATTAAGCAAATGGTTAACTGGTGAAGAGTCCCCACCCAGTAGCTCAACTGTGATCTTTTTATTATTACTTAATCACAGATCATTTCTTACTGCAAAGTGAAAAAGAAAGAGAAAAAAGTGTGACCTCTTCCACACTTTTTCAACTAACACAAATGAATTCATTATGCCAACTTGGGTTTGAAGCCTTACATATGCCATCACTTTTGCAGCACAACAATAATCAAAAAATGATGCATATGATTTCTTATATGTATTGATAACCAGATTCAGTCAACAGCTAGATTTCTAGTCAATAAAACAAAGGGAGGCATTTGAATCATTATTCACTGAATTATTCAGAACTACCTGAAATTTGCTATTTCCAAATATTAGTAACAAGCCTGATCAGACAGAACAAAGCCAAATTGAAAGTCTTCTGCTTTTATGCAGGTATCCTCTACGGATTAAGTCTACAACTTACTTAAATAGTAAAAATAGCCTAAAATCTACATAAATTTTAAGCAACCAAACTCTGCTGTGAAAGCTAATTTAGAACAAATGGACTGATTGATATTTTTCTCATTTTTAGTTCAGTAAAACAATGCTGCACATGCTATTGTGAAGCTGCTCTCCAGTATGCTGTGCCCCATCATCAGAGGCTCTGTTATACAGAACTACATCCTCATCATTTTCCTTGGTGTGACTCAAATTTCAGCTGAAGCACCAAGTCACCAGCTGCCTCAAAGTATCAATTCTGTAAGTATTCACTTGCCTGACAGACTAGTGCCAGCACAACTGATCTGATTTTCACTGCAGCACAGTTGTACAGACTACAGAGAGGATGTTATCTGTACCACTGATGAGTAAACAAAGTTTCTCCACGTTTCTCAACTGTGCTGAGTATTTCCAATCACCTTCTAATGATGGCAGCAGTGTAACAGTCAACAAAACCAATGTGTCCCTGAGCTTGACGAAGTGTAGCTAACAATTACAGATGAGTTTACAAAATTACTGTTTGATAGATATCCTTCAGAAATTCAGTATCTACACTGACAGCTACTGTTGAGTCTTAAGGTTCAGAGTGTTATACCACTCTGCCCTGGTTACACATTCCTTCATAAGTCTGGATCTCAGCAAGTATTGTTTGTCTCACTGCCTCATAAAATCTCCATAGAAGTAAATCTCCAATTCAGCACAATACCATCTTTAACAATATTCCCTTTACAGGAAAGGTCATATCAAAGTTTCATTTTGAAAATGCTTTATAACTCTAAAATCCTAGCATTTCCTCTACTGATCCCTGTTATTTCAGTTTGCATAATTTATCTTTTTGCACATAAGAACTCACTTCAGAAATTAAAGCTGCAACTTGGGCATCACACAACATAAAACCCACAACATAATTCATAACATCTTGTACCCTTCATATTCTTCCCCAACTCACACTACTTCTCCTGTCTTGTTTGATCTCTCCTTCTAACCTTGTATTCCCATTGCAAATTATTTTTAATAAATTATATAAGTGAATTTGTGTATTTCCTATTTTTATTTCCTTTCTTGATACTTCTCAGTCAAGTGCTAGTATGGAACATATTGTTTTAAACCACTGATTGGAAACATGTAAGTATTGTATGTAAACACGTGTGAGTAAGAGTATTTGTGGGGAATGGTCATATTATAAAACCCAGGTATGTAAAGTCCTTTCAAAAGGTCTTTTTTTAAAACAAAACAAACAACAGCAACAAAATCATCCTAACTAAAAGCCCCAAACTGAAACAAAACAAGTGTTCTTCTTACTTCATTTATATTACTGCAATAACATATTCAAGAACTTGCAAGGTGTATTATTTTCAAAAAGTTCCTTTATGTCCTGATGAGCTAGAGAGACAAATTCAGATCTACTTAGGTCAGAACTGACAGGGAGCATGAAGCCCTTGAAATACCTGCCATAGTATTGGTAAATCATTCTCCTAAAAAAAAAAAACAAACGTAAGTACAGCAAAATTCAGACCCTCTTCTATGTTACTTTAATTCTTTCTTGAAAATAGCTTCCACAAGCCATCAAGGGTTTCATTTGATGAAATCTGATTAATTTTGCATAACTAACAAGCTTAGGGCACAACCCCCCAAATATTTTGTATCTATTGCACCAAAATTCCTTCAAGGAAGAAACACAAGTGTACATTGGCATATGTTTCAAATATAAATTCTTTGGGTGGTTTAAAGAAAAAAAAACAAAAATGCTTTTTCCTTTCCTGTACTTACATGTCTCTACAGTTTAGAGAACAACATTTCCGCAACATACACAAACCTGGGGAAGCTTAAGTGTTTATTAGAACAAAACTTTTACACAAGTATACATAAATCTATTTCAGTGAGTGCAAACTACTTTGTAGTTAGATTTGTTGATGCGTTTCCTGCGTGAGTTTAACTGAAACACTCTGCTTTAAACTGACCCAGGAGCATCCAAACAGGATGTGTTCTTCTGAAGTAACATCTGCTTAAAAATCACACACTGAAATTCAGCCAAATTAGGTTTTGTGGGTGCAGACTGACTGAACCTCAGCAGCCACCCAATTTGTGTGTGAACGTCTTTTATCTCCATCATTCTCCCCTTTCCCATCAAATATGGATGTCTGCTGCACTGAGATTCAGCTCTCAGGCTGCTGCTACATGCAATAGCACAAGCTATCGTTTGTTATGTTCATAAATTTTCGATAGAACCTGGAATCACTCGCTCCTCTCTGCCCCAGCCCACAAGTGCAGCATACAAATTTCAAGATAAATCCCATTAAAATAGCTGCGAGCTGAAGATGGCAAATAAAGAATGAATTACCACACCAAACTCATGTTCAGTGCTGCTTCTCTATTATATGTAGGCTACTGGCTACATGGATACAGATAAAGACTTAAATTTTACTTTTATTGTAACTTTTCCAATATTAAATAGGTAGTTCAGATTATTAGACTGTTAAAAATATTAAACAGGACTAACAACAAATTCTTGGCCCTGTATACACACATTAAGGTTCTTTTCACCCCTAAGAAAAAGGAGAAAAACAGAAGTAAGGATTTTGGTACTTTTGAAAGCTTCATCTGGAATTCAAGTTTCAGGGAAAAACACTGGAGAGAAGCATGCCAGCCCTACAGAGGTGATAGTTAAGGGTATCTTCTGTTCATTGCAAAGCTTGAAACAGGAGAGACATGGAAAAACTTTCACCTCAGGCTTCCTTTGGAGGACTGGAGTTAGAAATGCTGTGGTTATGTAGCAAAAGCAGATTCCAGACTACAGAGACAGGTGTACCTTCTGTCGTAATGTCAAGTCTTGACATGAAGTTTAGACACAGGTAATAATTTTATAGATTATGAACTGTAATTATGAACTATATCAGATCATCAGTCATGAGTTCTCTACACTAGAAAGCTGCAATCATATAATTTATATTTTTTTCCTTGAGGCTTAAGTCTATTTTGGGATTCAAACAGCTATATGAAAAAATATCCATATAAATAAGTAGTAGAACAGCAACTAAAGAAATCAAATCAGATTATCAGATAGAATTCAGCA
>JAWWLV010000001.1:7197250-7249590 GCA_035041135.1 Platyrinchus mystaceus
CAGCAAGAGGTAGAGCTTTTAGGAACACACAGCCCAGTGCCACTTCTAGGTCTGGACAAGCTTTGCAAACAGGTGGGATTCTTTCTCATTCCATAATTGTTTTTTGCTCCTCTTATTTCCTTTTATTCTTTGAAAAGCTACTTTTTAACATACCAAAAATATCTGAGAAATAAGATGCCACTTTAAGAACTGGCAGAAGCAAATTAAAAACCAACAAACAAAACAAAAACACCCACAAAAACAACAATTAAAAAAACCAACCAAACAAACAAAAAAGGTGAAAAACTCCCCACTGGGAAGGGGCTGAAGGAAGTGACAAAGAGGTTTTCTTAGATTTACGTCAAATTAAGCAAATTGCCTCTCTATGAGGTAATTTGCACAATATCAATCAAAAACTTGTGTAAAAAAGGACTGAAATATGCTTTACCCCACTAATGCTGAACTGAAAAGGCAAGAAAACTAAAGCAAGACCTTGAACTTCAAGGAATACACTTGTTCCCTAACTAATCTTGCTGATTCCAAGTTAAAGCTCCTGCCACCCTTTGCCTCAGTAAGTTCTCAGAGATCACTTTCATTGAAAAAGCCTGGGCAGAACGATGGAGCCAATGCAATCCTGCATACATGGGTGAGTAGAGAAAAAAAAGGCATTGCCAAAAGGAGAAGTGATAGAACACCATGAAAGAACCCCAAACTAAAACCCCACACACTGAACTTCTTCAGCTTCTTATAAAGAGAAGCAGGTATAACAATTGTCACTGAGTTTGAAGGTGAAGCAGTAGGAAATACAACTCGACTACTTGCATTTTAGATTAGAGTTTTGGTTTTCAGAAAAGCTAATGCACAAGATAAACAAACCTCAACAATTTGGATGTAGAATCCAAACACATTATTTTGTCATGATTTCTACTCATTCTTTCAGAATGGGCAATACAGCTTCTTGAAAAAGTTGCATTTAAATCACTTTCCATGATGCTTTAGAAACAGCAGATATTTTCCAAAATGCTGACAAATACAGAAAAAGGCACGTCCCCAGTACAAATCAGGGGCTACAGTGTTACTACACAGTCAAATGGCCTATTATAAAGCTGTCTTACTGGGCAGAAGGAATAGAGAAAAGGACCAACACTATATCCTCATTAATCCACCTTCAAATCATCACTTGATCTTCCAAACAGCAGCTGTGGAAATAGCAAGCGTACTTCCTTTATGTTACAGCTTCAAGCATTCGTATCTGGAGTTCCAACAAAATGATTCTGTTCTCTAATAAGCAGTGTGTAGCCCATACAGTAGATAGAGCTTTTGTTCAGAGGCAGTGACAGCCTTCTACACAAAAATGTTTTCTGAGAATTCTTCTGTCTTGCTGCCAAGGCCACCCCCTCTCTGAGCCCCCATTTCATTTTGCATTTCAAGACTTTGCCCCATTATTATAACCACAGCATAGTTTCCTTGTCCTTACCCTCACAGAACTCTTAGACAGGATCACAGAAGCTACCAATAGGCTTAGAAAAAACAACACACAGCCTTTCCTGATGTACCTTCAGACCTAGCAACACTATCAACACAATTTACTGCACCAGTTTTATCAAGTTACCACCTTTTGGGAAACATCTGGCCACAACTAAACAAATAGGTGGCTACACTGGGTTTGCATGGCAAGATTTTGGTAGCCGGGGGTGCTACAGAGGTGGCTTCTGTGAGAAGCTTCCAGAAGTTTTCCCAATCTCAGTCCTTGGAGGTTTTCAAGACTCTTCTGGATCAAGACTTGAGCAACCTGGTCAGACCTTGCAGCTGATGCTGCTTTGAAAGGAAGAGGATGGATGAGAAACCTCCAAAGGTACCTTCCAACTGGAATTATCCTATCCTGTGCTGAATTATCCTATCCTGTGCTGGAATTTTAGAAATTGCATGTATAGAAATCTTTTCCCTCAATTGAGTGTCATCTACAGATTTACTTGCAGTTAAGTCACTTGCAATAACTGTGAAGAAGGACATTTTAAGTATGAGTAAATATAGTAATTTCTTAAGTAGAAGTATCAAATAAACTGAAATAACTGACTTACTGAAGGAGGTGACATTTTCTCTGAGTTAGTCTCATGATAGTACAAATAAGCAAGAAATACTTCACCGTCTCCTTTTTATATTTCCTAATTTTAGTTGTGTTTTCTAATCAAAGTATTTGAAAATAACTATGACCAGGCCAACTTAAACTTCAGAATTCCCAAACTTTAAAATCAATTAAACTATTTTTTTTAATTAAACAGATTACAGTAGAAACATCTGCTTCAACTGGATGTTTTCCAAAGTATTTACAATTCAAATGTAGCTGCATTGTTTAAATAAAGAAGTAGAAATAATAAAATAAGAAAAAAAACAACCAGTAATCAGAGGAGAACATGTCCAAGTCTTTACTTATGCCTGATCAAATGAAAAACTAATTTAACAGCAAGACAGTATTAGCTGCTGAAATAACAGCTTCAGCTGATGTTTGGAAGTCAAAGCTGCCAGCTGCCCTTACCAGAGAAAAAATATTTCTTCAAAATCTCCAAAAGCAGAAAGAAATAAAACGATAAGGTGAAATGTAAGCCATCACCATATTTCAAAAGCATTCAGATGGCAGATAATCCCCTTTCAGATGGACTTCTCTGTCCCCATTACTTTGTAGTTCCACATCAACTTAAACACTGTAAGGAATTGGAGCAAGGAGCCCCATCTCTCCCTCTAAGTCCGTATTGTTTATTTCTGCTGCTGTGCCAACTACGCTGTTGCTGTTTGGCTTCTGGACTGTGGAAGGGATCCAAGCACGAAACAACTTAGCAGAATGATTAGCTGTAATCTACAGGTTCTTAGATCTCCTGCCACCACATATACACTTTTTGTGGCCTCACTGTTGGAGCTGTAACCAAAAACTGTTCTGAAAAAAACAACCACTGTACTTCAAAAAAATGCATATGTTTTTGAGCGTAGTCAAAAAAAAAGGCAGCTTTATAGAAAAAAAATGTAACATTAAAACTTGTAAAGTATTAAGTCACTATGTATTTGGATGCCATTTGGTCTTCCAATGAATTCAAAAAAAGAAGAAACAGACAAATTTTTAAACATTTAAAATTTGAAGCATATATACAAAGCAGTCAATTTTCTCATCCAACATTTGATGCTCAAAAAATTCAGTCATCCTGCTTATACACTCTAACAGATCTAAAACAAGCACTTTTAAATCAAAGAAACTACTGAAACAACTGGCAATTATATGTTTAAAGGCCTCCAAACAAATATTCAAGACAAAGGGAAGAACTGTACAGGTAAACTCCATCTTCAAAGAGAGTAACTTATGCCACAACACTAAAATAACAGCCATGAAACACTGGCTAGTAAATATATCATTCCTCTTTGAAGCAAAGGCTGCCAGATTCTAAACTTACGTACTAAAAAAAACCCTGAACCATGTAACAAATTCAAATATGCATCTAAATGTGGCTCAGGAGCAACAAGAGACATGCATGTCATAATTGCAGAGTTAGAGTATTAGTACCTTGGAAGGTCTGAGACAAGTATGATCTGTGGCTCTCACTACAGAAATGAAGCAGTCCATAGCACTGCAACCCTCCAGCCATGTTTTGAACTGTATAAGAAAATTTACTACACATATACTGAAATGCCCACCATTGAAGAGGGACCTTTAATAAGCTTAGAGAAACACAACAAAACCGTATTTGAAATAATATAAACATACAGAAGTATATAAACAAATACAGTTTCACCAAGTTCTGACTGTAAATATTTTATTCATTAGATGAAATAATTACCATTCTTTTAACCTAAAGAGTTTGTAGATCAAAAATATTTGGCAATATAGTACAGTATTTTCAAATCTCTATATCTACTGAACAAAACAGTAGTTTCCTTGAGATGGGATTTCTCTACATCCATAAGGAGGTGGAAAAGAAGGTAGATGATAGTAAAAAGGAGTTGACAAAATCATAAGGGAGTTCTCTGCATTTTAGTGCATGAATTGATTCTTGTATTTTCTACTGAAGTTCTCTCACTCTTCCATCAGCCTTTTATCACAAAGACAAAAGTTAGTCTGGTGAATGACTGGCAACAAAACCAGTTTGATTTCAGTTCCTGCTAGCAGCTGAATCCTTAATAACTGGTACAGATTAACTTTGAGCAGCAGAGAAGCAGAGACTGCAATGCAAAGAGAAGCTCTGACAACTACATGGGGAAGGAAAACAAATAAGTCCCCTGCTATTCTAAGTAATCCAACTCAAAGTTGGACAAAGCCATAGTGAGAAAGCAACGCGAATTGCAATAGGAAACTAAGGACTCAAAAGCAGAACTGTTTTTGTGACATACTAGTTCTTACAAATAGAAAGAGACATTCCTTAAAAGCTACAGTGGGTTTTAATGCTATTGCACATACGCTTTAAAACATTTATTTTCAGTTTGTGTTTATTCTCAGTTTGATTTACTCTTTTCTCCTATTTCAGGCAAATATTTGTCTCATATTTACTGAGTTTTTGAAACAAAGTGAACTCTTTTTCTATAGTCAATCCTTATGGCAGTTTTGTGACACTCTTCAAAAAATTGTTCTTCTCAAAAAAATCAACAAACTAAACATTAGACTTAATTTCTGGGGGCATCTACCTAAAGAATAGCCCCACTATAGGGCTATACTAATCTAGACTGATTTATTACCTTTAAGAACAACATAAGGAGATTGTTCAGTTCACAAGAAAAGATTAAGTTATCTTTAGCTTGCAGCTTTCCAAACTTCAACCTGGATATTTTAGTTACAAGTATTCTGCATTATCCACAGTAAAAAAAAAATAATTTTTACAAAGAATCTGCTTTCCTGCTGTTGCCTGTGAAACCTCACCCTGCAGAGAGCTGCCTCAAACACGACTCAATGGGCACATCAGCCATGCTCACACTCAGCCGGTAACAGATGTAAAATGCTGTTTATACAGACACAGCTTTCTGTCAGCAGAGAGAGCACTGCCACACAGGCAGCCAGAGAAGAATCTCAGCACCAAGATGAAGGAGCAAATTCTTCCTGAATTGTTAAGTCTTAGAGAATTCAGGCATAACTTTTACCGAGTTAAACACTAAAAATATAGAGAACGGGTAAAAAGGAACATCATCTTTCAGTTTAACTATCTTCTGTGGATTTGTCTTTAATACTACATTAATTCAATTACAGGTATATTTTTGCATCTAGGCTGCTTAAAGCAGCACACTTGCATGTTTTAAGCAGCAACAACTTTTCTTGGAATCTGTACATTCTTTCCAGTTATTTTCTGAGCATGCACTGATCATGGCAGAAGCCAAGCTTCTTTTTTTATTACTACAAAGTACATAAAGTTATTCTTTACTAACTATGCATTGTCAGCTTCTACAACACAGTTCAAACAGTCAGGCCTACAACAGATTTTTGTAGGCAGTCATAACAGCATTAGCTCTGCCCACTGAGCACATGGAAAATGTTGGACCTAAAGCAGTAATCCTTGCTGAAAGACAGGATACATCAGTTTAAATGTGCATTGGTTACAGCTGACTTTAAGAACAGAGAAAGTCTGTCTCATGTCTGCCCATAATGTATCATTTAATTAGTTATACAATCCAGTATCATGTACAGAACAGAATAACTCAATTTACATTCTTCTGCTTAGGAAAAAAATACGTAACAGATATTATGCATCAAAAATACTAGTGATGAGTTTTAAGCAGCTGAAAGCCTCTTTAAAGTCTGTTTATGAAGAGGAAAACAGTCTTTGCACTGCACTATCAGAGGGGGCCTTGGTGAGATTGGAGGCATCACACAGACTGAATCAGTGCCTCTGCTCACCTGTTCTCAATAAGGGACATTGTTGAACCTGTTATTCTCACTCAGCTGACAGCATTCCATGAATCTCACATTCCTGCTTTTCCCACATTAGGTGGGCCCATCTCTCTGGTGCCTAGAACCTTTTGTGTAGCTACTAATCTCTTCAGAGGTGCAACACAAACCTTAAATAAAAAAATTAAACTAAAAAAAAGAAAAGCTGTCATATAATCATTTAGGTTATATGAAAATACCTCCAAGATCATCAAGCCTGACTATTAACCTAACACTGCCAAGTGTACCACTAAACATGTCCCTAAGCATCACATCTACACTTTTTTGAATGCTTACAGGGATTGTGATTCTACCACTTCCCTGGACAGCCTGTTCTGGTGTCTGACCACCCTTTCAGTAAAAAAGTTTTTCCTAATATCCAACATAAACCTGCCCTGGTGCAATTTGAGGCTGTTCTCTCTTGCCCAGTGGTTTGTTACTGAACAATCTAGAACATGATTGTCTGTCTGCCTGAAAGTACCAGAGGAGCCTTTTCGCTTACCTAACAACCAGAAGCTCCAAATGAGAGGCAGAAAAATGAGAGATGAAAATTAATAAACTCATTAATAGCAGTCTTTGAAAGTATGGGGCTTAGGATACGCTTTCAGTTAAATTTCTGAAAAAAATGACTTAATTGTTACAGTGCTAAAACAAATATAAGATGTGAATACAAGGCCCATACTGAGCACTCAAAGCATACTAGGCTTCACTATCTACAGCTTGTAAGTGAGAAAGGGAGGACAAGAGACTAATCAGGTCACAGGACACAGAAGACTCTGCCACTGCTGCTTATTTGCAAAATAAACAATTTTTTTTTTTAATTGGAAAAAAGCCCTGCTATTTAGTATATCTTCCTTGATAACTAGAAGAAACAATCTGCAGAGTCTGTGGGCTTCAGTCCCAGGTGATGCTGGTCAGGGCAATTAAGGCCTATTAATGTCCTTGGGGCTGTGACACAGCAGAATTTTTTTTTTTCTATTTATTCCATTCACCACAAATTAAAGTCAGTTTTCACAAGATTTGTTTAAATGGGTACTTTTCTGTCTACCAGGGTTTAATTCATTTTGGAATAAAATGTCATTTAAATACTGGAACAAGCATTAAGCAGATGAACTACTAGACTTAACACTGAAAAAACGTTTTACATACATTTTTCATAGCTTTGTACCAGCAATATTCCCGTGTTTTATGGCTGTTGTGCTTATTTTCAAAGAACACTGCATAGAAATAAGGATACTTGTCTAAAAAACAAATGCTGAAAGTAAGCTCAAAAGAGATCCTCTTTGCAGAGCATACAGAGACCAAAAAACAAAATCAAGAACCCAAACAACACAGAAAGGCCAAACCAAACTAATATTTACCAAAGATGATTCAAGTATGCACAAAAAGATGTTTGACAGCAGGGTAATCCAAAATAGCACAAATTAGAAGAAGGAAACATCACAAAATTTGGTGAGTCTGAGGTAAGGACTCAGTAAGGTAGTCCAAAGAACATTTGGGCAATAAGTTATATAAATTAATAGCAAATCCTTTTCCAAGCACACTGGGAGCAGGAAACATGTCAGGAAGTCAGCAGTACCTTCTGAGGAGTGATGTATAAGAGGATGTGCAGAGGATAAGTCACTGCCACTAGGGAAGGGACTGTTGATGTTCTACTGCATGGGGGACTTTAAGGGCTGGACTCCCACCTCAAACACACAAAGGGAACACAAATGAGCAGAACTTGATGGGATAAAATAGCTCACCGACTAATTACAGCCTGACATTAGAGGACAAAATAAGGCTACACTCGGACAGGGCTTGGTCCTGGTTGAGTGTGCTCTCCGCAAGCCGGACGGGTGTTAGGAATCCCTGGTGCAGGCAGCACATAACACGAACACAGGCAGGCCGGGGGCAAAGAGGGTTTATTCAAGTTTCCCTCGGCTTATAAGGATGCAGGGAGGGGCTCGGTCAGGGGAAACAGCCAATGGGGTCGGGATAGGGGAGTGGCCCGGCTCGGGGGGCAGGTAAGAGCTTGCATCCCCCTCTATGACTGATGCTTCCACTGCGTGTATTCCGCGTTGTCTCCCACAACACTCGAATTCTAACAAACTTTTCGAATATTCTATGAAAACTTACAGCTCTGTGAACTTAATGTATTTACTGAGTAAATTAGTAAGTAAAAACAGGGCAGCAGGCTTCAGGATTAAACTCTGACATTCCTCTTAAGAATCAGCGTGGCTTTTGTAAAGGGGAGTAATACTTCAGAAAGCTATGGAGTCTTGTCAAGGTGTCAAAAAGCCATGGACAGGGGGCTCCTTATTAATACAAAAGGCTTTTGACACTGCCCCTTCCACAGGTGCTTAAAGAAGCAAATCTGCCACCAGATGTAAGATCCAGCATGAGGAAACACCTGGCTAATGCACAGAGCAGTAGCACATGTTCATAGTTTACAGCAGAGAGATGTCACTGGTGGAGTGACTGCCTGAAACTGGAGATGTTCAATTAAGTGCTCTAAGACAGCAACTAGAAGGTCCATTATTAAATAATCTCAAAGAAGACATGAATAAGAAAGTAATAAAGTTTGTTGATAATACTTAGCTATTGAAGATGTGAAGATGACCGAACACCTAATTAAAGAGGAAACATTCCCTCTAATACAGGTATTATCTTAAGCATTATTTATTGGAGACTGGGACAATATTCCAGAGAAATTCCACCAAAGATGCTCACCTTGCTTTTACTTTCTTTTGGCATTTTTTTTTGAATGCTGTTGTGGTCATAACCAGTCTTACATTCTGTGTGGAAAAAACACCTACAGATTTGACTAGGAATTCACATCAGCTGGAGCTACACAAATTCCTAAGTGACTAACCATTAAATTCAGCTAGAAACATGCATGCTGTTTTAACAAAAGACATACTTAGAAATGAAAAAAACAAAAACAAAAAAAAAAAAAAAAAAAAAAAAAAAAAAAAAAAAAAAAAAAAAACCACACCACAAACCATAAAACAAAGTCTCACTTTGGGCAAGGCAGGCACCTAATTGCACTGAGACTCTGCTTTTGCAACATTTACAGAATTTCAAATTACTCGCATCATTTGGCTATTTATCCAGTTCATTTAGACTCAGTTTAAACTATATACACTAGGAGAGGTCACATTAGAATAATGGAGACAGCTATTATAGCTGGTATATTTACAAAACTGCTTCTGCTGTGTTATTTTGTGACAAGTTCTACACTGTGAAGATGACTGCTTCTGTACTGCTTGAGCTGCCTGTGCTAACAACCCCTCCAGGTCTCTGCACAGTCAGCACATCGTAAACTTTCCCTTCCAAAGCAGATTTTTTTCCCTCCATTGGCCACTAAATTTGGGTAACTGCAGCACACATTCCGCTGTGTTATATCTTAAGCCTGTTGGAACAGCCTAAAGCTACTAAATTAGGGTGCAAACTATTTTTTTAAGAATTATATTTAGCCAAGAAGAAATTATTATCTTGATCAGCATTAGGAATTGATAATGGATCCTCAGGGCAGCCCAAAATATATTAAAAATATTGAAGTTGATTAGGATCCATCTCTCTGACACAATATATTGCTTGTCATGCAATAATTCACAGTTTGCACATTAAACTCACACTTAAAATTACCTACCTGTCTATAAAGTGGAAACAAAAGTTGTAAATAAATTTGTAAAAATAAAATTAAAAAAAATTATAAAATGGTTCCATGTTTTATTAAGGGAACTGTAGGTTCTGATCCCTGGTCCCTACAGCAGGGACCATAACAGAGAGCAGAGTTAGCAAAATATGTAGATAAATATGATTTATATTGGAAGACTGAACATGGCTTTTTTGAAGAGAAACCTGGAAACATATTGCAGTTCTGTGAGGAACAATAGCACAGGGTTAACGATGTTCCATCTAAGGAATTCACAAAGATTTCCAAAAGGCTTTTAAACAAAGCCAAAATGATTCACTATGGGTTCTGGGTTTGTTTTGTTTTAAAAGGAAATCAGGCAACCACCTGAGATAACAAGAAAAGCATAAGCCACAGATTGTAAATCCTCACAATTCATTTCAAAACATGTTTAAAAAGGTCAATCAGGAGCAGTCAACATGGATTTACAAAAAGCAAATCATGCTCGACCAACCTGATTTCCCCCTGTGACAAAATGACTGTCTATGCAGATAAGGAGAGCACAGTGAATTCACTATACATTGACTTTTGGAGAGCTTTTGACCATCTCACACAGCATTCAGATTTAAAATCTGAGGAAGCCTCCCAGTTGACAAGTAAAAACACTGAACTAAGTGACTCAAGAAATTCATCTGGCATTAAGAATTATGCACACAGGCATGGAAAGTATTCTGTCCTGCTGGAACAATGCATTTATTACATCAGTTATAACATAAAAACATTCTGAACTTTAAATATATGCTGTAAAGAAGGACACTGTCTCAATGGCAATAAGCCATGGCAGAAAGAAAAGCAAAGAACTAGATATTAACCTAAGCATCAAAAGGCAGCACCAGAAGAGCAATATAATTCAGGAATTAGATTAACAGTCATTATTCTCTCTCTCCCCCATCGAAAATCCTTCTTTTCAATTATTAGCAGGATCTACTTCAGAAAGCTACATGAAATTGAGGTAGTTCAGTGGACCCCAGATCGGTGGAGGTTTTCTGTTTGTTTGTTTGTTGTTTTAAATGTTTCCTAGTTCTCTGGAGTTAAACAAGAGTATGGTTGTCTGATTCCACCTGACAATTTACAAGAACCAAGGAAGCATCAGTAGGAATCATGGCTAGGAAGCCAACTACATCAAACAGTAAGCAATCTGATTACCAATCTTTAATAAAGGTTAAAACAATAAAAGAGGAGGCCTCACTTATCAAAACAAAGTGTTTTGACAGACCCAAAATATGTTTTCTTTTGAGAATTTGTCTCTTGGGTATTTTCCATTTTCATCTGGAATGGGCAAAACAAAAACAAGGCTTTCCCACACAACAAAATAAAATGTAAGGAAAGGAAGTTAGGTGGAAACAAACTAGTATTCCCAGAAGAGAAAATATCTGTACCACTTGCCCAACAGTCCAGCTGAAGCTCCATTTCAAGCACTTTCATTGATTCCAATTGCCTAGACCAACTGGTGTACTGGTGTCTGATAGCCAATTCCCCTGTGTCATCCTTCTCATAGCTGCTTCACTTTGTTTTCATGTAATTTAATTGTTCTCACACAATATTGGCCTTTTCTGGTGTTAAGCACCGTTCCTACTTTCGTAGCAAAATAGAGTTATTCTAGGCTGTGCCAAGAAACTACAGCATGCTATTCAGCAAAATTAGAACAAACAGGAAAATTTGTCATCCCATAAAATGCAGCACTAATTCATTTTTCATGACTGAAAAAATGTAATTATAGAGCATTTCTAATATAAAAGACTTTGCTGCACCAACTTAACACACATTCTGCAAGTTCAAACTAATTAAAAAAATATTTAAAAAGTGAATGGGTTTAGAATGTTGTCTGAATTAAGAATGTGAGAAGAGTGACTCAACATTCATTCATACTTATTTTTAATCAACCAACTGGGACACAAAGATATTGTTTATGAGGTTCCTGAATACATCAAGATCAAACGGAATTACAGAACACATATAATCCTAAAGCCACTTTGTTAGTGCAAGTCACCAATATGAACACCTAAGAAACTCAAGATTCAGTTAAATTATTTTAAATGAAACATACATACTTACTGACAAATGCTCTTCTCTAAAAACATAAGAAACAGAACAATAATGAAAATATCCTTGGAATCAGCCCTTTGAGTTTAGTTCAGATGTCACTGACTGCTTTTTTTATCTAAATGCCTTGGCTAGAGACAGGCTATTTTGTAATAATCAACATAGTAATTAAATTATTGAGTAGTCAAACTCAATATGCTAAGAAAACAAAGAATAATTCCCAAAGAAGGGAATTTCTTCCTCTCAAAGGAAGTTCATATGAACTCTTCTTTCTCCCTCATTTAAGTGATTTCAGTTCAGTGTCTTTCCATCGTGCCCAAACCAGGGTGGACAGCTAATCTATACAGACTGCAGGTATACAACCATGAAGAATTTCACAGAAATCTCACTTAAACTTGGCTTGTTATTTTTGGACTGCTAGGACCTATTAAAAATACTTCTACAAGCGAATGTATCAAAGCTATTATATTCAAATAAGTTAATCATGTAGCAACATAAACCTGGAACATTCACTTTGGTGGTCAGAAGAAATGAAGTGTACTCTTGCAGCAGAATCCAGAGAAAATTAATTTAGTTTTTCCAACACATCCCAGCTGTGGATTCAATTTTGAAATGCCATTCAGAACTGCCACCATCATCTTTCCTAATTTCTCTTGTTTCTCTCTTTGTACAAGTATTACCCAAGGTTTGCATTGAACTGAGCCAATTCTTTACTCTAGCAGCCATGAGTAATCATAACACTTCATTTTGCAGGCATTAGCTTTGTCAGGAAAAAAAAAAAAAGGCAAATTTGGAAATTATATGATTTTGGAAAAACTATGAAGTTATTGTGAAGAATTTCTTAACTTCAAACAAAGTGTTAAAAACTTAAAACTTGCAAAAGCAATTTTTAATAAAGTCAGATAAACTATGGTACTTCAGAGCAGTGATACTCAGCATTTACACTGCAATTATTTAACAGTTTTGTATCCAAATCAACAGTGAGGGTCCAGTTTGGATAGAGCATTCACAGAAAAGAGCAATTTAAGGCCAGGGGATGCAATTTAAAGATACTGAGCAGGAAAATATACAAGTTGGATGACAGTGAACAATTTATTTCATTCCACAGGTCTCAGAGGTTTAAGCATCTAACTTGAGAATCTAACACTGTCAGATAATCAGGTCTGAAATTTGCCATCACTAGAAATGGAATTGTAAAATGAGGAACCTTGTTGTATTTCAAATTACCATTTCAGAAAGCAGAAGGGAACAAGGTATTGCTGATCCACTACCATTTAAGTAGCATGTATAGAATTCCAAAAGCACAGTGGTCTGAATAACCAAAAAAATGGTAAAGTACAGACTCACTACCCAGACAGAAGGGTTTTAATCCATCCTGTCTCACCAAGGGAATATTAAGCTTTTTTATCAAGTGAAATAAGTTACTTGACTTCACACTCTTCCTACCACAAGTCTAACATTGCACAGCAAACCAGATGTTCTAGAGAGGGAATTCATGAAGCAGGAATCTCCAAGCCCCCTGGCTGGAGCAGTTATCCGAGGCAGGTGACACCTGCCTATCAATCAGCCCCTGATGACTTAGAGCAGAGTTGATTCTCCAATTTGGTATGAAAGAGATGATGAGACAATAAAGTGGTGGTTCTTTTTTGTGTGCAATAGGAGATGTCTTGGAATTTCTTTTCATACACACTCTTTAATTTATATCTAGACTCCTTGACAAGTAACTAAAGATCATCCTTCAGACATCTTACGTCCTACACCAGTGTCGTTCTGTGAATCTGGACTTCAGTGCCTTGCCCAGAAAGAGATGAGAGCAGACTAAACCAAAAGTATACTCATCATTTCCTGATGATTTCCATCTGGCAAGAAAGGTGTTTAGTGAATCCAGGCAGTCAAGATTTTTTATAATGTCATGTAGTGAGACATCAAAACATGATGGCTATAATCCTCCTCTACATTAACTTTTTGGAAAAGTAGCAGTAAATTAGGGTTTACAGTGGTGACTTACCACTCATACACTCTACAATGAGAAAAGACAGCAAACTACCAGTCTCCAAAGCCAAAATGCCAGTATAACAGAGAAGATAAACCAAAAAACTAACAACCAAAAAAATGCAAAGTCCTTTTTTGCTTTATAGATATTCTCAACATTTTACTCAACTCAGTTGCCCCTTCTCAAACTGTTACTGCACTCACGAGTCTTTTTTCCCTTCATGTCAGTAACATTGGAGGAGGGAAACAAACAAATAGACAGACACTTAAAAGCCACTGTATTTTACAATCTATGAAGCCAAACTAAAAGGGAGCTGTCCAGCTGGGATTTCACCCCCCACCCCTACCCTGTTCTCCTGGAAAAATTAGTTCTTTCAGATTCTAAAATACAGATCATTAGAAAAAGTGAACAGCAATTAAAGTGAATAAATAATAAAACTTAACACTTAATTAAGCAAAACTTTGAACTTTTTTTTTAAATAGAGATTAGGCATACAGACTGTATGGATAGTAATGTAAAAAACTTCAATTCTTACTTCTCTGTAAGAAGGATCATCTTTGTGATCTGTTACAGAACACACACTTTTTGTAGCTACATCGTGTATCACTTTCCTTCAGAAAATACCTTACAAAATGTAATACAAATTATATTCCAGTTTGGAGAGGCAGGTTAGTACCTCATTTTACACGGCTGTAATGCGCTGCATTTCAATATTGATTCTTAAATAGAGCTAGTTATTTTCTAATGGATTTTTGGAAAATGCTAAATACTACCAAAATGTCTCAGAGGTGATTAACCTTTTATGAAATCAGAAATTTCAGGGCACACTCCCTGGGAAGGTTACCTGCCACTGCTGGCAGTTTCAGGACATAATGCTGTCATATCAGCTATTATTTATTAGCTTGTGTGGGAACAGCCTTTCTGTGCCCAGGTTCCCATGTCCCCTTTCTGTGGAAGAGGGAGCCTGATTCCTTTGGAGCACAAAGATCTGAGAGTGTCTCTGTTCAAGAGCACTTGAAAGCTCGGAGCTGGAGCCTGGTCTGTGAAGACTTCCAGTCCTGGCTGAAGAATTGGGAGCTTTCTGGACTGTAGACAACTACCTTAAAAAGCTACAAACTATTCAGGCTATCACATTTTTCCAGTCTGCTGAACAACTGCTCTTCATTAAAACACCAACTGCTATTTCCTCCAGGTTTGGGAGTTTGTGTGGGTTTTGGTGGGTTGGTTTTGTGGTGGTTTTTTTTTTTAAAGATATTTCCTATAATTTTTTGTTTTGAATTATTGTTGATGTTTTTTATCCTAAAAGTAAACCTGCTAAAAATATTTAATCCCAAAGTGGAAAAACAAAATCAAAAGAAAAAAAAACACTTTTAAAATCAGCTATTAATATTTTTTCAAATATTTCCTGTGGATTAGAAATAAAGATGCCTGAAACTAGCACCCAAGGCCTCTGATAAGACACAGTTATGTGGTTTAAAATCAATCATTCCTTTCAGAGAAGAAAAACCCTGAGATCTTTTCCCTCCACCTCCCAAGATGAAGACAGGAAACTTTGTTCACCCCTTTCCTGACTGCACTCTCTGTACTAACAGCTTGGCAACTTTTTGGACCAGGACACAGGAGCCTTTCTGGCCTGGGTAGAAACATGGACAGCATGTTATCCATAAAACCTGTCTGCATCCTAAATGACTCTCCACCATGCCCTGTCCAAAAGAGATTAATGAGACAGATTTCCTCTCTGTCTGCTGCTCTGCATGTTTGTGTTCCATGCTGAAATCATGAAGAGCTTCAGGGCAGAATTAATAAAAATTGATTAAAACAAACTGGATCTCTATTTTTCTTCATTTGTGCCTGGAAAAATATGTTGATACATTATGTTAAAATTCATTAGTAAAAGCAACAATTTAGGTTGTATTAAACATCCTGATTACTGGGGGGTTTTTTGAATATCTTCTTAATCTAAGATGCAGATCAACTTTTCTCTTTTTTTCCAGGGAATTCTAATAATAACTACACATTTTCTTAATACCCTTAGTACTGAAAGCATAATGGGAAGGGACTGGTAAACAGTCTTCCATTGGGAAGATTCAAAAAATTTAACTTTGCTCTTTAACTGGCATAAACATTCAATTAATCAACTGAAAAGATGAATTAATAAATATTACATGAAAAGATAAAAATCCAGAATCTCAGGAAAGTGGGGAGAGAGGGAAGGAAAATTATAGTCATGTCTAAATTCTCAGAGCACAGAACTGCAGAGTTCAACCTGAAGTGATGGCTTATCCCTTCCACAGCAGATTTGTGAGATCAGATTTAAATCTGCTTTACTGCTTTCCCCAGGGGCTGCCAATGCCCAGCAGCATCCAGAAGGTGCATTTGGGATTCTCTGTACATGTTCTTCTGACCACAGGGTTTCTCAGGAACTTCCAGCCCTCCCAGGTTTTCTGAGTTTACAGCCTCTAAGACAGGTATGCTGTGCGAATACTTATTTACAGCCACTCTTTTTCTAACAAGTTACTTTTTCCCCCAAAAGATGCTTTGAATTTTATTTAGCAAAAATTATCAAGTATCATAGGCATTCTCTGTTTTCCCAGAAACAGCTTTGTCACCTTTGTCATTTCCAAGCAGGTTCCTCATGAAGCTGACCCCCATGTTAGTGAGCACTTCAGTAACCAAGTTTATTTTATTCATTTTGAAGTTTAACTTTGTAATGTCAGCAAAGATTTCAAATTCTTCTCAGCATGAAAATACATATTTACTGTACTTCTTATTTTTATAAACATGTCAGCACTACTCTCATATTTAACATATCTGTATTAGTTTATATGGAAAAACATCTGCCCTTTAATTCCTCTGCCCAGCACACTTTCAAATAATTCCAGCTGCACACTCTAATTTTCTCCAAGCTTGATGTTAATCTCAAGCCCAGGATGGTGGTTGCTTTCTATTTAAGGGCCCCAAAATATAAAGAGATTTCTTCCCAAAATGTACTCCGTGATAAAGGAACTAACTGGAAGAAAAGTGATGCTAAATAAATTATAATTTTCATTTCACTTTCACAGTAGACACATCCAATCACTACAAGCACTCAAAATCTAAAAGAAAAAAAAATTTAGTCCAACACATTTAGATACCCAATATACAAAAACTATTTGCTACAACATCAGGCACATGCAGAAATAATAGCACTCTTTCCATTTAGTTTCCCAAACAAACAGCCTTGGAGATGAAAACACACACTTGTCAGGATGACCTCCCCAATGTGAATGCCAATCTCACAGAACATAACTGTGTACACACTAAAGATTAGAAAACAGTTTTTCAGGGTCAAGAGAGATTTCAAGGCAAAAAGCTACATTTACCTCATCTGAATAAACGATAGAGAATAGAAATCCATTAATACAGCAAGAAGATCCACATTGCATCAGTTTTCAGTAGACTTGACTAATCTAGAATACATTTCTATAACTGGATATTCCCCATTTTTTTGAAGAAATAAATGGCAGATTAGACCTAGACATATTTAGATTCACATTGCAAGAGACAAGAAAAGAAAAAGTTGGTCAAACTGCAGAAGAAATACCAATGAAGTAGGAAAAATTACCAAGGAATTAAGTTGCTAGGATACTGCGCACTAATGTGAAATCAGATATAGCAATTAAAGTAAAACTATACTTTCAGGATGTAAGAACAAACCCATTTATTAGTCTAAGCCAAGTAATTAAATGGGATATTGAAAACAGAAGTAAATGAAAGAAGGCAATTCAAAATGCTACATAGTCCATTTGGTATCAAAAGCTCGAAAGGTGAATTGATACACCATTACAAAGACAGACACCAATCTGACAGTAGCAAATACAGATTAAGGATTACATTTGCACTGATACCATCGACATGCTCTTCTATTTTGGAAAGTTGTGTTTAAGTATTTTATCATAAATAAAATGAGGAGCCAGTGGTAGCACAGAATAATAAAAGCTAAGCAGTAAAACCACAAAAAAACCCCCAGAACAAAACAAAAGAAAAACAAAAAACAAACCCCACAATCCAACTAACCCTGCTTGACATCTACCTCCAAAATTCCATTAGAGCCACACGGATAATAACAAAATAGTCCATCACCAGAAGAATTCTGTAATAGGGAGAAGAAAATTCAGTCCCCACTTTTTCAGAGTTTTCCATTTTCTAAACCCATCTTAGATCCCTAAAGTAATACTCAGATCTCCGTCCACCTTATTAAGGGATGTAAGAGCACCCAGACTCTCCTTCTTTAACACTACCCAACCAATGTCCATTTGATGAATTTGGTTACAGCCATGTGAGGTACAGGATGAGTATGAGAACTCTCAGCAAACCTCCAAGATATCAATACATTTGCTGCCATTTGTGATGGACTGACCTTCCCTGGATGGCAGGTCCTCCAAGCTGCTCTATCAGTCCCTTCCTGAGAAGGACAGGGGCACAGGAAAATAAGATGGGGAAAAAAACCCCCCAAACATGGGTCAAGGCAAAGGCAGTTTAACAAAGAAAAACCAAAGACTGTATGTGGAAGCAAAAGACAACAGATTTTTTTCTCTACTTCAATAACAAATGCCAAGCTTCCTTCTCCTTTCTCTCAGCTTTCACTGCTGAGCTGACATCCCATGGTATGGAATATCCCTTTGGCCAGTTTGGGTCAACTGTCCTGGCTAGGTCCCCTCCCAAGATTTTGCCCATCTGATTGGTACAGAAAACCTCAAGCCTCTGCAAAGTATCCCTTTTAGTCAGCTTTTATACTATAGCTGTGCAAGAAGAAATCCTCAAAAGAGTAAAACTAATTAACCAAAAACAAACGAATAAAATCAATAAAAGTAAGGAAATATTGAAATACAGAATTGGCTTCAAACTTCTAGATGAAACAAGCACACCAGCTTAAAGCAATGATTCTTCTAGGTTGTGCTAGCATCAGCTTCCTTTGTAAGAACAGGCAAGTTATTCTTGCCTAATTTTCATTGAATCGAGACTTACAAATTCAGTCACAATTATGAGAGATCAGTGCACCTGCTTGTATGCAATAGTAAGTCTTTCACATCTTTCTTTAGGCACCTGTGATTTCTTTAGGTTATAAAAATGCTGACTGCTGCATCCCTGGCATATAAAGGATGCTTGGTATGTACCAGATATGCAAGTTCCCTGATTGCATTAACTGAATTTACTTATCTGTATTTGTATGTTATTTGACTAAGTGATAGCAAGTCAAAGCACTTTTTAAGGGTGGTAAGACTCATAAAACCTTGACAACTTCTTAAAAAAACCTAAACACAAAAGCTAAGTGTCCAAAAAGATCATCTACAACCACTGTGTCCCAGTAACAAAGCTAATAGTGTTCATTGCCAATGTACTGAAGGCACTTACCTTGACGAATATGGAGCATCTACTTACATAAAACTACTCTGCTGTAGCAATTTTACTGTGCAAAAAAAACACTCTTCTCAAAAAGCAGATGATTTGAGAGTTTTTGAACCAAGTAGGCACTAACATTAAAATGGGGCTATTCCATAAATAAAACTCTCCAGGCCTTGCTCTACAGTCCAATAATATGCTGGCACATGGAGTTGACAACAGATGCAGCAGAAGGAGCACTGACACTTCCAGTATCAAAGGATCTCCCTATTTCTGGGAATTCTAATGCCCTGAAAATATTCTCAATTATTTCTATGCAGGAACTTTAGGATAGTAATCACTTGAAAGCATGCACACACATAGCCGATTTAGAGATTTTGACAATAAAACATGGGAAGAAAGAACAAGCTCTCAGTGGAGATTGTCCCCCCTTCTCTTTCTCAGCCACAAGTCATCTGAATTCCCTACTCCCCAAAATCCATTGTATTACAAAAGCTTCCACAGTGCTGTACACATCTAGTCCTTGCACACAGCATCCTCCCTATCCAATAACAAGCTTTGCTTTGAAATGCCATTGAATCGGGCAGTTCTTGCAAGCCAAGAGAACTTGCTACCTTGTTTATCTCCAACAGATGGGCCATAAACTTTGAGGCAGCTAAAAGAAGATATAAAACTGCCAAAAGAAGTTCTGATAAGCCAGCAGGAAGCTACATTCACAAAAGCACACGGGACGCTCCCCTCTGTCCCGACATGTAGAAAAACACGCCCATGTCTTCTATGTTGTATTTTTCCCTTTCACCTGAACCATCGAAGACATGCAGAAAGGAAGAGGGAGAGTGAAGTATTAGCTTTAGGCTTTGGCTGTTTTGTTGGGTTTTTTTATATTTCTAAATTTGACAATTTCAGACAGGCTCTAAGGATGGATAACAAAAGAGTATTCTTGGCTCACGCAAAAGCCAGACATGAAGCTAAGAAAAGAGCCAGACAAATTTTTCCTGATTTTTTCAGGATGACTATGATGAAATCAGGGTTTACTGCACAGTTTAGAACAACATAAGGTCTCAGAATCTTATATAAATATATATTCATGCAATTATTTTAATCTATTTATATACAAATACAAATAAAATAATCATATATTTTAATTTCATACATTAAATTCTTTCAAAATAATACAATATCTATATTTGAAAGATGTTTGATTCTTTTTCTACTGACTCATATTTGGCACATTGTTTGCATTTATTTTTTTGTCATGTGTGGTACAGTCAAAGCAACACAATTCAAAATAATGAAAAAGGACATACAAGCATATAAACTATTTTAGCTTTTGTAATTAGAAAATATTTTACAAGTTAATACATATGTAAAGCCAGTTCTATGACATAATCAAACCTGCAAATGTTGGCTGCTGTAAAATTTTTCTACCTAACAGCAGAGACAATTTAAGATGTCTTAAAATTAGAGCAAAATAACCAGTGTCCCAGAACACTATCCAAGAGCAAAGACACAGGTCAACAGCACGCTGGCTGTGCCCTGAACTCCAAGTTCATGGATTAAACTTTCAGCGCTGCCAGAGTCATCTGTTTATGTTGCTATGTCACCAGGAGGGACAAAGGATACATCATTTTATTTGTATGTGTTCTTGCCTGGACAATTTTAACGCTGATGGTTATAACAGCACCCAAAGGAAAGTTCTAAGTGTCTGATTCGCTTGTTCCACCTTCTCTAAGCAGCTGTTGCTTCCTTCTCCTCCTTGTGCATATTCTACAGACAGTTGTCTCCTCATCACACACTTCTTTTCCCTCTTGTTCTGATCAAGTCTCAGTGCTGGATCCTCTACCCTCTTCCTCACAGTTTCCATCTTCCTCTCCTGCGAGCACCACAGTGTTTCCTCATCAGTCCCTCTGATAACCTTCCCCACTCCTCAGAAGTGCTTGTGTACTGACCTCCAACCACACCTCTGTTCCTATGGGCAAGTGAAGAACCAAAGGCACTCAGAGATGGAGCAACCAGCTGCCTCAGGAGCTGCTCCATGCTTCCCAGAGCCGCCAGGAATGCCACCAGGAAAACCCCAGTTGAGGCACACAGCCAAATCCTAAAGCTGCTCTCCCCATCACCCTTCCGCAGCCTACTGGAAGGCACAGCAGCTGAAGGTGCTGACTAACACTGCCATCCAACCAACCCGTAATTTCCAGGGTATTTGGAGCATATCTAACAGTTTTAAGTTGCAGAACAAATGCAACCTGGCAAAGTCAGAAATTATGAAAAATTTGGTCATTTTCCCAGGCAAAAATGTTTAGAAACAATGTAGGAGGATAGCAACATTTCTGGCAACTGGCGTTGTTAAAATAAACAGTGAATCAGTCTTTTAATTTGTCATCCCCAGCTTAATAATTTAAATAAGTGACTTTTTAAATGTGCACCTGCATTTAGCAAGATTTTATCTGGTGCCCTTTGTGGTAAACACACCAAATAACGACAACTTTGAACTGTTTTTAGCTATTACTTTCTAATCTGCTCCAATATTAAAGTCAATCTTTGAAAACAATCTGGTTTTCAAAGTTGAAAGGGAACAGTTAGCGATACCATTGGTTTCTCTTTCTTCAGTAACTACGATGGAAAGAAATCTTTAACCATTGTCTTGGTGCTTACTGAAAGAACTGAATTTTAGATTGACTTGTAGATAAACACAAATCTGCCTGAATACCATACAATGAGTAGATTTCATAAGGCAGCTACTCGGGTGTCTCACTTGTCTTAGGCACCTGCAGTTTCTAATGAAACACTTCAAAAGGTTTGCTGTACTATGCTCTGCAAAGGGAGAGCTTTAGAAGTCTGATTAAGCAAAAAGAAACAATATTGATCTTGAATACCTATTAAGTTATATGTTCAATAACATACTTGCAAAATATTCTATGAGAGTTTACCTACATATGCATACAGAGCACACTTTTACAACATATCTATATGCTATAGAAGACACATGAGCACTTAAGAGGTATTTTAGTTATTTAACTCCATTACCTGCTTTCTAAATGTTACTCTTAATGAGCAGTTGTCAACTTTTAGGGGGAAAAAGTGTAAGCCAAAATAATTTCAGCTTCAGTGACATTACATGAAATTGCCATGAGTAGAAAGATGCCAAGACATATTTTTCTTCTTACTAACAACAAAGAAAAAAATCAAGTGTAATTTAATACAACAGGCATTCCTAACCTTTTTTTTAATTATGCACACACACACGTGCATATATGCACATAGACTAATGCAACTTCTGTCATAAAAAGCTTTTATAAATTTAGAACTTACATATTTTATATAAACAGCTACATATGGTCAAGAATCCATTTTAAAACCCTATGCATGAAGAATCAATGAAGTCTTGCTAAAGGAATATAATGCCAAAATACTGTTCTCAGGTAAACAGCTTTAGTTTAGTAAAATTAATTAACATTATATTAAGCACCAGTTTCTTTATTCTACTGTCAGATAAATTCAAACGCTATTTCAAAGCCATAAAAAAATCTTGCAAGTCTGCAAAAGCCATATTTAAAAATGTTAGTCAAAGGCAGAAGTATATGTTTATAATAAATTGATATATAATTAATAATTAATATACCATTAATTGAATAACAAAAATAAAATGCCGTCTGTTTTCTCTCTTTTGTGATTTTAACACACAGAAGAACTTTGCAAGTCCTGTAGGAGAGCCTCCCCTTCAAGTTCAATCTCTGTTGACAACTTGGTGGATTTGGTCAGTCAGCAGACAACACAAGAATTTAATTAATTTCTAGAGTTTTCAGCTTTCCAGATATTCATTCAGGAACATTGAGTACCAGTATTTGGAATACAGAAATCTGATTGAGATGGGATTTGTTTGGGGATTTTTTTTTTGTTGCAAAATATCAAACAGAGGTCATGGTTATCTTACACATTGTTTTGGTAAGGAGCTAAATCAAGAGAGCAGAATATAACCTTGGACTGAACAACTAGAAAACATTTCAGAGCAACTAGAAGACAAAAAAAAAAAACAAGCCTAAAGTAAAGCATTATCATTTCAGAAGGACAAAATGAAGACTTAAAGCATCTGGAACACTGAAATATGGCAAATACTTAGCACTTTCACAGGAGTTTGTACGGAAAGAGCATCTTAAAAAGATAGAAACCCAAAAAGCTATTGAGAAGCTTCTGACTTTACTGAATAGACAGCTCCATCAAGAGACCACTTTTCACCTTAACCTTTTGAAAACAAGGCTATTTACAAAAAAACCATAGTCCTAAAAATGAAAGAAGGCAAGAGTAAATTAATGCTTACAAGGAGGATGAAAAGAACTGTCAACAAGTAAAGTCCTGCAATGACTATATAAAGAAGATTGACTAAGGAAAAATATTTCCAGCTGTATAATTTCTTTTTAATGCAATGCAAATGGAATTTTGATTCAAAAGTAAAGCAAATTTCAAGTTCCATGTCAGAAGCTGTAGAATAGTTTAAGTGTGAGAAATGTCATGTTGGATATATTAAAAAAACAGAACAATAAAACAAAACAAAACCAAACCACTTTTTTTTACAACAAACAGTAGGAATCAAGTATTCTCAGATTGTCCTAAGATAACAAACATTTTAAATATCATATGGAAAATAAATTCTACTAGCTTATGCTTTATATCTTTGGGCAAACTTCATATAGCATTCCCATAAGCAACACTTACCACATAGGTAAGAATGTGCTAATTAAATTTAATGATGATAAACTTGGGAAGCACTTTCAGTGTAAGGAAAAAAAGATGATTTAACATCTAGAAAAAGCTTTGTGACTTCAAGCACTGGACCAATACAACAGCCTGAAATGCGAAATGGTCGCTATTCACTCCTTTTGCCTAGAGAGTTTCCTGTTTTAAACTGATTGTTCAAGACTTAGAAGCAAAAAAAAAAAGCAAAAACCAAACCAAACCAAAACAAAAAAACACAAAACAAAACAAACAAACAAAAACAACTCACAAGCATGAGTTCCAAATGTGACAGTTCCTGTAAATGACAAGTGGAGTAATCCAGAAGCAGTGGACATTAAAAATAAGGAAGGATTAGTCCCAAAAATTTCCTAGTCTTATTTATAAATGAATTCTTGGTTTATAAAAGGGACTGTGGTATGTGGCAGCTCAGAATAGAAGATTAGTGCTGATATATATTCTGAAAACTATTAATATAGGTTCTGTTCATAGAAGGATATTCACCCTCTGGATTGAGGCTAGTCGAGCACACAGCATTTGGAATAGAAGTATGAGATACCTGTCACAATATAAAACTGAATTGAGGAAATCACTCAAGCTGCTCATCTGAAATCAGGCACAGGAAGAACCAACCACAGAAACAAGTATATCATTATTAGAGAGGTGCCACATAGAAAAAAAAGTGAAGAAATATGATAACATAAAATTGCACAATTTAAAAAATAATAATCAATAATAATCAACTATTCAATAGTAAATTAAGTAATTTCCTCATCCTTAATTCACCATAATGTATTATCATGAGAATGCAGGTACCAAGGAATGGTAGAAAGCTGAGCATCAGCCAATGCTCACCTGTTCCTGGTCTTTGGCTGTGACCTGGCCAAGCAACAACTGCAAGTGCCAAAAACATGATTACATTTGCAGTACCAAATGCACATGGACCATGCTATTAGTCCAATATTCTTCTTTTCCAGTATTTCACTTGGGCTTTAGCCATGTTAAAGATTGATTTGGAATTTTAGGATGTTCATTTGTGTTGGCATAAACAAAAATGCCACTCAGACAAACAGAAGTTATGATACACTGACACACTCTGCTATTTTTGCCTATATCTCCTTTTTTTTGGCTAACTATCCTTGAATTTTCAGTTATTTGCTACTGTTTGCAGTGATCAGTAGAGGGACAGATCTGCTTATTCAGTTTAGTCATTCTTCTTTGTCTGCCTGCTGCTTCAGTATTTCTCCCAAATCTCTCCTCAGCTGACAGACAGGAGCTGTTTTGTGGAGTGTTTTGTGCAGTTGGGCTTCGCTGGGAAGGTGCAAGATTTGGCCATGAATAAATCTTCTGCCACATTCTAAAATGCCTTAAATTCTAAGCTGCAAAAGCACAGCCAGCAGCCTGGTTCCATACTAAGTACCACCCCTCCAAATTTACCACTTCCTGACTAAAAAGGCAACATAGTAAAGACTACAGTAAGGTGATCAAGAGATAAAAAACCTAAAACTCTTCTTAAAGAACCCACACATGACCACAACCACTCATAGTTAGCACTATCCAGGAAGGTGGGGCTATTTTTGCACAGAAGGTGCTTTGGCTGGTGGTCTCTGAGAAAATGCAACACATAAAAAGCTATTCTTCCAAAAAAACAAAAGCAATCAGGCATTTTGCCATAAAACTAGAAAAGGATCTTGAGAGACAAGGCACTGTCCAAGACAAGTGAAGTGACATTATAAGGTGCAGAAAGTATTCATTTTTAACCTCAAAATTAGAGTAGCTGACTCAAAGTTACACACAAGTATGACTTTACCATTAACAGTTTCGTGACAAGACTTTGCTGGACCTCAAATAAAAGCCACACTTACAATAGTACATATAAAACCCCATAGTGAAATTTCCATCTTACATTAAAACACAAAGTAAGAAGAAAAATATTTTTTTTCTCCCACAAGATCTTCCAAAACACTTCTAGGTTGTCATTATGAATTTGTGTGATAACTGCCATCTCCCATTTCAGTTGCTTTTCCACATATGCTTGAATTTCAGGTAAACTGATCCAGCATATGTTGCTGCTTCTTTTTCAAGTAAAGAAACTGAAGCTATGAAAACTTCCTGCTTGTATTTCTTTATATTTTTAGTAAAACACTAGGGGGAAAAGTCCAAACTTGAAGCCTTTTCTTTACAGACTTTTATTGTTCATGGTGGAGACAAGCTGATTGAAGAGGGGGACAGGGGAATAATATGAGCTTTTTGTTTATAAGAAACTAAGCAAAAATGGATTTATGATCCTTCTTCTCATTGCATCAAATTCTTAAAAACTTTTTTTCATGCATAAGTTAGGAAAATTTGAGAACAATTACACAGATACTCAAGCTTCTGAGAAAAAAGGAAATATGGAGCAAGTTTAGAAGTTTGTCAGAGAATTAACAGCAGCATTAATCTCATGAATCCTGCATCCAGGAATTTTTCCATTCTGTTTTTCTACTCCTTTTTTGTATTAGCACAGTTTGCTTACTTCCAGATTCTTCTTCAGTGAAGCAGATTTCTGAACAGGTGTTGAGACAGAATATTTGGCACTTCTTAGAAAGTCCTAGTGCCTCCCTAATTCTTTAAATCCTGTTTAAGAAGAATCTGATCTAGTAGTTCTGAGGGTCAAATCACGGTGCTTACTCCAGGCATAGGTGCACACTCAGGTCTGTAGATTAGCAAGATTAGGCTCTAAACTCCAGTATTAGCAAAGTGCACACACAGGATCTGGCTTGGCAGCTCCCCTCATTGGAGGGGAAGCCAATGTGGAAGCCAATAACAAAAACAATACATCTGCCACTGAAAATTTATATAATAAAATACATGCTATTGTATTTTATTAGATGTATTACCTTTTAATCCTGCTAGGAAATAGCCTAATCTTTTACAGGAGAATTACTGCTTAACAAAGGAATCTCAAAGAAAGACAGAAAATGCTTATTAAACCATATTCAGTACAAAACTAGAGGCCTTCCAAGTGACCTCCTGATGTTGCAAATTTCAGATGGTTTTTGTGGAAAAAGGAGGTTGCATTAACACTTACATTTGTTACCACTTCAAATTACCTGTTTTAGGGTTAATAAGCTCAAGTGCTTGCAAAATAAGCAAAAAGCTTAAAAACACTGGAAGTATTTCTATCAGACACTTGTGTTTCCATTCGTTCTGTTTATCTTGCAGTCTAAGAAATTCACAAGTTTAACATATGAGCTCCTGCAGCTACAAAAAAAAAAAAAAGAATTGAACCGATTTTAACTAAAATGGTCGCATTTAAGGAATGGCAAACGGACACCCACCCATTTCACAGAAATTAATGATGCCTCTTCAGCGAAGAGCATCTGTTTCATGAAAGTAGGACAAAGGCTGGAATGTAGCACAGCCTTTCGCATCCAGCATTAACCAGATGACCCACGATGACCTGGAATGGCATCATTCTGACTCTGCTGAACTAGCGAGCACCAGGTCTCCCATAACTCATCTGTATTGACAGCAACACTTCAAAAACAAATAGTACCTTTTTTTTGGTGTGACTTTTATTTACAGAGTGAAAAAATAAACGTTTCCGGGGGAAGTTTTCACTTCTCCCTTCCAGAGCACTTCAGTTATTGTACTCAAGCTCTCTTTAGTTTTGCCCAGTCCTTCTTGGCAGAAGACAACTTTTGCATTGAGATTTAATTTGTCAGCTTTATCAGTGCAAATCAAGTGATGAAAATTATAAAGTTAAAATTATATATGTATAGATAAAGCTATACATAGTTTGTAAGTTGACATATAAATATAGTTAAATCATGCATATTCAATAAATGCAGCCTATGCACCACATATTTCTTAAACAATAGAAGAAACAACCTGGCTCTTTTCAAACTTCTGCACACGAGGTTTTACTGACCACAATGGATACTGCATTTTAAGCTGGCCTACATCTCACTCAGAACTCCAAATTTCAACATGCTTTTAGCATTCTACTATAACACTTCATATTATGACTAATACTACAAACGGAAACCAAGACCAATGACTAGATCTGTTTTAGTACAGTGATAAGATGATTTGATACTAAAAAGTCTCACTGATTAAAATGGGATAGGTACTAACAAAATGTTAAGTGGTTGTGTTTGCAAACAGAAGGGTAAGGAAAACAAGTGTATTGAACTACACAAGGCTAATTAGCTCAGCCAGAGCCCCGTGATGTTTCCAGTCCAGGGACTTGTTTGGAGAGCTCCTCTCTCAGCCTCCTACTCTTCCTATAAGCAACTGGACTGTAACTACTCAGAAGATACACTTTATATAGAATAAGACAGGCTCAACACAAGAGTTAGTGCAGAATGAAGAGTCCTGCTTTACTTCATACTTTGTCTCACGGTACTTTGAGAGGAGAAAGCTTCAAAAATGAAAATGTTGAAAGATGTTTGCCAGCAGACAGCGCAACATCAAAAGGACAAAGAGCCAACCATTTAGCCAATATGCTAGGTGGCTGAAAGCATTATTTATTGTATCATTTTAATGAACAAACTTTAGTACTTCCACAATCTCAACAGACTATTCAGAGCATGCAGGAGTGTAAACTACAGAATAGTAGCACTAATTTAACAAATTCTTGCTGAGATGCAGCTGCTGACAAATAAGCATAGATAAAATGGTCCTGTTACACGTATGAGGTTTCTACACAGCAGTTACTTAAGATTTGCAATTTATACACTCAGCAAGTCGAGAAAAATGCCAACACACTTGTGTGGCTGAATGACTTTTCATATACTGTGACTGCACCTTTGAATTTTCACAAACAAGTACACAGCACATTCCTACAATTCCAACTGCAATTGCAAAAAAATTATAGACAACACACAAGTAATTCCATCGCAGTATCAAAATCTCAATTTTATCTCAGCACTGATACCAATTACTTATGTGTTTCACAATGAAAATAAACAGAATTGCAAATAATACAGTTCCCCACAGATGAAAGGAGACAATCATCTTTGATTCAGTTTAGATAAATGGTTTTGTGGCAGAAGAGTTAGTGGTTTATTTATTTTATTTTATCTATTTTTTAAGTGTTGCCAGCAAAGTTTCATGCACACTGCAGGGGTGGGGGGAGGGTAATGGGTAGCTGGCAAAAAAAACCCAAGAACTTCTTTCCTGGGTATTGGGAAAAATTGCAAACAGTCACCTAAAAAATTTAATTACATTCATCAAATAGAATAATTGCCCTATATTCTTGATCAGTTATTTTCAGTATTGATCTAGATGGATGCACGCAAACAATTCCTTGCCTATCTCATAATTTCTATTTAATTCCCCTATGTTTGCAATGTTATACACAGATAGAGGTTTTCAAGAGATTGAATTAATCATGACAAACACTATGAAAAATTCTGAAAGAAACCTGTATACTCTCATGAGCCTGAGTAGCCCTAGAGCTCAACTTAATTACTATTAATGTAAACGAGTTAAATCCAAAGGTTCTGAGATCCCATTATCAGGGAAAAGAAGGAGTAACCACTTAGCTCACTCTAAATACTAAATATTTCCTTTAAATTATATACTTGGAAGAAAGACTTCTAGTTAAATTCTCTATCTAAATCCATTTAGTTTTAATCTGAAGTATGAGTTGTCTAAAGTTGTACTGAAGAAACAAGTCAAAGTCATACTCTATACTGAAGGTATACTAAAGAGTTTTGTTTTAACTATATTTTAAAGTAAACAGCTACTGTAACTGTGGCAACTGAACCTACAAAATGGGAAAGTATTTGGAAATATCAAAAGAAACTATCCAAGAACTATAGCTCCAGCAAAAGCTGAGATATTGTTATGAAAAACAAGGTAGTTCTCTATTGTCACCTTCCCACAACCTGCATCCCTTCCATAGATACAATGGAAGTTGATCTTAGTTGTCATTTTTACTAAATCAGACATTAATGTTCAGTGTTATCTCCATTATCCTCACTCAAATCCAAGTAAGGAAAAGAAAATATCCCACAAAACTTTGTCTTGTAGCTGAGATAACAAAATCCTGTGCTGAAATTTCAGATGAGAATGGTTTCCTCAGGTTTTGGCCCAAAACAGATGACAATTTCATATTTATTCAGACTTCTTTAACAGATTTAATGCATTTAAAATATCAAGGCTTATGTCAGCACACTGACACAAGAACAAAAAAAAAACCTAAAAACCTAGATAATGCAGGAAGAAGAGACAAAAGAGCAGATTAAAAGAGAATAAACCTGAAAATGGGACACAAAGCCTAAGAGACCTTGGAAATGCAAGAACATGGAAAAAAAAAAATACCATTTTCTCACACATAAAAATGTAAGGTATTTTATGGTTCCTTTAAATTGTGGCATTTTCTTGGATTAGAAAAGTAACTTTATATATGGTGTCATCTTGCACTTCATGTATAAATTATTCATTGCAATGTAAACCAAGGGAACAGCCTGCAGGGGTAATCTCAATGATTTCTAACAGAAGTTACCTAAAACTCAGTTCTTAGTTCAGATATGGTAATATTCAGGAAGGGGGAAAAAAACTCTTAACAACCCAGCATTATTTTAACATACTCAGAAAGCAAATCTGACCTTTAGTGATCATAGAATCATAGAATGGCTTGGGTTATAAGGGACCTTAAAGATGATCTAGTTCCAACCCCCACACATTTCATGCTTTCAGAATCACTGATTCTGATTCCCAGAACCTACACAGAACAGAAGAAATGAAGATGACTTTTTATCATGCATTTGGTCTGTTTTATTTCAAATAATAACCCTCTCTCCTTCTCAGATCTGAGAATCAACCAGCACCCATTTTCTAAAAATTATTTTGGAATGTTATAGAAATCACAGGACATTTTCAGTGAAACAGGCTGAAATTAGATTCCTAAACAGCATCTGTAACTTAGAAAAATCTCTCAGTAAAACAACAGAACCTCTGACTCTGACACCTCACTCCTTCACAAGTTCATGCTTCACTGCTTCAGAAGGAGCGGGCTGGTTTAGAAAGACTTCGAAGAGGTTCTTTATTTATTTATTGACCTCCCAGACCCACCAGAGTACACAAATGGTCAGTTATAGTTGTTTTGAATCTGAATAACTGAAAAGAAGTAGCTACTAGAAATAAATTATCTTTTTTTCCAGTCAAATGTTTCTTTAGGAAGACGCTTGCATATAGGAGGACTTGACTCAGGTGTCCAACACTTTCCTGGAAAAAAAGAGGAAAATACTGCAAAAATTCAGTACTTCCAATATCCATGAGTATGTGCTAATCCACGGACTGCAGGCTGTGGGAGAAAGCAGTAGCTTCTTAAGGTAGCTAGTTTAATAATTTTCAATTTATAATAATATGCATTCAGAAATCTTCTGCACACTTGCACCCTGTAATTACAGGTAGGAACACATAATCTATTAACACACCCCTTTTAAAAGTTAATATTCTGCTAACCCATGCAAATTGAACCACTATCTCTGAGATCCAATTGTGGAATAAGCAAGTGCTAAGCACTGCATTAACTCCGGCAGTGAGTTTTTATTAATAGTTTCTGATGGTACAAACCAAAAACATTCCACAAAGCCAATTAACACATGCACTATACTAAAATGTTACTTCTGCTCCAGAGCCAGGAATACTTAATTCTCAGGAATGAAAAAGGATTTTTAAAATTCTTTCTGTGCAAATTAGAGTTGCTTTGGGTGTCTTTCCAGTTTCCAAAAACAAATCAAAACACCTTTTGGTGCTTTTCAAACACTGGAACAACAATAACTACAGCTGTGACACTGAAATCTTACAATAATCACCATAAAATGAAACATCATAAAATGAATTACTTTTAACCTTGGTAGATATTAATTTGCAAAGTTATGGGTATTATTTGTATATGTCACAAAATCTCTAATTTGAGTCAAGGAAAAGCATTTTACCCTTAATAATGAGCAATCAAAAAGTACAACTAAAACTTTCTGCTTCAGACCCCACTATATATATTTCAGTGTTTTAGCAGGAATAGGGGAGATAAATTCCAAGAAAAAGTGTTTTCACACTCCTCCATTAACAGCTGCAGCTTATTTTTTGAATAAGTAATTACATACTTAGAGCAAACACATTTATAACTCTGACCTAGCTAGAGCACATTTTCATCACTTTTTCGGTGCAGAAGTACATTTTCCCCTTATTTATCTTCCATCTGTTCTTTCAACATTTTAGTTTAAGCACTGGTCAATGAGAGGCACTCTCTATGAAAGTGCTACATACTGAAGTTGGATTCTAATTAGACATTTATTATTCTGCTGCAACATTGAACACTGATAAAACAAATCTAACCAGATCCTAAGCAGTTCATTATAATATAGCATCACTATTTCCTACTGCAGCATTAATAGCATTGAGACAAGACAGTGATTAAAAATTTATATCTTTTTGTAAATGGAAGAAAATTTAATAAATTCGTTTCTTGCTTAATTAATTGTGGTTTATATACTGCTACTACACAATTACAACAAATTTCTTCCAGCTATTATTGATGATCTCATTGTGCTGTTACCAAATTAGTCCCAAAGTGTTCAAGAAACTAACAATGGAAAAGGATTAAAAAGGTTCACACATCTAAACATGCTAAACTGAGCAGACCAAATAATCCTAAATATACAGACAAGTAAAGAGTAAAAAAAGTTATTTGAATTAATTCTGAATTAATTCAAACTGAGAATAAAAGGAAGTACATATCACTATGCTGAATAAAACTAAAACATTTGTTCAATGCAAAAGTTCGTTTTCATAAAGTATAAAGTGCTATATTGTGCAGTAATTAGCTCAAAGTGGCACTGTCAATGAAATCTGGAACAATAAATTCTTCAAACATTTAGGACAGCTAAATTCATTTCTGAAAAGTAGCAGCCTGGTGTTCTCAGCCCATACTTAAGAATTCAGCAAAGCAACAAAGATGAAAGAACAGCACCACCTAGTTCTCTATTTAAAAGTTTTCAAATATTATCATCCATTGATTTATTTTTGTAATCTATATTCACATATGCCTGTGTATTCTGCAGTGAAATCTGTCACATTGCCATAGGAAACAATACTAACAAGTTTGTCAGGAGTTATTAAAGCATCTGATGTAGATACTTTACAAGTGTAAGCTGTGGAGGAAAAAAAAAATAAAAGCAAAACCAAAAGCAAACACTTGATATGACATATGCATAGCACAAGAATGCTAGAGACTTGTAATAATACAAATATTGTTCTGAAGCACCATAAACACTGGATGGATTTCTCATCCATTTCTAATACTACTTGTGGGACTGTTTCTCTAATTTAACCAAAACACTGTATTTGTACTGATTCCTCCATACAGTAATCTGGCACTTTACAATATGTATTTATGTGTTCCAGATACAAAAATATATATTCATGGAGCAGACATCCTGAGAGCCTCAGCAACACGTTGTTTCACAGATACCTTTCTATTCTGCAAACAGTAGAAGTCTTTCAGAAAAGGGGTGGATATTTCAGGGGTCAGTTGTACTCGAAGTTTTCATGTCAGGAATTCCCCTTCTAGAGAAAGAGGAATGTGCATTGGAGCGACCCAGAAGTTTACCAGGAGACAAGGGCAGCACCTAAGAAGTTACCTACTCCTGCCCCAGAAATCACCTACTCCTAACCAGGTTTTACTAGCATAGCTGCCAGTGTTTAAATTTGATAAGCACATCACTACACATGCAGAGCAGTCACTCTATTTTTCTAGACATCCCAGACTTCCTCAGGTCTCACTCACATCAAGAGGACATAATGGCAGTGGAACTGTATATTTGAAGACATCATCTCTTTTGACACTGACATTCATAAGTCAGCTCCAATTTCTTATACTAATATATACTTCACTAGATTTTTTCTGTTGGCCTCTTAATTGAAATAAAGCACAAGTGACATTGATACTGTGAGTATTCTGGAAAGCACAGAATTTTACACTGAGATGGCCAGTCTTGCAATATTACAGAGAAAACGGGGAGTTAACTGCACCTACAAAGTGCTTTAGCTGCATTTGAATCAAATGTTCAAGTCAGCCAATTGACTTATCTTAACTCAGAACGAGGAAAATGAAATGCAGCCACGCTGAAATGCTCTCATGTAGCACATTTGTATCAACCTGCTGAAATTCATCTAGATTCCTGGTTTTCATATGGTAGCTTTTGAAGTATTTTTCAGCTCTCAATTTTGCCCCTTCTTACTGATGCCTGTAAGAAGTTTTCCATGCTGTACTGACTCAAAAAAATCAGGCTATTAATGGATGGAAGAGACTGGAGCCTTATGACTACCTCACTAAAAAACATTTGAAACTGGTGCCCCTGGCAGGACTCAGGCTCCAGTGCCGGCTACTGACTCTCACTGCTTCCCCTCCTCCCTTCTCAGTGCACATTTGAGGAAGGCACAGAAGTAGTGGGAAGAAAACAAAAATTTAAAAAAAAAAAAAAAGAAAGAAAAAAGAAAAAAAAAAGAAAAAAAAAAGAGGAAAAAAAAGAAAAAAGAAAAAAGGAAAAAAAAAGGAGAAAAAAAAAAGAAAAAACGAAAAAAAAATCTAAGCCAGCTGTCACATGCCTCACAGGTATTTCCTCCTCAAAGTAGGGAGAAGGATGTCCTCTCACAGCTTCTACAGAATGCACTTCCCCTAAAATCTTTACTTGTTGCATTTCATTTCCTGTGGAGAGGAAGAGGTGGAGAGGCACAGCAGGAGAAAGGAGAAAAGGCACACTGAGTCCTGCAGCCCTGCAGTCATACAGGGGTTTGTCCCAGCCTGATCTTCATACATGTCCTTGTCTTTCACAGCAAAGGCTCCTGTGGTAACTCTGGAAGTTTTATTCCTGGAGAAAATTGGTTGCCCACATTCCCTGCCCTACATCTATCCACGTACCTATATATCATCCATGTGTTGCCATGGCTTAGCTCACCTGTTGCAGAATTGACACATCAATGAAAACAGACTAGACAGGATCCAAATTTGAGGCCTTTATCCTCACAATCTTAAGAAAGAAAAACCCTCGTGCACACAGAGTAGGGCTACTGCTGTTCCCCCACCACAAGCCTTGCAGCAGCAAACAGAAGAGAAAGAGAAGTTTGTTTTTCTTGACAGGAATCCTAGGCAGACAAGGCCTAAAGGGAGATTACCCTGCATTTATCTGTGACCAGCCAGTCACCTATCTTAAAATTTCTTTCTGCAAGAAGTTTGAATCATAGGAGTTTTTAAAGACCAATTAAAAAAAAAAAAAAAGCCTATGATATTACCTCATTGAACAGCAAATTTTCATTTGTTTAGTTTTTGTGATAAAGGCTACTGGATTCTGGTTTCCTATTGTGATTTACAGTATATTTCAGTTTGCAACAGACATAATCTAATAAACAACAAATGCATCTGCACTTCCAAATCCTTCAACACAGATGTCACAGTAAATGACGAATATCCCTTATAGGACACGTTTAACTGCCTCCTTTATCCAGATTTTTTATTACTCTGTTTTGCATCAAATCAGGAGAAAACTGTGCTTTTGCAGAACAGGAGTATCCCTTGCTCTTGTAACAGACAAAGACAAATCTGTACGAAATTTGATATAACTGTTTTCTCAAAATCCAAAGATAGTTTAGGATATTCTGCAATCACATTATTTTCAAGGCCGTTCTCCCCCTCCCCCCTAACTATTGCTTGCACAGGATATATAAAAACCTAGTCACTTAAACCAATCTTATCCTCCAAGCTATTTTCAAATTACATTAATCTTGTGTGTGAAACATATGTGAGCGTCCCATAAATAAGTCTATAGGCCATTGAGGCTTTTCTCTACCATAAATAAAAACAAATGGCCCATGTATTTCTATTGATTATATGCCTTCCCCAGAGCCTCCAAAATTCACCACTCAGAATGCAGCAAAGCAATAATGAATTAAAATCTGCAAAACAACGATGACATAGGAAGCACAAAATAATTTTTCTCTGATCCAATTCAAAAACTCAAGCTTATTTTGTAGGGAAGGTACCAAAATTATGTGAGCTTTGGACCATTCCTTTAAGAGTGAATGAGATTTACTTGCTCTAAGAACGGTATGCATTTTGCATGTTGCATACCCAAAAAGAAGCATTAACCAGCAGTTTGTAAACCACAAACTTCACATTGACTGAGGAGAGATATGCCAAACACTTGATTTAAAAAAATCCAGATAAGGTAAGAAGAACGTTCTGAAGAAGCTGGGCAAATAGTCAAGGTGCTGCCCACACAGAACTTACTTATACACTGCCTGTGTTCAAAAACACATCATCTTGATCATGTTTATATAAGCAGCAGTCAAGATACACCCTAATACATGCTGGACTCCAGCCTCTAAGGAAGCACAGTCTATAAAGCTACTTCACTGCTAATTTGGTTCTATATCAAAAGATGAGACACGCTCTCTTTTAATATGCAGTGTCCTGTTAGTTGTCAGACTTGATATTAAGTTCTGAAAAGCTCCTCAGTATTAGGGGTTGCTAATTTTGCTACAACTGGTTTTAATTTAAAATTGAAGGGATTCCCCTTCCACTGCACAGATATGATTTTTCATTAACTACAATTATTATTCAACAAGATGGTACCTACTATTATCTTAGATGTTAACAAAACAATTCATATAAAAGAAATACTACAGCGTATTTTGGTACATTATGCCATTGTATGACCTGTCACAGACTTGGGATACTATGTTAGTCCTTGATCAGTAATCAGTTTAGTGATATTTCTGTCACTGCATTTATTTTCCAGTTTGCAAATGGCTGCAGTTCAACATTTTTTTGTATTTGAAGACATAAAAAAATTCTTTCAATTGATGATCTGGAGTGTGAACAAGTGTTTTCATTTATCAAATGAAGTTTTACTTTCTCTCTATTAACTGTGCAAATGAATGGAGAATTCTTCACTGTTCTCCAGTGTACCCCAATGAAGCATCAAGTAGCATGCTAAGATTTAAACCTCACATACGAAAACCATATTAACACTCAGGAAAGAAAAAAAAATGACTTTGAAAGGGATAAATATGAGTTTGACATTGACATTAGAGCATATTTTGTACAGCCATTTAATTAAAAGAGATTTGATTGCTTCTGCTTCTACTAGTACAGCTTTTCCCCTCGTTAAGGACTAACCAGAACAGCCTTCCTGCCTTATAGCATAGCAGGAATAAAAGCAGGTCAAGTTACTCTCTTAATCCAGCAGATGTAGGTCAGTTTGGCATAAATATCGGAACACACAGAAAATACTAAAGTGCCTGTGCCTACTACAACTGCTGCTGTGAAGTAATTTGGCCTCACTCTCTTCAGAGCTGTCAGTCAGTTGCAGTTGTTGAATTTCCACTGCTGAACTTTGAAAAAAACAGAGTTTTAAGATTTAGATAGGCCTGTACAGCTGTGCTGCCTTTTCAGCTGCTGCCAGAAGCAGCGGCAATAATGCAGGGGATCATTTATTGATGATACCCAGAAAGGCACAACTGCACTTTCATATCTGGTCATGAGTTATTTTTGCATGTAATAGCATACTCTGGTTACTTAACCTAAGGTTTAGTAATTGAATTACCATGATTAGAACCACTGTTTGATTAATGCTGTGGTATATAAGAAGTTTAAAATATAACCAGGATATTTTTATCTCTAGCATAAGAAAACAGTCTCTCTTGCACCATCCGTCCCACCCAACAAAGAAAATGACAGGTAGTCAACAAACTGTTTACACAAAGATGACAATAGAGGGAATATCAAATATCCAGCTATTTAAACAACCACCATACTACATATATGATGATACACTTTATTTTACAAAAAACCTAAACCTTGCCAACTCCATTCACAGAACAAAGAAAAAGCTGTAGAGTTCAGTAATGTATCTCCATGTAAACAAAACTTACACAGAGAAGCTTTCAGCTCTGAAGGAGCTTCAGGGATTCAAATTGAGAAACACAGAACATACACTAATTATTTTTCCTGAAATTGAAGAGCAGCTGCCTGTGGACACTTAATATTCTTTATCAGCTATGTATGAAAAAAGGAGAAATTTAAACCAAGCACTACAAAATAGGAAAAAAAGTTAAATGTATGAATTTATAGTAATGTAAAACTATATTAAAAGTGATTTGCTGCTACTTAAAATGTGAAAGATATAAAAGCATTCACACTCTCCAAGAGCCATTTGATTAAACTATAAAGCAGTAAATACAACTCAATTCATAGTTAGGAAGAAATGGCCTTTCCCTCAAAAATCCCGAACCTGTCAAGAGAGCAGAAACACTCCTGTAAATAAGGCTCATATAGATCCCAAGATCTCTATGCTGCAAACAAAAGGATGGCCAAGGATGCAAGTATGATTTTATTTTTCACATTTACAGGTGTTAGGGAAAGGAGATAGGACAACAGGTATGCAGATATTGTAAAAGGAAGAGATAGGGAGGAGTCTTCCAATCTCTGGAAAACAAAACTGACCACCTACATTCTTGGCTGAATCCTCTGGGCCTGTTCCAAGTTCTACATGTTAAAATGTCCTACACACAAAACACTAATATTAAAAGAGAGCACTGGAAGATGCTCTACACAGCCTCCAGTGTTTTGTCACTGAAATAAATGTTCTGTGCTTCCTCCTCTCCCCTTTAAGATGCCCTTACGGTAGAGTCTTATGTATTGATATTATAAGCACCCATCCTGAGCTTAGAGTGCATTAACATAAAAGAAACTGTAAACATTTAGACTTTGTCTTTAATTTTCATTTGTAGAAGGAAGGGAAAAGGTCTTGAAATGGGTTGAGAGCCAAAAAAAAAAAAAAAGGTAGAAAACCCCCATGACATCAAGAAGCCTTGCAAAGACATCCACATTTCTTTTCGAAAATACTCAATTCTTTCCGATATATTTTCATTATGTAGAAAGATAATTGTTCGAGGGAAAATTCCTGAGAGTAATCATGATTTTACAATGTATTCCTTGCCACTGGATGTGATATTTGCCTTTCTTCCTTTCAAACACACCTCAAAAACTCCTTGGGAAGAAGGGATATGCTCATTAAGATCATACTTAATATCGATGCAATCCCAGAGGACTCTCATACTAAACTGTGTCTAATAGTTTTACCATTCTACATTTGTCTTAGAATGCCACTGACATGCTATTTTAAAATACACATTCTCTCTTCAGAAGCCCTGCATTGTTTTGAGAGGGTCTAACTTTTAAGAGTTTCTGCCTGCTGTTTAATTCAATTAAAAGAAATTGAAGTAATCCTTCTTTCTCCTGAAGAAGGCATTAAGAGGACAATGACACCTTCTATTTCTACTTTTTAAATATTAAATGGAGAGGGAATAATTGTTCTAATCGTTGTTCCAACACAGTCAACCACGCTCTGGTTATACTTCTGTTCTCTTGGCAACTACCAGATGTCCATGTCCATTCCATACATAACAGCTGTTATCAGTTACTTAATCACCATTTGTGATGCACAAGAGAAAAAAATCACTTCAAAATCCAATCTTGACTTTACACAGCAATATTAAAAGATTAATTCTTTGGTGGAAAGAGTAAGAGTAATCACATTCAACACATTTTGTCAATAGTAGGATCAGGCCAGAGTGATGAGAAAGCTAATTAAGAGAACTAAGGCTTCTATACTAATAAACTATAACTTCAAGACATTTACAGTACATTATAATAGAATTGCAACTGATAAGTAAATTTAAAAGCAGAGGGAGATTCACTGATTTACATTTCTGAAATAATATTGGAAAAAAAAAAAGAAAAACAAAATGAACAAGAAAGTGGATAAGAAAAATGTATTTGTCTCAACACAGGCTCTTCAAGAAACTTGATAAATACTTTGAGTGCAAGAGTGATAAATATTATGTGAATGAGTCATCCCCTTTCATGTATTCCCCACGGATGCTGTTACATCATCAATGGGAATTTGGATTGTTTAGTTATGTCATGTTCTAAACCTGAATGTGAACTGCTATATGGTGACTATCAATAAAAATACATGAGGATATCAGGTAAAAGAATTCATAAAATATTAACTAGCCTGGGAAATAAGCAGCTAGTAAGCCTACCAGGCTTGGTTAGAGTGATGGAAGTCATATAAAGAAAAACACCGCCAAGTAGAGTGATATATTTTATGTTTCAACTTGTGTTATTCCAAATAAAGGCTGTATTAAAACTACTGTTTTTTATTCTGTAATTGTCTATACCCTCGCAGACCTTACAGAATTACAACTGCATCTGTTTGACTCGCTGTACACTGTGTTAGCACATGAACACTTTGCTGTCAAGACAACCCCTATGCACACAGCACTGGGTTGCCTGGATTTTGCTAACAGAAACCCAACTGAAAATTCAAAACAGAATCTAGACACAGAAGATATTGAGTAATGTATGACAACTTCATCTTAAATCAGCCTACATGATCTCAGAAGCAGTCATTTGCATATTTGTCCAGGTTTGTTTGCAGGTTTCTTAATTCTGCCCGTAACAGATCTGGGCTAACAAAAAAAAAGTCTCACCCACAAGCAATTACCTGTCTTCACTGATTTGTTGCATCAGTGACCACAGTTGCAGACAAATTAGAGTCCCTACATTATTTTCATCAGTAGACAGGTTGCAAGCATTTGAAGTATATGAAGAAACCACGCTAAGAAGATCTGCCCACTGTTGGCAAATCTTGGAAGCAGATCATTTGCTCCCACACCCGGCACCATCCATTGCCTTCTTGGAGCACATTAAGGCATTAGATGCCATTTGCATTATCACACAGCAGGGGGCTACAGCAGCTACAATTCCAGGATAATCCTAACCTGTATCATCTGTATCCTGTGAATCCAACAGAACTATTTTTATTGTTACAGTTTCTCACGTGGTAACTCTTGACAAGCTTACTTGTCAGGTTGCATAAAAACAGCTCAGACGATGTATTTGAGTTATTCTAAAAACATGCCCTCCTTCAACTGTTAAATTTTGCCTAAGTAAGAGTAAATTCATGAAGCAAAAAAAGCAATCAGAATACAACAAAAAAGTAAGGCTGGCTGTAAACATAAATAACAGCTTAACCCCTTGGGACATCATTTAAGTACTCCAGAATCACTACAGAGCACAAGCTAAGAACAACTGCAGCCAGGGATCCTACTATTTTCACAGCAAACACTGGAGAGGGCAGAGCAGACTAATATCATGCCCGAACTCAGCTGACAAACTGCTTCTCAGCTCAACATGTTATTAGTCCCTCCTCCACCTCCATTGCTCCCCTTTCACAGCAAGCAGTTGACACTGGCCTCTTTTACTTCTTGTTTGCCTCCTTTCTGAAGGGACTGCTTGCTGCTAATGCTATTCCATGCACAAGCTGAGAAGCATTATTCTATGTCCTCTTCCCTCAGCTGATGCTTCATCAATACTCAAGACAGATTTCTTAAGCAAGTCTCTCCACAGACCATGCCAGAAAGGCACACTTCCATACAGGACACACGTCAGCTTGACTCTTTGTCACCTTGTCTTTAATTAGCTTCAGTTTCACCACCAGAAACCATCCGTAATTACAGTCCAGAAGTTCTTCAAATCCTCAGAACAAAGATCTTATTCACGTAAAGAGCTGACGAAAATCCTGCATCTCCCACGGCCCACAAGCAGAAAACCAGAGGATTCTAACAAATCCACTGAGCCACTTCACAACACAGTTTGGGGAAGTCAATCAAGCCAACAGCAAAAACTACTTTTAAATGCAGCTATAAAGCCATCAAAAAGAAATGTGTCTCATATGGTAACTGTGACTGCTACTTGTGTCAAAATAAATGGCAGAAACTGAGAAAACAACGTTTATAAAGTTGCACGGTAAGGTGGGCTGAAAGAATTTGATATTCTGTCAGATACAGTTGCTATTGAGGGCAGTCTTCTAGGAGATATTTACTCCTCCATTCTCCTTTACCTTTGGAGAAAAGGATAGGAGAAATTACTTCCTCTCACTCCTGCCTGAGTGTTACAGGTTCTTTATATCCCCTTGAAGCAGCTCTCTGCTGAAGTGCAGTACACAGACTGCCTAAGTATTTTTGATTGAAGTTTTAATCAGGAGCTGAAAAAATAATTGTGTGAGAAACTGAAGAGAGAGGAGACGTTTTACACACGCGGAGGGTAAGCTGGGCAATGTGTTAAGCATCGCTTTTCCCCCATCTGCAAGGACAGGCCCAATCTGGCTGTTTTCACACAGTTGCAGTCAGGTTTGTATTACACCCCGTTTCTTGCAACATGTTTTTTACCTGATGCAGTTCACAGAGTTACATTCTGCCTGGCACGCTCCCTAAACTGCAGTGAAAGACATCACTGTTTTTAATCACTGGTTTACTCTAAAAACTGCGCTGCGCTGAATGAGGCTGATTGCATCTTAGGAGAGATCAAATCCTCCTCCTCCAGCAGCAGCCCCGATTTTATTGGTGACAGAAAGTCAGTCCAGACGCTTCCCACCCCCCGCTCCTTTGCAGGGCAATGAATTGACAATTCACAGGGAAATGCAAAAGGCAGAGAGGAGCCAGCCCCCAGGTGCAGCGCGCCGCACATGCCCCAATAAATAATCCTGTATAGCACCAACACAGCGGCTCCTTGTGCGGTGACGTACCGGGCAACCCATAAACATCGGGAAAGAATACAAATAATCCGCCCGACGGAACCGTCCTTCGTAGTTGCCCAGAGCACTCCCTTCCCCTTCCATCCCTTCTCGCCTCCTCGGCCGGTAACTTCCCCGGGAAGTGGAGCGGGGGCACTTCGGGGGGTCTGGATGATGCGGGGCGTGGGGGGTACGAGGTTCGTGTGTTTCGGGGAACCCGGGCGGCTGCCTGTGCCCCCGCTCCGAGCTTCCAACCACAGCTCCCTCCGGAGATCGCCCGACACATGACGCAGCCATGTGAAACGCGAGATATATTAAACTTGACGTGAAATGGCACAACGGAGACGGGAAAAAAAAAAAAAAAAAAAAAGAAAAAAAAAGAAAAGAAAAGGAAAAAAAACTTACAAGGCCACTTAGTTTTAATCGACTCTTCGCTTCTCCCTCCCACACCGAACCGCCCCGCACGCCGAGAGAGGGAAGGGCAGGGAGATGCCCCGCCGGCCAGCGGAGTTGCTGCGCGGTGGTTCCCCGACCCCCGGGGCCGCCGCCCCCCCGACCGTCACCTCCCACCGTGTGGTCCCCAAAGCGGCCGGGGGGCCGCGCCGTCATCCCGAACACCGCTCAGGGAGGGAGGGATGGAGGGGGCGAACTCCCGGCGGCAGCGCAGCGGGCTCGGCTCCCGGCTCGGCTTCTCCCGGAGCGGGAGAGGGCTCGGGAAGCTCCCGCAGGCACCTCGCAGCGCCTCGCGGGGGCTTCCCTGCGCGGCGGCCGCTCCATCCGACTTGGCCGGATAACGGGAATGAAGGGGAGAGAGCGGCGACGGGGAGGAGGAGGGAGAAGGGGGAATATAGATCCAGTCTGCAAACTAGCCGCAGGATGAGCCGCCTGGAGCAGGATGGTGAAGGGATCTGGCTGCTGAACCCGCGGCTCATCCGATTACCCTACGTGCACATCTTATGCCTCGCACACAGACACGCACTCCCGGCGCCATCCCCCCCCACGATCCCGCCGCTCCCCCCGCCGGGGAGGGAGGCACGGCTGGAGCCCGCACGTTCCCCGGAATGTTGTTGCGGCGCTCACGCCGCTGCTGCGGCTGCACCCGCACTTTCGGGGGCACGTTTTGCGGCGGCAGAGCGGGCGAGGAGGGGACGGGGGAGCCGGAGGGGGATGCGGGGGTTCCACGAGCGACTGGCGGCGGCTGCGGGGGGGGGGGGGGTGTAGGTGGAGGGAGAAGCGCGGAGGACGATGGAGGGCGGGAAGAGGCTGACGTTGGAAGGGCAGGAAGGGTTAACAGCCGTGCGGCGCTTCAGCGCTGGATAGCGCTACCCGGGCGGGAGGCTGGGGGCGCCCGGGGAGGTGGGGAACCCGAGAGAGGGGCGAGGGAGGGAGCGGGTCAGGAGTGGGGCGGTGGGCAGGGGGGAGCCTGGGATGCCCCGGGCCGCGGCGGTGCCCCCCCGGCATCCCTCCCTCCCCGCGCGTGGGGCAGGGGTGGGGAGGAGGCGGTACCTTGTACGAGGATCCCGCAGAGGCTGTAGAAGCGCAGGAGCGCGCCGGGCTTCAGCCGCATCCTGGGGGCTCCCCTCGGGCTGGGTGGGCGCCAGGCACGCAGATCCGCAGCCTCCCGCCGCTCCGCTCTCCGGGCGCTTCCTTCCCCCCGCAGGAGCCGCCGTCGCCGCCGCCTCCGCCGCAGTGTCTCCCTCGCTGTATCCAGTGGGGTGAGGAGGAGGAGGAGGAGGAGGAGGAGGACCAGGGTCGCGGGGGTGGATTGGGGAGGGAAGAGGAGGAGGAGGAAAGAGCGGCTCTCTCCGCTGGCTCCGGCGCTGCTGGGCAGGTTCAGGTTCCCACCGCGGAGCGGTGCCAGGTGCCCCCGCCGGCTCCCCTCGCCCCTGCCGGCGCGTCCGTCCGTCTCTCCGCTCGCCTCTCCTGTGCTGTCCCGTCCCGTCCCGTCCCGCTGGCGGGAGGCGGGGAGAGGAGGGGTGGGATGCGCAGGGACCCGGCTCCGCTCCCGCCGCTTCCCGGCGCGACACACAAGGGCACTCTGGGCTCGCCGGGCTCCCCCGGCCCGGCCCCGCCCCCCGCACAGGCTCCACCCCTTTCTGGAGACGCCACGCCCCCTGTGCCCCGCCCACAGCGCCACACCCCGGCCCTCCCCGAGCCCAGGACACGCCCCCGCTGCTCCCCTGGCCACGCCCACACCCGCGCGGCCCCGCCCCTCAGGCGGGCGCTTGAGTGGCGTGGCGGCCGCCCAATAGCCGGCGCCCGGCGTGGGCAGCGCGGCCAATGAGGCGGCGCGTTACAAAGCGAGCGGGCGGTTCCTCCGGGCCGGCCCCGCTGAGCGGCGGAGGGCTCGGGCCAATCGGGAGGGGCGGCGGCCGCGCGGCCGCGCTGCAGCCAATGGGCGGGGAGAGCGGCGCGGGGGGGGCGTGGCCGGCGGGCGCTGTCCAGGGCCGGTCCTGAAGCGGCGGCAGAGCCGGGGCGGCCCCGGCGGGTGCGGGACGGGGGCAGCGCCGGCTCCGAGCGGCCCCTCACGGCGGGGCGTGAAGCCCCTTCTCCCGCCCCTCCGCGTCTCCTCCCGCCCCTCTGAAAACAGCGGGTAAAAGGATGAGTCTCCGGATTCGTCGGAACACCGGAATTCCTGTGCGGGCGCCTCTCCCGCGGCTCCGCCTGTGAGGCCCCCGAACAATGGCAATAAAGAGCGTGGACTTTTCGCGGTGCTGCCCGGACTGTGAACGGCTTGGAGAAAGTTCTTTGCTTGAAGGGTTTCTTGGGAGGGTTGGGAGCATTTTTTTGGGGGGTCCTAAAGTGCTTGTGGTCTAAAAGCTAAAGGCTCTGAATGTGGTGAGGAAGCCCAAGAGGGCAGGCAGCCACTCCATGTTCGTGTGTTCGGTGTTCAGCCTTAAAGGATCTGCCTGTGAACGTCCTGTGGAGGAATTCTGCTGCCTTGTCTGGGAGAAAGCAGGATTCCCGTGCACCCAAATGCCTGTAGTGATCAGGTGTTTCTCCAGTTCTGGTTCCATCTATTTTCTGTTGAGGTTTTTACCCTGTGTTTCCCACGGTAGCTCTCTGTATTCCTGCCAGTCTTGGAACCCAAAGAGCTTTATTTAGATAAGCGATGAAATAGTCTTTCCTGCAGGAGAGGGAAGCTCTTAAAGCTTTTATAACTCATTTCTCCGAAGGGTCCGTGGTCTCAGATCACCAAAGAAGTGCAATCAGTTGTCAGCTTCACCTCGAAGAGCTCGCGCTAGGGTGGGATCTGGGAAGTTATGTATTCTGGATTCATGTCTTCCACGTTGTCCATTAGCAAATGGTGATTATACCTGGCAACAGCTGAGACTGCATCAGCTTTTATATGGAGTCCCTCCTATCTCCAAAAAGAAGCTCACATAAAATATAGAATCAAATTACAGGATTGCATTTTAATGCTCTGTCATTTGTATGCTTTTGTATCAAGGAAACATCACGTACGTCTCCATGCCTTTGGTAGATTACATTAATACAATCAAAGATGTTGCACTAGAACGTCCTCTGAGAAGGGGATATTTGAAGTCTGTCTCTAAGGGATGAGTAGATTGGGTGATACTTGTCTCTACCTCTTTTTCTTTTTGTTAATACTGAAAAAATACACAATAGGCAAAGGTTTTAGGGCTGTACTCAGGGTAAAGTGCAGGTACAGCAGTAATGAATGGGGAATGATTATCAAAATATTGTAGAAGTCTTACAAAAAGGATCAAGTTGTCATTTTTAAGGCAGCACTGTAAATGTCAACAAATCCTTTTTTTTTTTTTGGTTGGGAGAGGAAATTAAAAAACCAATTCCTACAAAATAAGCAACTTAAATCCTTCACTAAGGCAGGACTATAATCCATCCAAAGTGCTTTTGCATTAATTATGACATCTGACAGCTCTGTACTTTTGACAAGACATACTTTTGATTGTAGTCTTGTTCCAGGAAACGTTACAGGAAAGGTACAAATGTCTTCCCAGCTTAGTGACTAAAAGGTGTAAAAAGAAGTCCCCTGGCAGGTGTAGGAATGAAATGTCTGTCTGTACATAACGGTGGTTCCAAGCCTTCGCCACAGTAGCACACTTGGAAAAGCTGATCTGCATGTTTAAAGACACCAGCTGACATTTTCTTCCCAGGATCCAGTAATATGGACATTACACCACACCCCATGTCAGAAGCATAACCAAAAACACTGGTGTGCACCATTATTTTCTGGCTCAAGTGTTTCCAAAATGAGTTTGGTGACATGTCGAATGAGAAACTGGTTCACAGGGAGGGGAGTGGGGAGGGGAGGTTGGCGTTATTCCTCTGCATCACAGAGCAGAAATATTTACTAAACATTAGAAAATTACACCTGGGGTCCAAAAAAGCACCAATCAAGCACTGCAGTGCAGAGGAGTATCAAGAGGTCTTTACACTGTGACCTTTCTGTCCATTTTTCAAAAAGAGAAAAAATTCACAACAAAACCCCGTGGTTTATCTGACTAACTATATATCTGAAAAATTTATGATTAAAACCATTAGAATCATGCCAGACATGATGTCATACTTCTTCTGATTAACTTAGCTGTTCTAATTTGACAGTTTAGGTAGGCACAGTATCACATCTTGTGACATCCAGTGGCAGCTGACACCAAACATAAGCAGAACTTTGTAATTGGTCTGTGAAGCTGGAGCTCACACACAGCATGGCCAGAAGCCTTATTACTGCCAGACCGAAAAGGCAGCAGGGACTCTTCAGGAAACACACTTCACAACGAAGTAAAGAGTAAAACCCTAAAATGTTAACACAAGATAACACTGACAATCAGATGCAGAGGGTAAACATCTTATCGGAACCAGGAAAATGTTCTTCTGCATTATCCTGTTATTTATGAAGGTGATATGTACAAATATTCCAATTGCCAAACAAGGCAAAGGAATTTAATCCCCAAGCATGATTCAAAAAGAGTCCTCAATTGTTTCCTCTCACTGAATCAATAAATAAAAGTTGTCCAGCTTCCCATACATTTTCAGCATAGATCCTATATTATGTTCTCCTACCTGACAATTTTTTTTCTTTTTTCACTCAAAAATGAACAGACAAGCTCTTCCTCTAGCAGAGCAACCAGCTTTCTTGGTTGTTCCCTCCCAATTATTTCCCGTTCATCCTTTTCTAGAGGGCATAGATTTCACAGGTATTGGTGTATAGTACAAACCACTTCATCTCTGGGTACACTACATGATCGTTTAATTTTCTTGCACTTTTTCACTGCTGATAAACAAGACTTTGGGATTCTTTCTGAGAAGCTAAACTCCACCTGCTCTAGAAGGAGCCGTTGGTATTGTATTGGGCCAATCTACCCCTAGAGTTTGCCTTGAAAGACAACAAAATCTGAATGGATAAACATGTTTTTAATTATGCTCCATGATAGCATCAGTCTTCTATGATTAGGGAGAGGAAATTATACCCAAGGAAAGCTTATTTGTTTGGCAAAATATTGTGGCTTTGTTGATTTCAGCAAATGGTGGAAGACATAGAGATAATTTAAGGAGAGAGAACCTTCCAATATTACAAGCTGAGAAACATAGCTCTAGAAACACTTGCTCTGTGCTATGTTCTATAATATATACTTTAAAGTTAATTTTGTATAATCTAGAAGGTAGAGAAGAAGTAGTCAAAATATGGTTGCAGAGTTCCAACAGCAACAAAGAAGCCCCAGAGGAAGTAAGGTATGGAGAAGGCAAGCTGGCAGTGACAGAAGTTGGAGACAGATTCCATCCTGAGCTGCAAAACTGCTAAACTCTCACAAGCACATTTAAAATAGTAATTTGAAAAGTGAGACTCGTTTATATGGCTCAATAAAAAAATCCTGTGAGAAAACCCCACTACCGCTGCCACCCAGCCTTGAGGAATTATCTGGTTGGATAAGAGCCACCTTTTGCAGCAGTCCTTAATAAATCTTTAATGCTTATATTTGCCCCCCTGTACCTGAAAGTGGCAACACAGCTTCCCTCATGTGGAGAGTCCCTCTCCAGAAGGCCACACATGTGATCACAGAAAGGGCATTTCCCTGCCCAGTGCACCATTACTGGCCTATGTGGAAATCAGAAGAGCAGATGTTCATCACCTGAAGTCTGTGTATTTGTCTTTTACATCACCCTTTACATTCCTTCAGCAGATGGAACAGAAGAGTTGGTGTTTTGTTTGTTTTGGGTGAGAAATTTTGAGTGGTGAGGTGAGTTGCTGTTGTTTTAAATGATGTGGGTTTAGTTAAAGCTGGTTACTTAAAAAAAAAAACAACAAAAAAAATCAAAACCCATATGACATTTACTTACCAGATGCCAGCAAAAATGCATTGGTTTGAACAAATACTGTAACTACTAATTTAGTTAAATCTATCCAACTGTGAAAATATATTGGCATGAATAAAAATATATAGACATGAAACGCATTGCACTTTTTTTTTTGTTTGAAAAAAAAATTGGCTTCTGCAAAGAGCAATTGAAGTTTGAAAATATGCTCCCGAGAAGAAATGTGTTCATTTCCATAAAACATATTGGTGTGTAAATTTACAGTATGTATCTCTATCAGTTCCAGAGCAATATTATGAATTCAGTGAAATTTTGTTCTGTGTTAGTTAGCAAGATGAAACAAGTAAAAGGAATGACATGCTGCAAATACTACATATAAAATATGTGTGGGATGAAGCCCCATTTATAAAGGAACTATAAATGTGAGATATTTCACAGACTTTTGGAGGAGAAAAAAGTCTGTAAAACAAAAAAAAACTGTCAATGCAATGCCAATGCAAAATAAACCAAAGTCAAACCTCATTGGTATCATTATCATTGGAAAATACCTAATCTACATTTTGAGTTGGTGAATATAATTGCAGAAGAGAATTACCAATGGTGAGTGGAAGCAGAATTATCTTATTCATTACCAGACCTCTCATCCATATAATTTGTGGAATGAAGACATGGAAAAAAATGGTGCTGGTAACATAATTCTCCATACATTCTAGTTAGATCTCCCTCCTCCTGGAGTGATAGATAATTAGCAAAAGTTTGTGCTTTCCTACGCTTTCTAACTGTCAACTGAGAAGCAACCACTTGAAGAAACATTTAAGTTACCTACCCCAGACAATATAACTGTAGAGTTATATCTTTCCAGAGTTCAAGAAGCATTTGGACAATGTTCTCAGGCACATTTTGTGATTCTTGGGTTTGTCCTGTACAGGGCCAGGAGCTGGACTTGATGATCTTTCCATCTCAGGATATTCCATGATTTTATATAATGTATGTTATGGTTGGCCATAAAAACATATTAATGCATGGATTTAAACAGAGGCTAATTGTGTTTCAAATATGCTTAAACATGTTAGCATACAGTGTAGAATACATCCTAGGTAACATCTTTGATATATATATTTACCCAATTATCTCTTAACATCTTTGAAATATGTATTTATCCAATTTGAAATATGTATTTATCCAATTATCCAGGTTTTTTATTTCTGATGATTTGCAGTTTTTAATTGCTTTGCATTTTCTTATTTATGCACAAATTATATGATATTTTTCAAAAAACTCTCTTGCATTCAGCTGAGGTAACAAAGAAATATTCAAAAACTCAGAAAGAGGGAAGTTGTTCATTTTGTAGAACCTCATGTAATCCATTTTACTTTCTTAAGGGAAGCTTCAATTACTGACACCAGAACATTTGCAATGGTAAATTTACATGTTCTGATAATTTTTAAGGAGGCTCTAAGCATTTAGATCCAACATTTGGTTTTTTTCAGACCAAGATTTTCATATCTTGTATTGAAAATATTTCCAAATACAAGTCAAAGTATTTTAGCAGATCCAGAGAAAGACTCAAAAATTGAACAAATACATTGGTTTGCCAATACTAAAGACTCCTAAAATAATTTTTTCTAGCCTCTACATTTTTTTAAACCAAAGTTCTAAGAATTGATAGGACCTTTCTGACAAGAGTATTTCTTTTGCTGTCTCTATGAAAATCAGTCCAAGGCATAAGCCTCAGGGAAATAAAACAATGTACACAACTGACTTAAAAGATCATAGCCTTTAAAATTTCTACATATTCTGTCTCTGCTCAGCAGGCTTCTTAAAGTTAGAAGATCTAGCAGTGAAATACAACCATGCAGCTAGACTGGATTACTAGTGCTCTTTCTAGCAATGACAATGAGATTGCAATTCTGTCAGATCAGTAACATTAGATACCATAATTAGGAACAGAATGTACAGTCTCTGCTTAGCTTGTGTCTAACCCGCTCTGATGCCACAATTTTCCTCACTGAAGACCTGCTTGAACGTGTCATGGCACGCTCACCAAAATTCTCTTTGACAAGAATCCAGGGAATACGAGAAATTGTGTACTGCAGTTTTCACCCTGATTTCAGTCAGGGTGCTGAGGGCACTAATAAGCCCTAATGGTCCTGTGCATCCTCACCTGGGGTCTCCACCTGCACCCGTGGGCTCAGAAGCTCTCTTTAAGCTGAACTGTGTTAGAAAAGTCATGTCTTTAGCTTAATCCTACTCCTGTCTTTTCATGGAATACTTTGATTCAGATGTCAATCAATTGCTTGATCTTAGCCTGCCTTCTTTTCTGGGCCTGCCTAGTGATCACTCATCCTAACCTTGACCAGCAGATTGACTTCACAATGTGAGCTCTGATCTGCTTCATTTCCATGATAATTCCTGGACTCCTGGTTGGACTTTTCTGTAACCTCTGGGTCTGTCTTTGCTGCTTCACTGTGGGACTGGCTGGGGCTGGTGAGGCCTCTGTCCTGATGAGCTGGGCATCCCTGTGTTCCTGTCTCACCTTTCCTTAGGAAAGCAGTCCCATGCTTGATGATTCCTAGCAGATGTGGTCTGAGAGACCAGAGTTCCCAAGAAGTGGGAAATAGATCCAGGTCTTTGGTTTCAGAGGTTTTTGTTGGTTTTTAATGTGCTGACACGTGGAAGAATCAAAAGGGATGTCTCGTGGCACAAAAAAAAAAAAAAAAAAAAGAAAAGAAAAAAAAAAGAAGAGGGAGAGAGGAAAAATCTATAAGGGAGGAAGGTAAAATACATTCAGTCAAATTATTTTGGGACACTAGCTAAAGAAAAGTACAGGTGTGATGGAAGGTCAGGGTAAAAATAGAACTATAGGTTGAATGGATGAAAAAAGCTGGAATAACGTGGAGGTTGAATTGTGGGGGAACATAAATCTTTAGTAAGGAAAAGCAAAGCAATGAAAACATGCTGTTGAGACCCCAGGAGGAAAGAAGTGTGTGATCACCCAGGCAATGAATTTAGGACAAGCAGAATATGATTTGGGAAATGAGAAGCATAAGATAAATCTGAAAAGAGAGTAAATCTTCAAAGAGGAACTGAGAATCCTTGAGCAAAGAAACTGGACTGAGGAGCCACAGGATGGGGAACATGAGTCAATACTAGAAAAGAGGTAACAAAGGGAAACTGTGTGGTAATGAAGAACCAGAAAAGAAAGTCCAACAGTAAAAAAAGAGATGAGAGCAGATAAACAAAGACACAAAGCATGAAAAAGAAAATCAAGATTTAAGTAGTAGAACTTATCAAGAGCTAAGAAGTCAGAGGACTGGAAAGAGGAATTATAAAAGTAACTACTGGCAGACGAGACAGAACTAGGAAAATAACAAAATTTCAGGCTTTAAACAAAAACAAGAAATGTTGGTACCCAGATTGCTTTATAGAGCCTGAAACTCGTTGTATCTCATTTTCATAATGCATCTGCTTTCAATAAATACCTAAGATTCATTATGAAGTATATATGAGAGTACTCTTTCCTCTAGGGGACCCCCGGTGGCCTAGCGGTTAAAGATGCTGGTCTCTCAGCGCCAAGGCCACAGGTTCTAATCCCGGTCCCCCGGGCAGATGGAGCTCGTCAGCTCCTAAGGCCATCCATCTAAGAGAAGGTCACTCGAAACAAACCTATGTCCTGAGGACCTCACTGCCATTGTCCAAGCC
>JAWWLV010000001.1:7249690-7263110 GCA_035041135.1 Platyrinchus mystaceus
AATCCATTGCGCAGGCTTGAAAGGTAAAAACACCTTTCCCAGATCTTCGTTCGCGAAGACTGGCCACTTACCTTTACTCTTTCCTCTAAGAAATTTGCTAACTGATGAGCTCAAAAGAAAAGGTGTCAGGTGGATTTGAAGACACTAGGCCTTCTGGTGATGTGCATGGATAGCAATGCAAAAACATTTTTGCCACCTCATTCACTTTCATAAATTTTAGGGAAATACATACATATATGGTGTGTAAGTATCTTACAGTTAGGAGATGATCATAATGAAAGAAATGAACTCATTAGTTATAAAATCTTTGTGTTGCTTTTGCATTTCTATATGATGAGCTATAACTGCATGACACGTCTTCCCTCTGTTTTCTTCTGTGCCTTGTCCACCTATCAGCCTGTTCCACCCCTCATAACACAAAGTCTTGGTACTGTATACAGCCCAAGGAGAAGCTCTGGGGATGATTCATGGTTTTGGGAAGAAGGAAGATTTTGATAGATAGAATCTCTAATTCATTAACTGATAATAAAAAATGGAAAAGACCTAAACAATGTGGCAGAGGTCTAAAAGAAGAAAAGACAGTCTTAGAGAAACTGAATGCTGCCTTTGAGAATTGGATTATGTTTCACTGTGCCACAGAGTTCCTCTGTGATGTTAGGTAAGTCAACCAACGTTTTTACAGTGTTAATAAATTGATATTAATGCTCATTTTCTCAGTTCCCAACTTCATACCAAAGAGTCTTATCTGCAGAAATGTGAAGTACTGCAGACATCCTAAAGCTGGTGTGAACTGGACTAAGAACATGCAGAGCTGTGTAATGAAAATTGGCCACTTGGAATTAGTGGTTACCTTTGACATTAATCTTAATTAAATACTTCATTATAATGTATCTGCAGAACGAGGACAAATTAAGGTTGCATAGGCAATTCTGAATCCTGGCATTTCTCAAGTCCTTGATTTTTCAATTTCAGTGACATTAATATGGCTTTGTGTATCTATTTGGTCACATATTAGAATTTTTTTCTTTTTATTAGCTTATTAGCTTTGATTTAGTTACTCTTTTGAAATATTTGCCTAACACTTTTAAATCTGTTATATCTCAGAAGTGTAATCACCACAAATGAAGTCAGTGAAAGTTTCAGGATTTTTTTTTACCCTGAAGAGTGTGAATCTCTTGGATTAAGCCAATAAATCACAAATGAACACAGACATTACGACTACTAACATAAATAATGACTTACATTGCAGCTTGTTACTGGCTCCAAATATGGAACTGAGTTCACCCGTCCTTTGAAGGAAAATGGTGGAAGTATATCAGGAAAGAAATGCAAAGTACAACTTGTCATTCTCTGTTAAACTGTACCAATTTCAGAGCAGGTAAGAAGTGTTTGTTACTGTGATCACTACATTATTTGGCATGTAAACCTTCTAATTTTTTTTAAGCAGAATATTCTTATTTTTGATCATATTGAAATGTATGTGAATCACAGAAATCAGTGGCATATAAACATTTATAAGTTCTCTAGACTTATTTTTATAAAGTGTCGTTCTAGACCTGCAGCATAACAAGCCCTGTTAATATGTTGTTTAATGAACACAACATACTAAGTAAACTTGGCATATTTTTTAATGCAATCAATACATAATGAGATAGTAAAGAGTTTCATTGTATCACTTGCCATTGTGATACTGGACAATCAAGTCAAACAGTTTGCTGCTGGGTGAAAAATGGAATTAAGGATAAAAGAAAGTATATGCTGCACTACCTGCAGCCATAAGGAGGCACATTGTTTGTATTCCCACAGAAAAATTATAAAGCAGAAGATTTAATGGATTAGAATCCAGAATTCAAGTTTCTATAGCAGTGAGATAGAAGAGTTATAAAGGAAAATATTTGAGACAGAGGAATACAAGAAACTATAAAAAGGTTTTCAAGGTGCTTGTACTTGTTAAAGCAAATTTAAGTTCTCTGATAATCACAAAATTGGTTTGTGGCAAGTGCATTTGGTTGCCCTTAATACTTCAGCTGTTAGAAAATGGTATTAACAACACTTTAAAATAGTGGCATAAAAAGCAAGATTTTTGAATCTTATGGGTCTAAATTATTTCCTGAGATTTTTCTTACTATCAGAACTGTGTTGTAGCCTATTGTCAGTAATTTTTTAAGTCACAGACATCAAGATTGGAATGAGATGAAAATCAGCCCTTGGTAGAGGCTCCTTATGGAAATAGTGTTGAGTAGGGACATATACTGAATATCATTTTAGAAATTGTTTTTCTAGGTCTCAGTTGTCTGAAATTTTTCACATGCAACAGAGATTCTTCAGTTAATTGGTTTAAGCTATGTCTCATTTCTTAAGATTAGAATGATTTTTATAGTACCAAACTACAGAAAACCACTAAATACAACTATACTACGAGGATACCCTTAGTTTTTCCTGGGAAAGTATAAAGACTAAAATTAACAAATGCTATCTGAGCAGCAGGCAATCCACTGGAGGCTGGTTTCTTGCCTACAGCAGAACTCAATTTGATTTGCTTCATATTTATAGCTTTTGCATTTTACAGAGGGCAAAAAAGGTTAATTAAATAATTTCAATATTTCACTTTAACAGTATACAATAACTATTTACTATATAAAAGGTAAGTTAAAGAGAAAAAAATAGGAAACATTATTTATGTTCTGTTCCTGCATTCTGTTCAGGCATCTGTTATATGAGGAAAATAGAAGGTAACAAAGGATACTTTCCCAATACTCATACTCCAAATTGTGTCTTGATATACAAAAATGCTTCATCATATCAAAACTGAATATCATTATAACATTATGAAACACATGCTTATCTGTCATTTACAAAAAGTCTTGATTATTAATTGAGGTATTTAATGAAGATTAAATATATGGAGTAGAGATTCTCTCTTTTTTTTTCATAGTTGTTTCACATGCAACGTTTCTGAAAGCGGTGATGGATTGTAAATGGGAACTAGGATTACTAAATGACTCAGCAGAATCTGGCAAGATGTGATACAACTCATTTTGTGTCTCCTACAAGCATGCTCTGAGGTTGTTAATTGTGTGTGTATATGAGATGATTTGAATTTCTACTGATAAGATTGATGAACTTTCCTTACATTAGAGTAATAGAATTACATTTGTGATATTTTAATTTGTTATTTCAGTATCAAATAATATTAATAAATATTTATTGAATAGTAAACCGTAAATAGCCCACGAATGAGCAGTTGAGTTGTTCTGTACTTCCCTGGTGATACTCCCAGTCTATATAGGTTTATGACCCAAAAGAATTGGCCTCAGTACATGATATTTTTCTGTGAAGGAAATAATTTATATGGAAAATTCACTTCTGTTTTTAGTTGTTCAGCATTTGCATTCTTAGGTGCATGAGGCATCATTATTTGAACACTGGACAGTGCAGTTCAGTTGTTTGACTATTGTACTGGCAGACTAGATATTACTCTGCAATGTTTTAAGAAGAGCTTCCCTTTCTAAGTGCTGTCTCAGTGACCATTTGTTATGGGAGAGTGTTGTTAAAGCATGTTCTGAATAAGGCTGTTGTATAATTCAACTGACATTTACTGTCTGTCCCACCTGAAAAAGGCTTAGCAGTGCATCGTCAGCGATGTGTAGATGCATCATCCACCTTCCACATGACTTCACTGAAGTTCACGCTCAAACTATCAGAAATTTCTCTGAAATTGCTCAGCTCTGTGGGTTTTTTTTCTTGGTATGAATATGTCCATGATCAAGCTGTCATTTGGATTTACCGAATTCTCTCCCATCTGCTGATAGTTTTGAGTATTTAATTACTTTTTTTCCTGTGAAGTTGCTCTTTTATGTTTCTTGAGAATTTCTCTGCTTTCCATTTGAGGAGCTCAGTGTGTGAAGGGAATGTGTTGTGTAAAAATTCCTGTTCTACTATGGTAGTCTAAAAATTCCATGTCAGGAAACTATACTATTCAGTGATAAAGTTTGCTGTTGATTTTGGTACAGTTACTATTTTCTAAAAATTATAATAATAAACTGATGAATTATGCATTTCTAAAGCAGATATGCAGTGTTTTCTACTCCAAGAGTCCTGCAAGTATGAAGTGGGCTCCTTATTAGTAAACATTCCCTAAAAATCAGAGACGGTGCCATGTACAGGTACATGTCAGAAGGAGGAATATGAAATGAAAAATCATCTGTTTTGCTACTACACTGATACTTAAAATTAAAGCAATTTTTCAGGATTGCAGCTTAGCAACCTAAAATGTAAACAACCAGAAAGGGAACAGTTTGTATATCCTGATGATTTAGACTGACCAAAAAGGATGTGAAATGACAATCTAGAGCTTTGTATGCTTCATCCTATGGGGTGAAAAATGTTTTTGCTGGTCTGAAATTAGTGGGAATAGTTCTAGTCTGGCACTAGTGATGGGCACAGCACGAAGAGCAGTCATTAGCAGTCACAGAACTAATCAATATTAGGAAAGGCTCATAAAACTTCAAGTTATAATTGCTTAAAGAGAAAAAAAGAATTTAAAAAAAAAAAAGAGAGAGAAGGTAGAATGGTAATTAAAGCCCTCAATTAATGTACCAGACTTCTGTATGAAGGTTATGTAGTTAAGAATAATGTGTAGCAGTGTGAAGGGCTTGGTATCTGTAGGGAAATCTTACAGAAGATCAAACAATTCATAGAAACCCAATATTCCCATGCCATTTGAGGTCCCTCAAGTCAACTTGCTCAAATAATTTCAGTGTTTATTTTCTTGCTTTTCAGGGGTTTTTTCCTAAGTAAGAGCCAAATTCTCTTACCTATTTGAATGGAAACTTAGTTTGATTCTCTGCATTGCAGTGGTTTCCTTCACAAGTTTTTAGTTCTAGTGAAAGGAACAAGGGCTTTACAACATATCCAAGTACAGTTCTGAGATAATAATACTGCAGAGAAATTTCTTCTGTTTTCTCTGTCATGCATCTGCTGATGTTGTCCATGTTTCAGTATGTTTTTTTCACTCATGGAATAATATTCTGAAAGGTTTGAAACTTCATGTAATACTTCCTGAGAACATCTGTTGATTCAGTGTTGTGGAGCATAATGCTGTAGAGAGTGCACTGTAGATTGTCCTCTTTCTCCTTTCTCTTTTTGGCCCTGGGCTTGTTGTTTTACACTTCTCTACACCAAATTGCCTAAGTCAGTACTGATAGCTTTTCCAGAATTTTCTGAGTTTTACTGTAGTTTTTTTCCTGTTGATCCTTCTTCATTCTGTGTTTTGTTATCCACGTGTTTTAGCAACTCACTTCTCATTTTTATATAAACTGAGCAAAAGAGACTGTAATGCTCTTGTGGCATTCCTGTAGTAACCTCATTCGAACTCCAACGTTTTTCCTGATATATATTAATTTAGCTGCTGTATATCATTAACTATATGATCTCTTGAAGCTAACAAAATCAAAAAGCTGCTTCTTTTTTGTATTTCCTGATTATAAATCTTAAAATTAAATTCAATATATTAACTGTACAAGTAGCATCATAATATTTCGTTTTCTAATGATTCAAAGCCTTGGATATGTGTTGAAAATTCTTTACTGATGTGTTTGTGAAAATCTATTGTCTTGGTGTCCTCAGCATGATGCAAAAAACTCCTGGATAGTACAGATTCCAAAGCTTAGCAAAAGATGTAGCATGTGTTCAAATGTAAATGTTTTAATGGTCCCATTAATTCCTGTGGCCTTTCTACGAATTGTCCCACTGAGGTGGAGTTATGCCCCTTCCCTTTTCCATGTCAGTAGATGTAAAGTTGCTCAGAGAAGCTGTGGATGCCCCACCCTTGGAAGCGTCCAAGGCCAGGCTGAATGGAGCTCCAAGGAACCTGGTCTGAAATAACTGCTTTATTGTTCAGGCCCTGAATAACAGAAAACAAAATACAAGAGAATAATATTTTCTGTTCAGTGTACAGGAACAAAAGGTTTGTATTTTTCATCTATTTGTTCTGAATCTTGCTATCTATTCACAGAAAAGGAAAGTGTTAGAGGTGTGGGCTGGCTGTGAACCGGTTTAAATATTGATGTGTTTAACTTATTACAGTTAGAAATCCAGTATGTAGCTTGTGTTAGTCTGAATGGAGGCTCTAGCTCTCTGCTGTACACAATCAGTGTTTGGACTGGATGTACAGAGAATCTGACATAAATATTTACAGCATCTCTCAGTCAATCATACCTTCTAATTCAGACAAATAAATTACTGTAACAGTGAGTCCATAGTCTTAACACCTTCAAACAAAGTTGTGCCAAAGGGTAATAGAGAGAAAAATTAGATAAAATAATAAATTCTCATTAATTCTTTTCCTACTTGGCCAACTAGTAATATGGAATAACCAAAGGAAATGGGGAAAAAAAAGTTGCACTTTAAACCATAACTAATCACAAAAGTAAGATTACCTCATCATTCAATCACCTTGCTTACAGTTTAGGATATAAATTGAAATGGAAAGATCAGATGCTTCAACATTTTGTAGATTAAATTTTGCATGAGTGTTACAGCTGCTGTTTAATTTCATACTACTTAGTACTTTCACAGGGGTTGTCTCAAACAGAATTTTAATTCTGTGGGAAAAAAAAAAAAAAAAGCATAGAAAGCTGATGAAAAGTGGCTATGTGGGTTTACCCAAAATAAGCAATTTGAATTTACTTTGTTTTCCTTGAAAGATGTAGTGCTGAGTTCCAAATTAGAGCAATTTATGACCAATCTTTCTCATTTTCATTACATAACATGGGATCACTTAAGATGGAAAAACAAGTAATTCCAGTGTCCAGGTGTCCAGTCATTCATAGGATTGCACAGCCTATACAATATTGCATCTGAAGACAATTCAGAAACTTGGCTTAGTACAGAAAATGGTTATGACTTGTTCCATTTTAGAGCAGAACAATGAGGTCTACACATTGTACTGCTTCACACCTGACTGTGTAATACACGGCCCTTATGAGAGTTGTAAGTTATTTTCCTTTTCCTTTTTCCTCCCTGGTTTTGCTAAGACATCTGGTTTTAGCCTGGTCATACAGCAGCTGGAAACTTTGTAGGAGGGTTCTAAGATGGCCTTCAGGTTCTAATAGCATCTAATAGAATCATCCCCTGCAGCTTTAAGAATTACCCTCAGGGCAGTGATACTGAAAAGGTCCTGGAGTAGCTTGGGATTTAGGTAGGCAACAGGTTTGCAGTAGGCAGTAAGTTTCAATGTTCTTTAATATGGAGAAATAGGATTAGTTACAGCTATTCAGATTTAGCAAATTATGGTGAAATCTGTTCAGAAATGTCTCAAGTATTTACAGATAAGAACTGTCAATGGGATTTATTAGAACTTATATTTAATTGTTGAGTATTATGCATGCACTTGTTTTATGACTGTAGATGTAGACAGCTCGTGGTTTCAGCAGCAGTTTTACTGTACAGTGATGAAAGACATGAGCTGTTATCCAGTCTTGAGTAAAAGCAGCCAATGGAAAAAAACTGACTACATCAAGAAAAGTAAAAACTAGGGAACTGCCCAATTATGTTATTCCAAATTTTCATTAGTCTCAGTCTCCTGGTTTCAACTGTCCAGTGAAAAAAGACAAGGTTAAGAGGAAAAAACCTCAAGCTGTGCCAGAGGACGTTCAGGTTGGATAGCATGAAGAATTTCTTCACTGAAAGGCTTGTTAAACATTGGAAAGGACTGCCCAGGGAGGTGATGGACTCCCCCCCATCCCTGGAGGTGTTTGGGAAATCACTGGACACAGCACCCAGTGCCATGGTGACAAGGTGGTGATCAGTTGGAGGTTGGACTCAATAGTCTTGGAGGTCATTTCCAATGTTAACGATCCTCCCCTCCCCTTCTCTCCCCTCCTTTCCCCTATTCCAGTTCTTCTCAATGCTTTTTGAGAAGCAGCAGACAGACAGATAGCATTCAAAATGTAGGCAACCACAGATTCATACAGTGAAATGCTCTAGTTTGGTTTTGTTCTAATTTCCATCCTTGATATTTGCTAACATTGCCTTGTTGCTTCCTAACCCTGACTATCAGTTCTTCAGTAGTAAACCAGTCACTATCTCAGTGATGACTTAAGGGAGATTGTTTATTTTTCTGTGTAGTTGTGGACATATGTTGGGAGAAAGGAGAAGAATGTGCTGTATGTGGCTATAATATGTAGGGGGTGCATTTATTTCTGCCAGACATACATTCTTCTGCATTTACTGATACTGAATTCCATTTTCTATTTTACTACATTAATATGTATGAGATTCTTCTGTAACTGTTAGGAATCTGCTCTAGCTTTGCCTCCTCTGATTATTTTTGAAGCAGCGAGGGCTTTGTCATGTCATTCACCCATCCAGTCCTCTGTAAGCAGATCATAATCATGTTTTATTTCCAGATGGTCCTGGAGTATCCCACTTTCCAAGTCTTCTTTGTTTCTACTACAGTATTATTTTTCTGCCCTCTACTGTTGTTTATCCGATTTTTATGGTATGTTTGTGTGCATTTCTTATTGCTTGTTATTGTTTATGATTCAAAGAAAACAAAACAAAAAACAAACCAACACTTTTCCCAGGCCATATATTTGATGTTCTGCTTAATCATGTGATAGCTTTTGTGAGATACTGCAGTTTATATCAGTTAAATGACATATTCTTTTATCTCATGACACTAAACTCACACTTACTAATTTTACTATAGTCTCCATAGGGAAGCTATCACAGTGCTGAGCTGTCAGAGTTCAAGGACCATCTGGATGATGCTCTTAGTTATAAGATTTGGTTTTAGGTAGCCCTGTATAAGGAACAGGGAGTTGGACTTCATGATCCCTCTGGGTCCCTTCCAACTATGATTCTATGTTTTATTTGACTGAAGTTTCATATGTAAGGCAGAGAGAAGGTGTAGTTTGGACTTCAGGAAAGCTATTAAGAAACAACTTTTAAGTTACTTACCACTATTTTGAAGGGGAACCTGTCTGATCAAGATACTATATTTTTTAAATGAGGAACATTTTCATATTGAGGTTTAATAAACTGCTGTGGTTCTATACCTTTCTTTGTACAGAAATGCTCTCTCATGTTCCAGTAACAGAGAAAAAAGATTTTGATTTTTTCTTTGCTTCTCTAATAATAGTTTTAAGTACATAACATGCATTACATGATTTTCTATAATTACTACTGGAGAAACAAAGAAAATAAACTCTGTGTTTTGCAAGTATAAGAAGATATAACTATAAAAATGCTTTTATTTACATTAAGATGTTGGAAATCACCTTATTGTGTGGAAAATAAATTGTTGCTAGAACCTCTTTCCACTTTTACTTATTTTTCTCTTCAGCTGTTTTGCATATTTATTAACTTATCAGAGATACTTTAAATATAATTTTAAAACAGGAAAATAAATATTTTCTTACTTTCTGTATCAGGATAGTTGTAAAGGAGTACATTTTCTGCCTGGTGTACAGGCATGCAATTTCCATTAATAATGAACCATGCAGAAAATTTGCCCTTGAGAGGTGCATGTACAGGCATCGAGAACGTTAATCATTAAAGCTGTCCAGCATTCCTGAACTACTTTCTTATCCAAAAATTATAGGATACATAAGAACTTAATTTCGCATTGAAACAGATGGAATTCATCTGATTCAACTTCTGCAAAGGAATGTCCTTGTACAGAGTCAGGAAAGCAATGTCCTCTGCTGTATCTTCCACGGATTTTAGCAGACAGACAGACAGACACTACCAATCCCCTGACATATGCAATTTGCTCAATTCTCGAGCTTCCTCCAAGTTTCCATACATGTCCTTTTCAAGCAAGTATTAAGCCTACTATTTTTGCTGTCAGAAAACAGGTCTGGTGGTTTATTAGGGAGTCGATAAAACTTGGCTCTGTCACCTCATATTCAAACTACTTCTCTCAGGAATTTGTTACATTATGTCACCACTTCCTGTGAGACTGTCTCAAAACAGTTTGAAGATCTAATTCCAAAAAAATAGTAGTGTGTACAGGGTCTGAAGAGGTAGCTAGATAAATCTGAAACCAGTTTATGAAGCCATGTCCTTATTCCACATTAGTCTTCTTCTCTTTCCATAGTTAATGCAGGAATGCAACCAACCTTTTCTTTGAACTTGTATTAAAAAATGAGCTTTCACTGTGTTTTGTGTGGACTTGCATTAAACTTCAGTTCTGAAAGTTGTTAATACTGAATCTTAGGAAAAAAACCCCTTGCCACGAGTGTCAATAGTGCTTACTTTAGTTATAACACACAAAATGGTGGGGGTAATACTTTAAAAACCTGTCCTGGTGACATAACACTTGATACCTTTCTTACAAACTCTGGATTCTGTGTTAGACCTCATAGTTTGTTCAGTTGATATCTTGAAAGAGAACAAGGTTTCAGCTTTTTTGGAATTGTTTTACACAATTGGTAGAGGAATTGAAGCAGAAACATAGGTATGTAAGAGTGATGATTTCTTGCAAGTGTAATTTACTTGGTGAGCAAATAAAACCTTTAAAATTTCTGAGGTGAGAAGGGTGAAAAATTTCCATAAGTGTCCTAGATTTTTAGGGATATTGCAGAATTTAGTCTGAAAGATACCACTTCTCTGCATAACTTTTATTTTCTAGTTTTTAGACTTTTACTTCAAAATGAAAAGAAGTAAAGCTGATAAAAAATGTGCTGATTTTGAAGTGCACTCCCTTCCTCTTACAGTGTTGCTGCTTTCCTTCCAACTTGTGTTGGCTTTGTTGAGCTACCTTGGCTGAATTAGCAGAGGGGTAAGAAGTTGCTTGAAGAAGATTACATCAGTCTTTATAGGGAACTCCATTATGAATAAAATGTTGATGAGATGAATGGAATTGATATCAAACTAACCAGACTTGACCTTAAGCAGTAGTTCTTTTCTGACTAAATGCTTTATTCATACCTTAAAAGCAAGCATACATTTGGAATGAGTAATGCCATTGAAGTTCTTAAATTCTGAGCTGTCCATCACTGGAGAGCCAAGCAATAACAGCAACCTCCAGGTAGCATCATTCTCAATTGTTCTGAGGCTTAAGGAAAAGAACTGGGAAAAATGACACAGTGATACTGTTTCTCTGGTAGCAGACTAGTCTGAATGCAGTGTCTCCTATTTCAGTGAGTTAAAGAATGCTGCACATGCTCCAGTGAGTCTCAGTGAACAGAAGGGAGAACTAAAAAAGACGGGGGAATAACATTTAGCAGTTTAACTGCCTATAATCTTACCACAGTTCTAACAGATGGCTTTCATAGTGTTACTCTGCATCACTAAAAAGCTGGCATATAACCTCAGTGCAGTTAAATTCCAGTATTGCATTACATACATGGTGTGTTCACTGTGTGGGAGTGTGTATGTAAACACATTACCTGCCTGGAAGATACATCATATGAAAAGTCAGGATTGACAATTCTTGTGATAGCCTCATAATTCTCTTGGTATTCAATATTAGAGTATCATGTTAAGATGCTGTAGAAGCCCAGAAGATACATCTCAAACACCAATAGCCAGAGGGCTGTGGAGCCAGACAGGGAGTGTTGGTAACAACAGCCAAGGATTGTTGGTAATAACACACTGTGAGAAAACACAGGCTGGAGAAGGGGCCCTATGGAGGTTGGGCAGCACCTTTCTGGGACAAACATCCTTGTTCTAGTTCCTGGAGATAAGCACAGCACAGTACAGCTCAACCACAGGAGTGAGGTCGAGGAATGTGTGTGAAGAGCAGGGAGGGATCAAGACCACCTAAGACCCCCAAAGCCCCTTAAATCATTTACAGAAAGGTCTGGAAAAATGGACTGTGCATGGTAACTAATTTGCATAGAAAATGCAAAACTTAGCTCTGTAAAAGGGTAACCCCAGTAAGCCCAGGCAGTGCCCCCCAGGACTGTATATCCTATCAGCTGGATCAATGCTGGAATCAGGAGTACTGGTGATCTCTTTCTTTCTGTCTTGCTTCCTTTCGTGCACGTGCTTTGGGGTCACTCAGTGGTGGAGAGATGGCAGTCCTGGACAACAGTCAGGAAATAGCAGGGGCAGTCACATATGTCTTAGTGCAACCACAGCAGCTGTTTAAAGCTTCCCAAAGGTGAAAGCTTTAACTTCTGTTATGGTTTCAAAAAAGGAATAGAGGCGGTGGGTACAAGTAGATCAAAAGGCAATAGCTGTCCACCTGTCCTATAAGCAGAAAGGAGGAATATCTCATGCTGTAATACTGTATCTGGGACTGAGCAATTGAGACTAAGAAAGATTATTGGAGGAGATGGATGATTGAAAAACAACTGTGAAGGATATGGAGTTTAGAAAGAGAGAACTCATTCTCTCCATTCATATTTTTTTTTAGTTAGCAGTAAATATGTATTTTTCTACTTTTTACTTATATGTGTATATTTGACTCAGACAATATAGTTAGCCACATGGAGTTATCAGTGTATTTGCATATGGGGCAGCTTAAAAAATATATAAGGGACTTTTAGCCTCACTGGAGGGCGTTCAAAATCTCTAAAACTGAAGCAGAATAATCAAGGAAAAGCCTTAAGGATTCCCTTTCAAGAAATTGTAGTGGAAATATTCCCTAGACTTTTGGAATCTAGGTGCTTCTTTCCTCCACCTTTATTGCAAGCCAGTCCTGGCAACCTCCCTTACAAAGCTGGCAGCTGCATTGAGAGGCACAGTCACAGAATGTTACCTCTTCAGTGGAACCAAAGCCACTCTGACATTATGCAGACAAATCCCAACTCTGCTTTCTGTTTTAAGGGGTAATGGAAGTTGTCTTGGGAAGACAGTAATCATTTTCCATTGTTTCCTTTAAAACTAGAGCTACATCTCCAGTATTATATTCTGTTAGAGAAACTGGAGACTGAACTGAAGAGATAAAAATGTCATGGTCGGGAAAGTTGGCAGAGAAGTCAAAGATGGATTATGTGGGAGTTCAGACACGCTGTAGAAACACCAAGAGAAACAGTGAAGAAGGAGGTCACGAGTACTGCTGCTGCTCACATTGCCTTCCATTAATTTGTTTTCCTTTCACATTTTCCTCTCAGAATTTCCCACTTAGTTTCTGAAACACAGAAAAGCACAACTACTTCCCTAAATGCCACCTTAATTTCAACCCAGTGAATTTAATTGGGAGTCGTACACAATGATTTCAAGAAGTACAGCCCAAAGCCAGTGCTTATGCCGCTGGGGCTTGGTATATGCAGAGAATTCATTGCATGAAGCTCAGCAAAAGTTCAAGACTAAAATCATTAGTGAGGCTGACTTGAAGAATTTGGAAACTGATTCTGCAGTGACCTAATTTGCATGAAGCCTTTCCTGTGAAATTACATATAGGCAGGGAATAAAATGATTTGTAAGGCTAGACAATTTTCAGATTACTGGGTCACTTGAATCA
>JAWWLV010000001.1:7264688-7274845 GCA_035041135.1 Platyrinchus mystaceus
TCCTTCCTTCCGTCCTTCCTTCCTTCCTTCCTTCCTTCCTTCCTTCCTTTCTTCCTTCCGAGTTCCGAGTTCCGAGTTCCGAGTTCCGAGTTCCAAGTTCTGAGTTCTGAGTTCCGAGTTCCTTCCGAGTTCCTTTTTCTTTCTTTCTTTCCTTTCTTTCCAGTTCTTAAAAACTGGTATATTGATCTTAACTTCCAGCCAGGATTTTAGCTGCCATGGTAGCTGAAATCCCAAAACACGCTGACATCCTGATCACAGTAAAAGTGTCACAACAGGGGACCTTTGCTCAAAGGTTTGAAATTGCTAACACACATCCTGGTGAACAAATACACCTGTGGTGACATTTATGAGTAGGATCTATGCAACATGAAAAATATCCAACTAAGTTAATAGTATGGCTGACAGAACTCAAATGGTAGTTTTAAGCCCATGTATCTTTGATTTCATTAGGCTTAAATCTTGAAGGATTTGCCATTCTGTAACACATTGTTTGAAGCTATCATAATTTTAGGTATTACATGAAATGTTTCTTTTTATGTTCCCCTTCTTCTCCAGGCTGATTACAATAGCACTTAGGAATTTGGAAAATTTTGAATATCCTTGGGCTGTTGAAACCAGCATGGCCCTATTTCTAGGGACCAGTGTGTTTCTGAATGTGGTTCAGATGTTGCTTAGGGTTAAGCAACTATTTGTGGCTACTGCAACCCCTGTGACAAACACTGAAGCTATTCAAGCCCCAGTACTAGTTGTTCTTGCCCTAAACACACTGTAGTCTTTTGGTAAGAATCTTACACATTTATAGAACATTAAATTCAACTTGTAACATAATATATAGATAAGATAATCCCCCACTCTTCTGCATGGTAATCATGTTCCAGACAACCTTCTATATAGGCAAGAACGAAACATTAAGTACTATTTGCAGAAAAACCTGCTATTAATCCATTTCTTTCCTTTCACAGTTTTGAAGAATAGCTTTGGCTTGGCAAACATTTTTGCTTCTTTTAATATTTTGTTTCATTTGGATTTAGACTGTGTGTTGACTCTGCTGTTCACTCTGGATAATAGTTGTTCTCACTGAATTGGTTGTTTTGGTGTCATCCTTTTTTGCGCGAGGATTTGTTTGCCCTTTGTCTTCCTCTGGGGGCAGGGTCTTACTTATGGTACTCCAAAAAGTTTTTATTTTGAGGATATATCCTACTACCCAGACTTTTAATACCACTGAGATTGTTCTGACTCTATTAGTTTTATATGTGAAAAGAAAATAAAGGAGAAGGCAAAATTGCCTCAGTAAGTTTCACTTCCATTCTAGCTCACTGCTAAGCACTATGGCATGCCAACAGCAAAGATCAACAAAGATCAACATTAGCAAGACTTTATGACCAGGGATAGATTTGTATATTAAGATAAATTCACACTTTGGGTGAAATTGAGAAGCGCTCGAAGATGAGTCGATACAATCTGTACACAGACTATTACACAGTTTAACAAGAGTGCAGCAATAGATTAATATTTGACTGACAATGAAATCAGTTTTACTCTCTTTCCCAGCAAACAAGAGGTAACTTAAACTGCCAAAAACTGAAACAGAAAATAGAGGAGTGAGTTACTGATTTATGGAAAACATGTTTAGGAAGTCATAAATAGTGTGTTTGGAGGCAAAAGGTGATAAGTGGATCAATTTACAAAGTTTGTTGATAAATACAAGGACTATTCAGGAAGAAATATCACAAACCTAAAAGGACCTTTACTTATTAGTGGTTTGACACTGAAAAGACACAAAATATGTATTTTTAACTCTACTATAATCTCCATTTCAATATATAGCTAAAAAAATGCCTAAATATAATAAAGGAAATGCCTTATTAAAATATTAATTACTAAATGGAAAGAAAATATAGCCAAACCTAACTTTCTTTTAGAAGTTATAGTTACAAGCTATGGACTTGCTTTGGTATTTCAACATTTATTGTCAGACATATTTCTCTTGATGTCTAATATAGATCTGTAAATGAAAATCAGTCTTTGTTGATCTTCTCCAGCTTCCTGGGAAATGATTGATTATGAACTCAAATACAGTGCCATTTCTTTATTTGAAAGCAAATTCTCCTCAAAATATTTATTTTTTTTTGGACTGAACAATCACTATTTTTTCAGTTTTTATTCACAACCATATGTTTTTAAGCCTACCCTCAGTGGTGGATTTTCTCAGTAGTGAAAGATTATGCTAATCTCTATAGCTTCTGAAATTATTTTAAATCTATTGTGTAGCAACTAATATTTCTTTTTGTAGTTACTAATACTGTGAAATACATTGGGAGAGTTTGTTTAATTTAATGGATTTTACCAGCTAGAAAATCTTCTTTAGGGCTGACATATTAATCTATTTTCTTAAATCTAGGAAGCATAGGGGTTAATTTAAAATACAGTGGAGATGAAAACTCTGAAATGTAATTATACAACATCAGAATTCCAATTCTGTACAGTTCCTGCCCTTTGCAATGTTTTAAGCTTCTATAAATTTGGAAAATAGGGTTGGAATAGTCTTTTCTGCGGGAGGAACCTAACCAAACTAGCTTGTTCTGGGATTTCCTTTTTCCCCAGAGTATACTAGGTATTTTACAGTCAATGACAGCAGTGCACAGGTGGAAGTATTATTTCTGCCTTCAGCACTTACTTTTTGTACAACGTGTAGAATAACAGTAGCAAAATGTAAGGAGCACATGCATGGAGAGAGAATGAGGTTTACCAAACCACAGGATGCACAAAGTGCTTAAGTTCTAGACATTTTCATGAATTGAATGTTGATGCCACGACAAATATCAATTTTTGCAGTACAAATTCATGTCACTAGGCATTTTTACTGTCTTCCCAAATATTTGAGAAATTGTCATTGTACTGTGAAATCTGCTGATTATTTTTCCTTTCATCTTGCTTCATGTCTGCTATCTCTTTCCTAAAACATTTTTGAAGTGTGTGATTCCCTCTTGCTTTTTTTATGAGCACAGATTCAGTATGTATATAGCAAATACAATATTTTTTAGGCAGCACTGTGAATTTTTTGTTATATTGCTGACTTGTGAATTCATACTTTGGAATTTTGTCAGTTATGACTTTCTCTCTGTGCAGTCCTTCCAGCACCTCATGAGCTTTCTCCTGGAAAAGTAAGAAAAAAATCCCCTTCTTCTGCAGATGAGATGCAAAGGGCATTTACAAGAATCAGCAGCTGCCAAATGCCAAGCTGCAGGTTGGCAGGCTGCTTCTCTAATCCAGCTTCATTTGCCAGTGCATCACTTGTTTGATTTATACAGGGAATGTAGTAACTTGGACATCATATCACCCGGCCTTCAGTAGTGGCTGCAATATTCCTACTATAAGTACATTATTAAGACATTTGGACGTATAAAAAAAAATCATTTTCTTCTCTGTATTTGCTTTGCTATGGCTATCAGTGACATGATTGACTTTGACCCACTCCGGTTTCTTCTCCTGATTTATATTTTGCATAGGAAACCTTTCTTCTTTGGTCCTTTCTGGTCAGAAGGAGCAGATGCAATGTAATCTGGCTGCAGTTTATTGGATGAAGATCCCTGGGGTGCTCCGGGCCTTCATCACACCTGCAAATTTTTTTGGTGTAGTCCTTAATTTTGGTCAACTCCTGTAACTTTTCAACACTCCGTGTTTTCCCTGCCCGGATGGTATTTGCATTATGCATGTCCCCCCTGCACCCTGTGGCTGCTGTGTGTGCACAGCCGGCCTCGCCCGACCCCTGGCCTGCTGTGTCAGAGTTCCTGCCAAGCTCCATCTGTATCGCCTCGAAGGAAAGCTGCTGAACTCTGCACCTGCACCTATTTTGAATATCTGAAGCCATTTTGCTTCTCCAGCAAATATTATGGCATAATCTGAGTCCTCTTTTTCTTTTTTTTAATAGAAGTTATTCTGAAAATTGATCACATTGGGCCCTTTTTGAGAGATGAGTCTCAGTAACGCTGGGCTGTATCATCGAGTACACTGCTGACATCTATTTGGGTGATGTAATTTGAGTTTCAGATTTAACTGCACTAAGCTTTTGTTGACGTAAGCGCTACCACTCTCCTGCTCTTACCTGCCTGTTGGTATAATTCTGTGTGATCTCAGCTCTGCCTGCTGTTCTGGCAGCGCCTCTGCCATGTTCTCTCCACTCTACAGGACTCTGGAAGGATGTCTGTCTTTACAGTTGTCTGGATTGGGACAGAATTATATTTCTTGGCAAATAGCATCCCTACATATTCAGTTTTTTCTGGAACATTTGCTTATCTACTTTCTTGTATTCAGGTAGGAACTTGTTTTCTTTCAATTCCATAGAGATCCATTCATTAATCACTTGTTAATTATCATTGATTAATCAATGATAATTAAGCAGGTCATAACATGCTTTTAAATATTAATCATTCGCATACATGAATATTTAGTCTTTTATTAATATCCAGAGTAGATAAATTATCTGTGGTCTTTCCTGTTAACTCATATAACTTGTACAGTGTCTTTCTCTAAAACATATTCATAATTTGAAATAATTTATCATTCTCTTTTTAATCCATTCTGTGTCAGTTCCTCTTTGAGCATTGATGTTTTTGAAGTGAAACTGATTCCTTTTTTTCTTTCCTGCTGTGCTGTTTAACAGTTTTGGTCTGGGTTGCCTACCCAAAGTCAACCCCAGCTGTCCAGCTTTCTCCTTTTCCCCTTTTCAACTTCTAGGGAAGGCATGCTGAGAAGTATATGTTTGGCTGTTGCTTTTGAAACAATACAGTGTTAACATTTAGACTGTAAACACAACAAATACCCCTTCCGTCTATTTGCTGCCTTGAATAGTACTTTTGCCACAGAGAACTTCTCAATATAAATTTGCTGTTTCTTTAATGATATTTTCGTACTTAAAATTAATAACAATCAATACTGTGCTATTCCTTCCTCCTTGCACTCCTCCTACCTGCAGCAGTGTATGCTCTTTTTCTTTTGAATCTTCTGACCTTCATATTATAATTTTGGACCTCGGTGATTGAAAATCATGTTCTATATTTAAAATGATAGAATGTATACTGTTGTGCACCTTCTTGGAACTGTTGAAGCTCTTGGCACACAGCTAGGTCTAGTGAGGATACACTGACATTTCTGCTTTAGGGAAAAACATTTATTCTTCCAACACTTTGTCAAACTCTCTAGCTATCATGCTATACATAGAACAATTTAATTTATTCCTATAGCCTTTTTGTTCCTTGCTACTCCTTGAATCTTGTTCCCCCATTGATGGAACTTCTGCAGCACTTTGTTACTCATCTTGTAACTTTCGCTTTTGCCCTTTCTGCTTATGTCAGAACCAGTTCCAAGATCCTTGCTTTGATCCTTTTGTTACTGAGACTCCAGGAGAAATCACTGCACAGGATTTGCAACAAATCCCTCTATAATTTGTTTTTGTCTGGTAGGCTTGTGTGATTTATGTACAATGCTGTTCTCTTCCTATTCCTGCTGTCATCATCTGCCTTAATACATTGCTATGACGATGGATGCTATTATTAGTCTCATAGGCTTGCATAGTATGGAACCATTATCTTCTCTGTGGAGGAAAGGGAATTGAATGAATCAAACATATGGGTTTTGGAGGAAGAGGTCTATGAGCCACAGTACTTTATTCTTCTGTCTTTAGCTTCTTAGCCCTTCTCCTTCCCCCAGTGTAAATTTTTCCTACCAGGTTCTGTGATATGAAACTACTCTTTAAATAGTTCAAACAGTTGCTTCCAAGATTCTTTTTGTTAAAAATCAGACTCTAAATCTTAATCCATGTAAGTTACTGTTATCTAAAGATAACAGCTCTAAATAGTATATCAGTTCTGCTGTGTCTGGCTTCTTGTGTGGCTTTTTATCATTTTAACTGATAAATTCCTTTAGAGTGAACTTCCTTACATGGATGACATTTTTTAATTCTGAAACCATATAAATGCAAAATATATTTTATCTAAACATGCTATGTATAATATTATATTATAGTATATATACTATATACCATATAATGATATGGTATATATAACATATGTAACATATAACATATAATATAACATAATATATGATATATGATATGATATATTATATATAATATATAATGTATGAAGGGAGTGCTCTTCCTGAGACTTAAAAATAGGAATCTACCATTTTATTAAAAATACAATAATTCTCATCATATAAGTAGTTTTTGTCTTGTGCCTATTTAATTATGCATTAGTAAGATCATATTGTCCAATAACTTAAGTGACAATGTCCATTAAAGAATATATTACTGGCAATTCTTTTACAACTTCTGGAGTTTCTCATATGCAATGCTAATGAAAATTTGTCTCAGTTATCAATGTGAAGCCAGATATCTAAAAAGTCAATGAATCAAACCCAAAAAACCCCTAAACATTTTTGGAAGACATTTGAAAAAAAAAGACATGTCTAGGAGATTGTATAAAGAATCAGATATTTACTTTGAGATGTTTCAGCATATTTAGATTGGCATTCATTGGAGTTGGAAGATTCATCTTATTCAGATAGGAAAGGGCACACAATCGATTTTAGTTAGTTTGAAGGTGCAAAGAATTTGTTTAGGGTAAGTTCTTATGCAGAGCACATTAATGTAACTGTGGGATAATGGCCAATGGACTCTGGTATGAGGGCAGGACAAGCATCTGGTAAGACACACATGGTCATAGCAACAACCCAGAAAGAATGGAGGAGCTTAGATTTGGGGTGGAGGAGTGGTGGAGAACAAAGCAAAGAGAGCAAACTTAGGGGGAAAAATTGTGGAGAGTAACTCTTGGAAGAGACTAGCTCTGCTTCTTTGGGGAATATGCTAGAGGAAAAGAGGGTGGTGTAACATGCTCCAGATTCCACATTTATTGCATTCTAGTAATAGAAATAGTTGTCCCAATAGATGTAGAGATTTTTCTTTCTTTTCCATCTTTTTATAATTCCTTTGATTAGATTGGTTATTTACGTAATACAAAGGTAATTATGAATCACTCTGCTATAACTGGATTACAGATTACCTAAAATGACTACTCATAATGCCTACTAATTTTATTATTAATTTGAATGGACTATTCTTGTACTTGGAGGATGTTGTCTTTAAAGACCTGTAAATTTTTGAGCTCCTCTGCCCTTCAGAGCTGCATTCCATAGGATTCCACCTACTAGTTTTCTGAATAAGGTGTTAGCAGCTACAACTAACTGTGTGGTTTCCTTGTTCTGCACTTTGCTTCACATGTGCTTTCTCAACTATTTGTTGCTTATCAATTTTTTGTGTGTGTGCCTTTTAATTCTGAGTAAAAATGCATGAGTTTTTTTGACAGCAAAATGACAAATTACTTTGACTTGATGGTGGGAAGCACAATTAGTGAAGTCAAGCACTTTCACCAGCAAAGCACAGCTTTCTAGGGTGCCTACATTTTTACTAGCTTATTTTTAAGCCTCCTGAATTTGCTACAATAAAGTTCTGTGTTGTTATATATTTGTCTTATTTTCCTCTCAATACTTTCATTCTGCAGTGGAAACAAGACCTTACTTTTCCTAAGGAACAACAATCACTCCTCCATCCTATGTATACTTTCTGGCACCAGAAACCTGAAGCTTAAGAACTTACTTTTGTAATAATAAAACAAGGTAACAGAACTAGAGAGTAAATATAGTTTTCAGTCCAATGTCATTGCCTTTTCCTGAAATCAACTTCGCCAATGCAACTAATAACTTGGCAAAATAAGGGGATTCCATGAGCCTGCACTTCATTATTATGTATTGTACAGATGTAAAAAATTCATGTTGACTTAGTTTGCTGTGGTTTATATCTAGTAGGTAGGGTTTTTTTTTTAAAAAAAACTATGTAGCTAAATCTGAGAAACAACAGATTGTTCCTGGCCCTGAGGAATACCCACAGGAATGAAGAAGGCAAAAAGGGATCTGTTGCCACCTGTGTCTATGACACCACTTCAGGCTGTTCTTTGTTCTTGTTCCCCTTTGATGTTATGGTTGGTTTGACATATAGGGAAGAGCTTACTAAAATACCAGGGTATGAGAGTATAAGCACACCAGCTCAAGAGCACTGGGAACTCCTACAGAAATCAGGAAGGCTCAGTGTGTTCTCCCACAAGAAAATGCCATTCTCTACCCCCTCCAGTGCTGGCCAATGCCACAGTCTGCCCTTCCACTTTTAATTCCGGAGAAGTTGTTTTCTGTCCCTCCTGATGTTTGTGCCTTGCATACCTGTATTCTGTGCACTGCTACCCTCAGATTTAGGCTCTGTGGGTGATGATTTGCCACCACAGGCCATTGTACATTCTGTAAAACACACTGGAACTGATGAAAGGGAAAAAGGGCATCCAGGTGAATTGCCAGAAGCAGCCCTTAGGTTTCATGAGCCTCCTGAAAATAAGATACAGAGAAGAATATACTTTCATCCCTCACTGCTGGTGTATCACAGTGTTCCTATACCTGAAACTACTAAGGTTACATTTTTTTCAACATAAGTTTTTTTTTTTTGTCCAAATCTAGCTCCTAATTAGGTGAGTATTGTGGGAATTCTATTAAATAAGAAACACCATTCTTGCCAAATTCCACAATTACATTCATCCTTACCTAGTATAAGAGACTCTCCAGTAGGTGAACTTCTAAATGCTTAGGTAAACTTGAAAATGTATACAAATGTTTATTACAGTTATGTTCCTAAGTAGATTTTTCAAGGCAAGAAAACTAGATAGAATTCTATCCTGGACAGAATTCACAGTGGAGAAAAGTTTGTTTCAAACTTTGCTCTGTAACTAAATTGTCCAAACAAACTGCAACTCAAACACCAGACATTACCATAAATATAGCAAGGAGAAAGTGCTCTGTCACCTGGAGAATATTTCAAATGTTGATTCCTCAAAAGGATTTCTCTGTGATACTTGTAATATACTGTCAAATATAAAATTTGGTTTAAATTTTGCTTATCTAATTGAAAGATTATTCATCTGTTTTCCATTTACTCTGAAGTAGTACTTTACTGGGATGACTTCAATTCCATTTTTGCAAATTGTTATGTAGGTGGGAAATACTTGCTCAGGTGAGCAATGCTTTTTGATTTAAATGGAAATAGCTTGCTTGGCTAAATGACTACATGGCTAGACCAATTGTTCCTCCATTTCCTTAGTCTTTTATTCTGCCTGCAAATCATCAAACATGCATCTGTTCACTCTGAAATGATTATAGAAAGAAAAAAGTTTCATTCTTCAAACTTGCTGACACAGATTTTATCTGGTAGGCCATTCCCTGGTTCAGTGGGATTTCCAAATTTATGAAAATTCAGTATAAAGTCAAGTCCTGAGGGTTAAAGTCTTTAGTAAAAGGAAAAAAACCCTCACACCTTGTGGCTCTCTAATAATGGCTTAATCGGTGTGTGAATGACTTTCTTTTACTTAATCTATGTACCCTGAATTTAAAATATTTACTGTTTTCCCTCCTGTCCACTTTCTTAGTCTTTTTGAATTGTCTTGGGTGATCAGAGCTTGCCAGGGCTGCACAAGTAGTCATGACAGCAGAAAATGCTTCAAAGATAAGCCTTAAGCCCTTAAGAACACATTGATGTGAGCAGCAATAAAGGTGGCCTGGTAAGAGGGGGAAAATTACTGGGAAAAGGAAAAGATCTCCTAAAAATTACTGCCAGAAGAAGACCTGTCAGCCTGGAAGTTGCTCTGTGAACCAAAACTTCCTTGAAAAGTGCAGCCAGCATCTTTGAAATACAACTGGGGGAATCTGGAAGCCAGAGGCACCTTGAAGACCCACTGAGAGGTGAAAAACAAGGAACTGCAACAAAAACTTATCATCTGAGAAGGTGGTAAAGAGTCTGGAAAAATCAAATTGCTCTGAAATAACAGAAAACACCTGTTGGCTGTTACAGGCACAAAATCAAAATCAGCAGCATCTATTGGCTGGTGAAAGTAGTACGTCCTACACCCTCTTACGTTATTAAAAGGACTTAATTTTTTTTCCCAAATGGAGTGACTTTCTCTGAGAATATCCCAGGCTGCACATAACTTTCCCTAGAAAGGTTGAATTCTTCTCAGGGGCTTTCTCTGAGAGTTTGGAGTGTCTCCAAGGATTCCCAGACAACT
>JAWWLV010000001.1:7274945-7291203 GCA_035041135.1 Platyrinchus mystaceus
ATAGATATTTCTATACATCTCTGTATCTATCTCCATATAAGTAATCTATTACATCTGCTGTTATGTTGTTGATAAATTGCTTCACTGGTGATAAGTTTATAGCATACTGTAATGGCATATAGTGACTAGGCTGTTGCTGTTGCTGTTACTGATTCTTGCTGTACAATTGATCGCTGCTTTTACTGATTATTCCTATATGTTTGATTGATGTTGTATTATTGCTGGCAGTAATTTGTAATAGCTTGAGATATACTTGCTACTGGTGGTTTCTGTGGTATTAGTGGTAGTCTATAATAGATAAATTAGAGGATAAAGCTTCTGCACCCTGGTTTATTACAGAATTTTATGAACTCAGGGTGGTGATCTCTATACCCACAGACTGGGTAACACTTTAGATCATGGCAGTTGTACATGGTTGCTTGCCTGTTTATATGATTTTTTTTTTAATTCAGACTCAAATTTGTTATTTTTTAAAATGAGACATATGTATCTCTTTAAATAAATAAGATTTTTTGGGGGGGGAATTACTAAAAACATAATTAATTTATTTTCTCCATTAAGAAGGTATTTCCTTTTGGTGCTTTTTTAAGTATGTAAAAGAAATTACGGTGAGTTTATTAACAGAATTATATAACTTAGAGATTACAAAGGGCATTTCTAGACATAGTACTGGGAATGAAAATTAGCAGAGAAACATCTAAGCAACGTTACTTTTCAGAACTCGTGTTGCAAGGCTCTTGTGAGATTACATTTCCTTTTCCATTACACTTGAACTCTGTCACTTTTCACCAGAATATTTTCATTTCTAATGATTTCTTTTGCCTATGAGAGGAAACCAGCAGTAACTGTAAACTTTCTTTTATGAGAATATATTTTCTTTCTTTTAATTTCTCCAATCTCCACTTTTATTTGAAGGACAAATTAAATCACCTCTAACTCCTCATCAATATCCATGTTAATATTAATAGTTATTTTTCAGCCTGGAATTGTAGGCTCACTGGGACTGTGACCTGCTTATTCTACTTATCTCTGATTTGCTCCACTTTCTGGCTTTTTCAGTTTTTTTCTGACTGCTGTGGACACACCTTCAGCTATGACCTTCCTGCAGTCATTTTCAAATTTTTATTTTAGGCAAATAACTAAAATATTGAGGAGCTACAAGTAATGCATGCTATGACTCTTTGATTTGAAGTAGAGAGGGTATATTACTAGAAACTTATGAACAATTTTTTCAAATAAGGATGAAATTTAGCACAAAGATATGTCTTTCCATGTACGTTATGTGATGAGTGAAAACCTCCCACCAAGCAGGTTTTCTGGAAAAGTAATACAAGACTTCTTCAGAGTCAAACAGATAACTCAGTGCCTAGTCCTCAATTCTCTTATGTGTTCTAAAGAATTCTCTTCTTTGTGAAGGCCTTTGTGGGGAAGAAAAGACTAGAAATTAAATCAGAAAAGTTCTCAAGTTGTATGTTTTCAGAAGCTCCTTTAAAAAAATGCACCTACTGGGTTGGAGAAAAATAGTTAATATTCTAGGATCTCTTATCCTGCTGTCATTTAGTGCCTTGAGAGTGTTATTATATTTTCACATATACTTTATCCCTGTATCTTCTCTGACTTGGATTTACAGCATTGAAATGGAAAGCATTTACAAATATGATCTCATGTCAGCTGAAAAGTCTGAAGAGAAGATTTGATCATATCATGATGAGATAGTCTAGCAAATCAGGAGGACAATAACTAAGAAAAAAGTATTTTCCAGTGACAATCATTCTTTTATTTTGAAATATTTTTACCTACTAACATTAATGACCTGAGTGAAAAGTAAAATTTTAAATGCTACCTCATACCTAAGAAATCAGATTTCAATTTAAAAGATGGGAAAAAGGGGAATTTTATCTAATTCCTCATATTAAAACAAACAAACAAACAAACAAACAACCCAAATTCAAAGCCAGAGCCAAGCTTCTGCAGATAATCTTGGTTTATTGTCATTGAGGGGCTATGGTAATAATGATACAATGGGACGGGTTTTTTTTTTTTCTATTTATTTTATTTTTTTCTATTTTTTTTTCCTGAAACTAAGCACTGTATTTTGTGAAGGGAGGCATTTCTCTCTACAAGACCTGAGCTGAATGTTCTATTGAAAAGCACTTGACTAACAGCTGTGGAAAGCATTTAATTAGTACACTTCACTCAAATACCTGACATTTCGGGTTCTTTTGTACATGGTTCTGTTTGACTTTCTTCTGAGTGAGTCTCAGGTCTGCTCTGGGGTAGCCACCGATATCTCAAGAATTATAGGGTTTCTATGAACAAGCTCTAATCAACCTGCATTCTGCTAGTGAAGGCAAAGTACTGCATGACTCTTAAACATAAACTGCCCTACAGTCTTTGGCTTTACCAAAGAAAAGGCAAGTTGGCCACAGGTTTTGCCTTCTATAAATTTTTTAAGAGAAACAGAGAATTAATATGGACCAAAAAAGAGGTGTTATAAGACTCTCCTGGTAAATACTCTTGTGATTTAATTTTGAGTTAGTGTATCTGAAATGTCATTATAGTGAGAATCAGCAGGATCTAATATTAAAAAATCTCTTCCAACAAAGAAGGATGGGTTGACTACCAAACACTATTCTCTATGATGCTTTGGATACATGTGGTATACTGTATCAATGTCGATTTATTTCTTAAATGTATAAGGTTTTTTTTTTGCCATTTCATTAAAAAAATTCTCATAATAGGCATAGTAGTCTTTCCACATCCATGATATGGATTCTATCTTTATTTAATCCACACAGCTTTTACAAATAAATCATACCTTCTAAATTAAGAAATGAGTAGTTTAACAATGCTTGTTTATATGCAGGCACAAATACCTTATCTGTGATTTTTATTTTTTTCTTTATGTGATGTTGTTTATAAGCCCTGGAGATACTAATGTTAATTTCATCGTTGTTATACTCCTGGATAATCTGGTCTGTTGACATACAATGTTCAGAGGTTTTTCTTTCCTTCTTGAAGCCTGTTGTTTAGTTTTGCTATCACTAAAGCTTTTTATCATTTATCCTGCTCATTTAGCTGCAAGGTTCGATCCCTGTCCATCTAGTTTCCTTAATGCCCCATGTCTTTATTTGCCTAAAATTATTATAATAAAACTTCTTATTTTTATGTAGTAGCATCATCAGTTTTTAGCTTAGAAAGATAACAGCTGATCGTGTGTGTATAAACATTTATAGCTGACTTTGGGCTATGGTGCTTAGTATTTAGGAAACTGAAAAGTCATGGAAGTGCAAAGGTCAAGCAAAACAGGAAAATTGTGGGAAATAATATAACATGCAAAAATATAGGTATTTTTAGCCAAGATTTCTAATAAATTTCCTTTTCTAAGAAATTAAATAAACTGGATTTAGCTCCTGATTTGTCTTGATCATCTGCACTAAGGGATATAGGAGAATAGTAAACTTCTTCACCTGTCTGTGAAGGGACTACTTTAGCTCTGGCCCCTGTGATGCAGAAGTAGGTACATGTCATAGAGTCATTCTTTTTCCCATCTCTGAGAGGATGGACAAGCCAAATCTCTACCCCTTGAATCATACAGACCAGAACAACTGACCTGACAAGGAAGAGAGAGGTCAAGCAGCACTGGGATATGCAGTGGTGTGAACGGGAAGAAATCCTTTTATACTGGGATAAAACTGTAGCTTGTGGATAGTCTTTTCAGAGTCTTGGAGCTCCTCTGGGCTCTGAGTTGCTGACAGCTGATTCCAGAAAAAATATGCCACACTTTCTCAGAACAAGAAGTTAGTTCACAGTACCAGTTATTCAAGTAGGTAAAATAGACATTGCATCCATGAAATGATCTCTATTTCTAAGAAAGAAATGTAACCAAGCCAAGAGGCAGTTATGTCATCACTACACCTGTTTCATATACAGTGGTCTGGATAAACTACTTCTGAAATGAAGTACTGCATGGCAAAAATAGGAAAGGTTCAATCAGGTGCTCAACCTACAACGTCGATTTTTCAAGAACAGAAAATCTGAGCTTGCAGACGTACACAGTTACATCTGTGCACACAAATCTGGTATTTGTACAAGAAATCATTCCATATGTACATATCTTCTTAAGGAGGCACAAGTCATCTGCAAGAATGTGTTCCTTAAAGCCATTTTCCAATATACAGCTTCTTGCAGAGAAGGACATTTTCTAGTATTTTTTTTTCAAGATAAACATTTGCTTAAGATCCTTAGCTAAAGTGGACTTTAAAAAATTTTGTGGTGGGATTGTCACTGTGACTAGTTTCTGACTTCACTCCAAAACCAGACTAGAAAGTAGTTGGTTAGGAAAATGAACTTTGTTGTTTGATGACACAGAAAAGGAAAATAATTTATACTGGCATTTCTAAAATAGACAATTCTGGGGTTTTTTCACTGTCTTTATGAGAAATATATATTTAATTGTTTGCCTTCAGAAAATTATGTCTGCAAATTACTGAGAGTTTGATACTTGACTAAAGAGACAACAGCTTTGCTGTGCTATCATCATGATTATTCAGATGCCCAGAAATATTTAACACTAGGGATTGAATTGTTGTCCTACCTTAGTCCTCGGAGTTCTTAGGTTGAATTTAATGTAAAATCTAAAAGAGCTTTTATATAGGAACTCTTAATTGTTGGCATCTTTAAGGGATTAGGCTAAGACTTTTGAGCTCGCCCTTGACCTATGTAGAGACTTTTGAGCCCCTTTGCCTCTGTAGTGTTTTTGATATGAGAAGCCCAGTGTTGAAAACCTGAGGAAGATGATGTTGCTATTTAAATATTTTATCTTGTAATAAAACTCTTCTGTCTGATATCAGATCATGCTATTTTTATATTGTATGCTATTAATGAAAAATAAATGTTATGGTATTTTTGAAAAATAGACATAGAATTTCCAATTACTTTACCTTTTACTTATTCAGACTTTCTCTTCCCATTATATCCAAGCTGACCAGGTTAATTATAAAATCATTAAAAATACTTTGAATTTCTTTGTTGCCCACTACATCCTAACAAAAAATGACTGCATTTTGTATAATGGCTCTTATTATTGTTCAGGTTGAAAAGGACATGTACGAGAATGGCCATGTAAATAAATGTGACTTGTCATTTAACTCTTGAACTAAAATGTCATCAACTATGGAGGTTGCACCATATGAAAAGCAAAATAGAATATCAGGAAGGACCTGATACATAGGATGTGTCTTTTACATGACAACAGGGATTTTCACTCAGTAGACTTCTTGAGAGAACACTTTGCTGGTAGAACGTGCTGTCTTGGGCTATTGACAGCCTTCCCCTTTCCCAATTATAATAAATGATTGTGTTTTTTCATGCAGTGCTGTGCTGGCTGTGCTCCTATTAATGCTGCTGAGGGTGCTGGAGGCTCTTTTGGCTGCCAGGGCATGCTGCTGGCTCATGTTGAGCCTGCTGCCTAGAATCCCCTAAAGTCTCTTTTTCTATCCTTTTTTATATTTTTAGGTCCCATGATTTGGAATAAATTCTGTTCAGAACAGTTTAAGGAGCATAAGGCTGCGCTGTGAAAAGGAATCATTAAAAAAAAAAAGGAACATGGAGATCAATATTCCTGAACATCCCATGAGATTCCTTTCTGGTACTGATTTTTCTGGAGTCATTTCATTATCTGAAACAGAAGACAAAAGACAGCTTTTTATTACCCTGGAGAATTTTGATTTTCCTACCTGTTGGACTGAATTGCGCCACATTCACATAACTTCTGTGAGTTTTGCATTTATTAGGAAATCCCATTTGTGCTGTCTTCTGGCATAAGGCAGGGACAAGTCATTTAACAGCAAGATGACTAAAAGAATATGTATTGGCAGAAAGAAGGGCAGTTAAAAGCAAAAGGGAAAGTCTCATCACCCTTATGCTTATAGATCCAAAGTTTAAAGTATCTAATAAATGAACAGTGCTCTAGAAAAAGCTCTTAAACCCCAACTAAACAACCCTCCTTCACAACCAAATAAACAAAACTACCTGTCCCAAATAGCTACTAAAGAAAACAAATAAACAGTTTGTGATGTTAACACCAACTAACTTGATGGAGAACACATAGTTCTTGTGATCAGTGTTGAATTTCCAGTATTTTTGAAGGACAGTAATATCTTGTAATTTCCTTTTTCTTTTTCCTTTGACTTTCATGTTGATACGTAACAAATGCCCAAGTCTTGTTTAAAAATCAGTTGCTTCCTTTTCTCAAATCTCTCAGAGGCATGACAGCACATATCTATTTCACATCACAGCACTGAAAAAAAAAATGACACTCAAGATCCTTCCCACAAGAGACAAACTGTAAATAGAATTGGAGCTTACTCTGAACTGCTTGGAAGAGCAAAACTGGCAGTGAAGTGAGTATTAATTTGCACTACTTTGACCTTGAGGCATTACCCCTGAGAGGCATAAACAGTGAAATGTAGATGGCCCAAAAAAAAGTCAGTATAAGAGTTGGTGAAATATTTAAGGATGTTTAACATATTTTTCTATTTGATGTTTTAAACACTTCTTTTAATAATACTTGAAGAAACTTAGTCTAGAAATATCATAATAGGCTTTCAATGGAATAATGCCCATTTAAAAAAAATATATTTAATTTCTAGCTTATTTTTCTGTTTATTATTAATATTATGATGCAAATTATATGTTGTCCTCATTAACTATTTAATGGTTCTCTTAAAAAACTCTTCATGGATTCCACATAAAGAACCAAAATCTGAAATAAGTGGCTTTTCACCATCCAGGTTAGTAACACAACATGAAAGAAGCAAGGTTACATATCCTTTCTCACAGTTTTTTCACAGTTTCAGAACATTAAGATGCACAGAGAAACACAAGATACACTCTCATGCAAAATTACTTGTCTTAAGCTGACCACTATCTTCACTGAGTAAAAATTCATAATTCTACTCTGTGGCTGCTCATTTGTTCATTCTCCCTTACAATGAAAAGCCAGTAGCTAGTGAACCACACACTGGATAGAAAGACTGAAGACTGAAATCCCATTTGTTCTGGAAGTCTGTACTTGGCATAGAAGGATACACATGAAGGACCAAAAGGAAAAATGTTTGTCTGTTCATTTATCCCTCCATTCTCACGCTACATCCCTTGCTGCCCTTTTTCTGATATGCTCAAGGAGTTCAGTCTTTGTTTTTAAGTTCAAAACTTACATCTGAAGGACATAACGAGATTTTTTTTTTTTAAAATATGCTGCAAATGAGATGGCAGTTTCTCAGTTGTAGTCCATGAAAACTATTATTGCAGATTGATCGTTAACTTTTTTGTCGCAATTGGTTTTATCTCACAGTGTGATCTTCTCCCCCCCCTTCACAAAGTTAGAAATAAACTGAAGTTTGTACAGTTGTTATTTTATATTCTCTTAGCACATGACTGACATTTGGACAAAAATGACTTTTCACTCCACCTTTCATGTTTTTCCTAAAATTTCATTTTTGCTACTGAATTTTTCTGAAGAGCATATATTGATTGTTTGTTTCTCCTTCTTCTATAGTATTCATTCCTTTCAATACTTTTTTATCAGCTCTTTTTGAGATATCAAGAAAACAATGTTGCCTACCTGCCCATAGATCTTTATTTTGCTATACTCAATTATTTGAAAACAAAAGTCACCCTACTTGTACTGACAGGTTTTGCTGGTCATTCTGTTTAACGGAGCCTTGGGCTATTCAACCATTTGCAATTCTAGCTGAAGGCAGCTTGTGGCATTTTCATCTGCTGGGCAATAATCACTGTTACCTTATTTTGTGCTACATATTATCTAGGACAAATGTGTTGAATTTGTTAATATGGAAAACCTCAAATGTTATTAGGCCTTTTAAACTGTAAAAAAAAAAAAAAAAAGGGGTAATACAAATAAAACAGTCGTCCAACTATCATGCTAATTTTTTTTTAATTGTTTTGCAATAACATTCACATTTTGCTGACATAGGTATGATCTAGAAAAATATTTCTGGAAAGACTTTCAAGTAACATTGCTAGACACTTGCTGCCTAGAGAGGATTCTGTCAGCCAGAAGCACAAAAACTGCCAATGATTAGGCCTTAGTTCCAAACCAGTGATGAAGGCAACTGATTTTCACAAGCTGGCACGAGTGCATTTAATACTGCAAAGGCAGAAATACATATTAAATCTTGGGCACCTGTAAACAAGCTTCTATTCCTTCCTTTATGTTATATGGGTCTTTTAAGAGATGGTTTGTTTTCAAGCAAATGTCTCTGAGGCATTTTAATTCGCTACAGGCTTCCAGAGGAAAAAGTCCAGAGACAAAAAGGGTGACTTTAGGTACAGTGATCCATTGAACGCTGCAACCAGGCCCCCGATGCTGATGGAATGGCACATTTGTATCTGTTCCTCTGACTACCTTTTTCAATCCACTATAATCTGTTGTGTAGACATATGCCATTTCAGATTTTTGAGACCATATGCTCCTTATTTTAGGAGAACGTGGGAATCTGAGCGTGATACGGAAGTTTGTAACACTCATTGTGCAGCCGTAGCACATCCAATGTGTGTTGTTCTTGTTGCATCCATAAGGTCTATGGAACAGCATGGAACATGTCACATCTTCAGCTACCCTGGAAGTTCCAGCTCTTAGCTTGGAATAAATTAGCAACTTGGATACTCTTTTCTAGACAGTGAATATTTATTCCATTAAGATGTAAATCATATTTTATGGTTGTTTTCATAGGTTACCCATTCAAATATCAGACACTGAGAAGAGATACATTCAAGGAGATATCAAATAAAAGCTTGATCCAGCAATCAGCATAGTCAACCAGACATTTTTAAGAAGCAGTGAATTTTGTTCCGAAACAACACCCTTCTCTTAATACACTGCTATAATTGTGCCTGCTGTTACAGACATTTATTTTGCTGGTGTTAAGAACAGTATGTATAATTGAAATTGGACTCTTAGTACTGAAAATGAAACAAAGAAACTTATCAACAAAACAGATGGGAAGGCTATCTTGTACCCATGTTGAGATCTGATTGGGTATGTAAGATGTATTTACGTAACTGAGTAGATAGTGTTCTGCATCCCACAGTGAGAGCATGAAACAAGCAATTTTACTGATGATTCTGCAAGGCTGCATTTGTTTTAAATCCTGTAGAAACATAATATCAGCATAGTAACAAACTTTCGTGCAGCCTAATCCTGAATAACAAAAGTATTCAGGGTTATAATGTTCTTACTCTGTATGCTAATGTCATTTGTTTAGTAACAGAGCCGTAGTAACACATTTTGGAGTTTCTCCACAGCCCCTTCTTTATTTTTTTTGTCCCACATTTAATACAATTCTGGCCAGTAAGTTACAGAACACTGAAACTTGTTCTGGTGAGGAGATTGACACGTTGCAGTTGCACAGAAGGTAGTGAACTGTGACAAGAGTCAAGCAAGACTAATTGCCATTATCACTGATTTACCAACAGTGTTTCTGGTGCTATTATGTCCCTAAATTAATCTATCTGAAAGGAGAGTTCCTTGATAGAGCTCTACGAAGTTAGTTTGAAGTATTTGCTCTTCTCCAGAGATGCTCCTGTATTTTTAATTAGTGCAATCTAGGAAAGGAGCTCCATGTTTCCTGATTCCCTTTTGGACCCAAGCTCTTTGGAAGGTGCCAGCCCCAAGGCTTCCCAATCCTAACTTCATTTGGAGCTACTTGCATAGCTCCTTCAAATTCCCCTGGAAATCTTTGCCTCATATATTCCTTCCACATAGCTGCCTTTCTCTTGGCCCTTTCAGGATCCAAATTTAAGATATCAAAAGTGACCTTTTTTCCCCCCAAGAAACAATGATAGACTTTAGAAATCTGATGACATTTTTTATTTCATTTTGAAGTATAAAGATGAACATCTCTTTGGAACACAGGAAAAAAGAAAAAAGAGGTCTAAAATTGTTTTATCCCATGGAAGGTTTGAGTTTTGATAAAAATGGGCTTTTCTGAGATAATTTAATTTTGAAAAAATGACAAAAGTTTCCCTAATATAATAAGCTTTGCAATCAATTAACAGAAATCAATAATATCACCATTGTCTAGAGCATCTCTCTTATAAGGAGAGACTGCAAAGGTTGGGCCTGTTTAGTCTAGAGAAGAGAAGACTGAGAGGGGATCTCATCAATACATATAAAAATCTCCAAGGCAGGTGCCAAGAGGAAAAATAAAAATACAAACTATGAAAATGCTCACATTTGTGTAGAGGCAAAAACATAAGTCATCAACCTTGCTACCAAGCAACCCAGTTGCATTTTTCGTCCTACACACAGAAACTATATTCTAATCTAGTGCCTGGAAATCACAGTAGTGGTCAGAGTTGTTGAAGCCAAACATTGCTTTTGTATAACTTAATGTTGCCTGTTCTAGTAGTAAATTGTTAAAAGTAATTATGGGAGTAATCTGGTCTTTTATGATCATCAAAATAAACATCCAATTATTGTTAATTCTTAGAGCCTTCCATCTAGAGCTTTACATATATACATATATATATATATATATAATTAACTTTTTTACTAGGGTTTTTTCTTCTATGTTGATCCAGATACTTTAGATTTTTTAAACGCATTCAGACTTCCAGGATGACCTGAAACAGTGCAGTGGAACATGGCTCTCACCTATATATATTTGTGAAGAATCCCAGTTTCTTTGTCATGAATGGCTGGAGTAAAACCTGTGACAAAATATAATGGCTTGCTGTATCTTCAGGTTTGTTTCTAATCATATGTGCTGCCTGCAGATTCTTATCTGTGTCCTTAGACTCACTTAAGATGACAAAACTTTGATCTCAGATATTCCTTCTGCCAGAAACATCCTCTGTGGAGTTTTCAAAGTGTTATTCTTCTTGAAGATTTATGTTTTGAGATATAACTGAAGATCTGCAGGAATCACCTTCGTCCTGTTGGGAAGGATGCAAAGTGCTATTTTGTTGTTTCCTAGATCTTCTTTACATTCTATTACACCATTTCTGTCAGCTTTATTTTAAAGAGGATTCCTCTGTGTGATGCTCTGTGACTTGTACATGGGGCATAAGATGTCAGTTTTCTTAATTACTGTGGTCAGTTTACTTTACATCAGGAAGAATCCGTCTTCACATTTGAATTTCTAATTAAAATTAATATGGCAAATTCAGATCTGCTATGAGTAAATATTGTATATTAATTTCACTGGACATATTAGGACTGATGATGAACCGGAGTTGTTTCGACTTGGCAGAAGGTTAACACAAAAAAACATTCAGAACTCTCTGTATTGCTCCTGTTGGTTAAAACTTCTCAGTGCCAAATAAAGAAATGCTCTCATCAATTTGGTGAGAAATTAGGGGTTAAGGAAGCCTGACTTATTATTTTATGTATCATTTTTACTAAATGACATATATATCTCAAGTCTAACAGCTAGCTTCACAGTTGGATACTTTTTGTAAAAGCAGCTGAAAATAATTCTTAGTGTAACTGATAAATCTGTTTCTGATCAGGCAAACTTAAGCACTGCATCCTTCCTCTCTAGTGGCCAAAATCCACCCCGAGTAGTAATCCTTTCTTTATAAGAGGAGATATCAAATCCTCTCCAACTGTTCTCCATTGAGAAAGAGCTGCAGGCAGCTTCCTGCATCCCATAGATGATACGAGATCTCAAATTCTAATTTCTGAAGGCTTTTGATGAAATGCGTTACTTGGATTTCTCTGTAGCTCCTCTCTCCTCTCTCATTCCTTTTCTTGCACAAACTATGATTTGTGCATATTTTCTATCATCTAATTAAGAAAATGCTCCTCAAACATTTTCTCTCTTTCTTCTGTAAAATGTCTTTACTACTTATGGAATGTGGGTTCAGCTCTAGATTCTCAAATGGCATATATTTCTGCTGCTGAATGGGTTTCTCACATAGCATGTTCTGGAAATACTTTAGAAGCAATTTGGAACAACAAAGCTTTTTACATCCTTCTGATCTCATTAATTTTTAACAAAAGTAAAAGAAAACATAACTGCTGTTTAATGTCAGGCAGGCAAACAGCCCTGACACTTGCATAGCCTGGGAAGAATCAACACTGCTTTTCAAAAGGCCTGTATTTTAACTAGTCACTCCAGTTCTCAGAAATCAGAGCAGAGATTCTTGGCAAAAATATTTAATATTAAGGTTAAGTTTATGGCCAGGTCCTTTATTCACCTGTGACAAGGAGGAGAAAGATGAACACATAGGTGTGATGCATACAAAGCAGATGTCAGTGAAACAGTGGGGAAAAACATCTTCTGTGCTTGCTAAGATGAAAGAAAATAAAAACCAACTAGCCATCACTCCCAAAAATTAAGGTATAATTATCTTTTGTGTGTGTTAAAATATAGCTCTTTTTGTATCACTGCATCACTTCCTAAGTTTATGTGGAAGTTAAGATTTTCTAACATCAAAAGAAAGCACGTGTTTAGATAAAAGTAAAATCAATAAACCCACAAGTCAGAATAAAGAAAAAGTTCTAACCTGTCTTTTTCTTTTTTTTTTTTTTCCAGTTCCTTCTCTTACAGGACTTGAAAGTTCAATAATACTTAAAAAAATAATACAAAGTTGTGTTATTGTTTTCTAAATAGCTGCCAAATTTAAAAATCTTGTTTTGTTTTTTCCTAGCAGAGAATCATTACAGCTGCAGCAAATCAAATATCTCAGGGAATTTAAGTTTTCCTTACTCTGCCATGCACAGAAGAAATTTGATTCTTATGCTGACTTTCTAATAATTATACTGATAATGTAACAGCTCACTGAGTTACCTTCATGAATTTCAAGACTCTTTTCATTTTTCAGAGACAGGTAGGGAAAGCTCGTGGTTGATACCTGCTAGGCAGTGAATGTTTTCTGGAAAATTAGAGAAATGAACAGGGAGATTGCATTGGAATTAGACAAGAACTTATAGCTGTGGGGGCGTCAGACCTAATTTATGAAAAAGGAAAAAAGAATTAAATAATATTTTTTAATGAGGTTAAGCATTACACTAGGGCACTTTCAAAATCAGAATGCTCCTAATAAACTGGGTTTTTCTGGCCATCAGTGATCTCTGGGAAGGGATTTCAATCTTCAGTTCCTTTTCTACTGGTGATGGGTAAAGAACACCCTTTTGTAGCTGATTTCATCTGTCACTTCAATCTTCCTCTCCTCCTTTGAAGTCAGAATTATCTAATTCCTCAGTTAAATCAAATGTCAGTTTCTGTTTTTATTTTAAAAGAATTGTATAAGACACACTGAACATTCAGTGCTTCAGTAGAGTGTTTATCTTTTTGTCTCATTGATTTTGCAGACAGTTTTCTCTTCCCTTCAATGTTCCTTTTCTCTTTGAGATGCCTACTGTGCTGCAGTGTTGGGGTTTTTTTCACAATGCCAAAATAGTATCTCAGCAAGCTTTAAGATGTGCACTTTATTATAAGAGGGAAATGTCTCTCTGTCATGCATGTGATTTTGGATTGTTTTGTTTTGAGAAGGATAATGTTGCTTGGGGAATGGAGGTCAGATCAAATATATCACATCAAACCTTCAGGTTCCAGAGACAATGCCTTGTCTTTGACTTTCAGGTTAAAATGGCTTGCTAATTGAATGCAAAACTGAAATGCCAAATAAAAAATACCTCTTCAAGGAGCTATAGATTATGGAGCTGGATTTCTGCAATGAAGATACAGTATTTACAGAAATATCACTACACAAAGCCCCAAACTGCATTTTACTGTGCTTTTTATTACACAGTGAATACTCCCTCATTCTTTGGAACTGTTTTTTCTTGGGTGCTTATCTGCGGTATTCTGTGATTCAGAAATCACTGGATGAATCATTAACTACACAAAGGTCTTTTTCATGTCACACTTAGTACAGGAGTGTAGTTTAATCCATAAACAAAGGTATTATCCTTTGTCTCACAACTGAACTAACAACTGAACCTGTGGGGCAGGTTGCTAATGAGAAAACTGAATAGAAGCTTCAGTGTTACTGAATTGGGTTGAAAATGGGATTTCAGTCACTTAAAAACTGTACTTCTCCCTCTTTTTGATATGGACTGGTACACTAATCCAAGAATAACTTTTCTCAGACTTGTAATTCACAGTGGGGTGCTCTGAGGAGTATGTTTGAGACCTAGAGAAGACTGTCCTAAAAATCCTTCCAGTTTTAAGGGAATGTGGTGGGTTGAACTTAGCTGGACACCAGGCACCCACCAAAGCCATTTTATCACTCCCCCTCTTCATCTTGGGAGAGATACTGGAGTGTTTTATTTTTTAAATCATAAGAAACAATAGCAGATCACCCACCTGGTACTGGATAAAGATAACTTCTCTGAGTCTTAAACATCAGAGACTATGTTTTAGTTAAATCCAACCACAAATGTTGTCATATGAACATCACAAAGGATCTGTCAGTCTCTTGACATTTATCTTACATCTCCATTATAAATTCGTGACTTTACCAAAGCCTTGTATTCAAATCCAAAAAGTTAGTGGTGGTCAGCTAATATTCTGGGTTTGTGGTTGGGTATTATCATGCTATCAAAGTGGATGAAAGAACTTGACAGGCTGAAAGAGTTGGGGTTGTTCAGCCTGGAGAAGAGAAGGTTCTGAAGAGATCTTAAACAGCATCACAGTACCTAAAGAGTATGTAGTGATAGGACAAGAGGGAATGGCTTTAAGATGAAAGAGAGTAGGTTTAGGTTAGATTTAAGGAAGAAATTCTTTACTGTGAGGGTGGTGAGGGACTGGAACAGGTTTCCCAGCGAAACTGCGGTTGCTGCATCCCTGGAAGTGTTGAAGGCCAGTTTGGATGGGGCTCTGAGCAACCTGGTCTACTGGAAGGTATCCCTGACAATGGCAGGGGAGCTGGAACTAGATGGTCTTTAAGGTCCCTTCTAACTCAAACAGTTCTATGACTCCATGGTAATGTTGCCTGTATGATTCCATATACTGGATATTATGCTAATTTCTTAATATCTTATAATATTCTTTATGAGAGATGCAAGTGATGAAAGTGAAGTGATATCACTTTAACAGATGTAACCAGCCCCCAACTTATGGCTTCAACTAAGAGTCCTTCAGAGAAGATGCCTTGATCTAAACTAATTTTAAAATTAATAATGAAATATAGTGAAGTGTCTTCTTCAGTGAGAATAAAACTGTACTTTGCCATAAAAACCCTACAATGTGTTCACTACACTTCTAGGACTCTGACTCCCCTGCTAATTTTTTTTTTTTGCGTTTTCAGACCAAGGCAGCATAAGAAAATGACCTTGCAAAAAGCACAGGATAAAACTCAGGAAGATGCTGCTACTTTGGGTGCAAGTCCTTAGAACTGTGACCTGTAGAATAAGAATTGCATCGTTACTTTAATGGGATAATCATGTAGATGTCTTTTGATACGGAAAGTCTCTTTGTTTGCAGACGGCTTGTGGAAAGTACTTTTCCCAGAAAAGCTTATCTAACACCCGTTGAGCTAAATTGAAAAATTACTATTGATCTGAATGAGAATGAGATCAGCCCCACGCTGGGAAAAATGACATACATATATATATATATAAAATAGTTAATGCAGGAAAGTAATTAGTTCCTTGCTTTATACTTTGGTATAAATTTAGCAATGAATCACCAAAAATTAATGATAATTTCTAGAATTCTATTCTATCTTACATTTGAAAGCTATTTCTTAGTTTTTCTCTATGTATCACACACTATCTATTTTTTTTTTCATGAAATTAAATAATTCTACAAAATGTTTTTTCTCCTTGAGATACTTTAGGGATTTCATGAATCACATTAAGAGTTAAAAAGATAAGGAATTGTAAGCCTCATTAAAAAAAATATTTTTGAACTTGAAGTAAAGGCATAGTGTTCTATATACAAAAGGACATTAACTAAATAAAAGATGTTGCAAAGGGGACTAGAGGAAGGTACTGATATGGCTTGGAATGCCATGGTTAGTCCAAAACCAGCTGTATCTCTGTATCTCCCTGGTACACAGCAACCTTCAAATGCAATAAACATTACTGTACTGATTGAAAATTAACTTGTTGAAGAAGCTTTTAATTGTCTGGGAGGTATTCACTTCTAAAGAACATAATCTTCCTGTGTCTAGCTTTCCAAAATGGAATAAAACTAGTTAAACTAATGTGGCCAGTCTTCGCGAACGAAGATCTGGGAAAGGTGTTTTTACCTTTCAAGCCTGCGCAATGGATTTTTTA
>JAWWLV010000001.1:7291303-7319543 GCA_035041135.1 Platyrinchus mystaceus
TGGCCTTAGGGGCTGACGAGCTCCATCTACCCGGGGGACCCTGAAGCAGGACTGGGATTTGAACCTGCGGCCTTGGCGCTGAGAGACCAGCATCTTAACCGCTAGGCCACCAGGGGTCCCTAAAACTAGTTACTGGAAGGAAAAATAAACCACAAAAAGTATGGTGAGGTATAAACCATCACTGAATGCATATGATATTTTATTTTTGTATGGTGCTTCCTAAGTTTGAGTGTCATTTATGCATTGTGTTGGGCCTGGAAAAGGAAAGAGAAAGTCTGTGTAATGGGAGCTGGATGTCTTCAGATCTGAGGGGTTTCTCATTCTGGTAGAATTCCATGGGCATACAGGGAACAGGTTCTCCTGTCTTCTGGATGTGCTGAGCAGATAAAGAACAGGTTGTGCTGATGGCAGAGGTATCTGCTTCATAACCTCACAAATGAGCTGTGACCAGTCAACACCAGCACCATGTTCCCACAAACGAGCAAGACAAAGGTGATTTGGGAAGGCCTGTATTAACTGCCTTATTGTCACCTATGTGAGTGGCTTTTAAATCACTGCTGGTTACATCTGACTGCTACACCAATCACCAAACAGAGGGTAAAAGCATGGAAAATTTCAAGGAGCTGTTTTGTCTAAAACCAAAACTGTCTTTCATGAGCAGTGAGGAAAAAGGCAAGCTTTGTGTGATTGTGGAAATTATTTACTTTTATCTAGGGGACAAGAAAACTCATTTGAAACTTCAGCTGAAGGAGAAGCAGAGCACTTTGCAGGAATGAAGTCTTTCTCAGCTGGACTCTGTTACCAGCAAGCTGACTTACAGGAAGCTTTAACATACAGTCTAATCAGATTAACCCAGAGGAAAGATGAGTCCTGAAATGCTAACACTGACAAATTGCAGGTATGTGCTGATGAAAGCCACTCACACTTGCTCTTTGCTGATCTTCTTGCTCAATATGGTACATGACAATGAAGATCAGGAGCAGAGACAAAACCACATAAATCACAGATTGTGGAGGTATGAAAAGCTGTTGTACCTTTCAACATCTCCTCACTGTCAACACATCCACCTCCTGAGGTGTGTGAGGTGCCTTGAGATATCTATTTTCACCTTAGGTAAGCTGCCAAGTGTATGTAAAATGAACAGTGCAGTCATGTCCATCTGGACAGCAAGGCACACTGTTTGGAAGGTATTTCTTTAAAAAAACCCCTCACAAACAAACAACAAAAAGTGCAAGAACTCCATTGAGTGGTTACACCATCTATTTTGCAGGTTTGCTCCTGGCTGAGTGCTAGAATTACATCTTTTTGATGGATTAGATTGGTTTTTGTCCACTGATGAAAGTGAAATTTCAGCAAATATCCAGACAGATTTTGTTTTAATTGGTAGGTTGCAAAGCCTGGGATACAAACAAAGCAGGAGCTCTGTTGTCCATCTTTCAGCAAACTGGGGTCTATGACTGTGCCAGTAACACCAGACCAGTTGCTGCACCAGAGGGCAAGTGACATGACACAACTTACATCCCTACAGCTCTTTTCCCCTCCTAAAATAGGATTGTCCTGTATGTGCTGCCTACAAAAATCCTGAATACATCCCCCAGGCTTAGCTGCCCAAGTCAAGGTCGAGCCTGCTTGCCTGCTGCCTGCTCCAGGATTGTCACGTGTCTCCTTGACCCTGAGATTATCTCAGTTAGTTAGAACATGGTACTAATAACACCAAGTTTGTGGATTTGATCCCTATGTGAGCTCAGGACTCAATGATCCTTGTGGGTTCCTTCCACCTCAGAGCATTCTGTGATTCCAACCTTGGTTCAGAGTGTTGTGTGGAAGAGCTGTTGCCCCTCACTTCCCCTTGGGGGCTTTACTGAAGTCCAGGCCCTCCTTACTGGTCTGTCCCTGAGCAGCTGGTGTGGCACACATGGTGAAATTATAGCCCTTATTTACACATTCAAAACCCATGATTTTCCTAGTTTTACCTTGCAATTTACACAAAATATCTGGCTAGAATTTATTTTCCATAATATCTCATAAAAATAATGCCAGCAGGTAATTTTCTTAGCAACACGCTATTAAAATAAATATCAGATTTCAGTATAGATTTTATGTTTTTCCTCTTTGAAAGTAATCTGAAAAATGTTCTCATTTTACTCTTCATATGGAAATTAGATTGAACTTTCTCCTTTACTAACTATGTAAAATATAACCTGCAATTTCTTGTAAGCTTTCTAGCTGATATCAATGCTATTGCTTCAAGATATAGAAATTGAAGATAGAGAAACTTTACATACCATTTTTTTACATGTATTTTAATACATATAACTTTTCTGTCTTCAGCAACAAGTTTCTGTCACAAGGAAATAAGCAGTTCTTTCCAAGGTCATAGGGTATCCAGAAGAGTTCAGTTATATCACAGGTTTTATAATATGTTTTTAATTTTTCAGGCATATTTCTACTGAAGATCTAGAAAGGTTTTTTCATTGCTTTACACTGTTTAAAATTTTAACAGCTAATTAGAAGAAAGTATTTTTCTTGATGTCATCTCTGAGTGGGACAAGTACCAGAGAACTAGCATGCAGTAAAAAGAACAGGGGTTTAATTGTTAATAAAATGGTTGCAAAGAAACGTATGCTTTTTAGTATGGTTTTTTTCTGTTTGTTTGGGGGGGAAGTTGTTTTTGTTTTTTTTTGTTACTGAAGTAATTCTTCAGGAATAATTTTTTATTTCTCTTTGATTTCAGTTAAAAAAAAAAAAAAAAGAAGAAGTCAGTGGCCTGGGGAAATTTTAAAGAAGAGCTAAGACAATGATTAAAGAAGTGGGGAAAAAAGCTTACAATGAAAGAACTAAGAAACATAATTTACATATTTTATGAAACAGAAGTTAAATGGCAATTTTATTAAACAATTTATTCAGACATAGTCATATAACAAGTGCCTTGCTTGTTCTCTCCTAGGCTTTAAGTAAAGCTATTGGCATAAATTTATATTTTTATATGAGCAATTTAAAAAATGCCAGAGAACCTTTTTGACCACTGGATTCTCAGCTGACTATGCTATTTGTAGCATGTCCTTGCCATGGTTCTGGTCCAGTCCATCCAGCATCCTCCTGAGTGATCCCCAGGCACAGATAAAGCATCACCCTGGACTAGGGAACGTTCTTAAATGACCTTTTGGATGCATCAAGACCGTTGTGGAGGGTGAGAGTCTTTAAAATGTGCTGCAGGGTCTATTCCATTCCAGTTGACCTGAATGTCAAAGAACAGTTTCAAGGATTCATAAATTACTAATAGTAAAAGTTTACACTGTCAAGGCCTCAGACCTGAAATGTCTTCAGAGGAGCTCTCTGTGTTTGACTCTCTTCTGCTTTTACCATATCATTATGCATTCAGACATACCTAGTGATCAAAAACTGACTTCAGCTAGTAAGTTGTTTATGTACTAGAACCTGTAACCAGAATTAGTCTTCATTTTGCATCACAAACAGAAAATTTAGAATCTCAGAATGTATTTGATTTATATATATATACATATTTATATATAATTAATATTAAGAGTACAACTTACAGTGGTCCAAAGGTGCATCATATTTATCTCTGGATCAGAGCTGAAGAGCCAACAGTCATAAAGTAGAGATGGGAGTCTTTCTTTCCAGGTCTTTGAAAATACACAAAAAATAAGTATATTTTGCAAGGTTTTTTTTCAGACTTTGAATACAACATGTGAATTCCTTTTCTGACAAAATGAGATGGACACAAATCTGCTTTAATTTTTGATCGTGCAAAGGAGATACTGCCATTCCCCTAGCATGAATCTGATTGGGTTAGGATACTACTGTTAAAATGGGTAAATGTTAAAGTAATACTGGGATTTTGCCTAAATAGTAAAATAAGTGCTGCATTCCACCTTGTCTGTAAGGCACACTGCTCAAAGCTGCAAACAGCAATATTGTATCTCATGTCTTGATTTAATTAAACATGCACCTACCCTTAGGAACACTGACTCCATTTAACTCCTGTACATTTTCTATGATACAATGACAAAATTGCAGCCACCAGAAAAGCACTATAGGGAAAAAAAACCCCCATATCAACTTTCAGTAATGTGTGCTAAAAGTGCAACGTTTTTTTAATAAGAATAACTTTTGATTTATAAAAACAATGGTTTAAAGGTATTGATAGCATTGAGATTGGAATTCTTGTTTTCCCCAAACAGTGTGCTGGGATACCTGTCTCTTGATTTGTGACTGCTTAGGAGTGGTAAGGTAACAATTATTTAACTGTATAAAAACAAATTCTTCAGCTACAGTTGCTTAAACAGGCCATGTTTAAATTGCAATATTGAAATTGTCTGGTAAAATCTGTGGAATCTGGTAAAAGCACAGAAGGTCACTGATGAAAGGTGTTCCTGAGCTGCTCTCCCTGTATGCCAAGCTGACACCATGCTGTACCGCTGGGATGAAAAAAGAGTCTCAAAGAATGATTGTAACAGGCTATTTTGGAAGTGACAATATTTCTCTAGAATTAGACCGATGTGATATCATTATTTATTCTGTTTGAGCAGAAAAACTGGTGGTATGTGCTCATTACTTTGCCAGACTTGATTTATCTCAGCTTTTATCTCTTAGGTGATTATTATGATGGCTAATATTAATATATATTAAATTATGTATAGTTACACCACACAAGTGGATTTGATAATCAAAATACATGTTGATATTTCACCAACACTTACAAGCACCGGGGTTTTGAAATTTGTGAGGTTTGGAAAGAAAAGTTTAATTACTTTTTGAAATATCAAAATTCGCTCTTTTCCTGGGAGTTTGTGGTTGGCTTTAACAAACATTTAACAGCAACTTGTATTTCTAACAGAAAGTTTTACGCAAAAAAAATGCTTGATTACTTACTTAAAATACTTGCATTTTTACCATTTACAACTCAGTAGTCATTCAGGCATCCTCTGATGTTGTTATAGGGCACTTTTGACCAAAGATACTGTATATCTTTGAAATGTTTAAACAAGAAGCAAACGCAAAGAGCCGATATCCGCGAAATACATATTGTAACATACATGTTCACAGTGTCACTGTTAACAGTGCAAGGAAATCAATTTTTCTCTCAATGAAAGCGATAGAATAGGCTATGAAAAAGGTAACAGTGACTCTCCCTCAGGTGATAAATCACAGCTGCTGTGATGCAGACCCTATTAATTTGTCTCCAGGAAACTCCTCTTGTTCTGTCACACTGCAGGGGAGCGGGCAGATTTTATACAGCTGCTTTCCCTCCCGGTGCAGCCGTGTGTGCATTACGAGGAGCTGCCCCATCGTTAGGGAGGTCAAAGATTCAGATTTATGCTCCAGAGACCTCCATGCGATGGAGCCCAGAAGGGAAGGACCAGGGGGAGGCGGCCACCATTAGGAGAGCACAGGGCGGGCAGAGACCCTGCTCTCCCTCCCCAACCTCCACATCCCACAGCCCCAGGCTGGGCAGGATGGGGATGGTGACCCAAGAAATATGCCTGGCTTGGCTCCTGGAGGCTCTGGACGGGGAGGAGGAGCCCGGTCTGTAATGACAGACACGTTTAAGCAGTGAAGCCTAAAGGGCTCAGCTCTGGGCAACCACACTCCTCATCTTCTCCGTGTGCATGAGCATAAGGACATCTGAGATACTGCGGGTACTGCCCGAGGAGCCAGAGAAAAGTTCAAGAAGGTGCCCATTAAACCAGCTCTGAGTAAAACTGATAGATTTACAATTTGCGTGCTTTGTTCCCAGCGTTTCATCCATCAGCATGTGAATTACATCAATTCAGGCTCCCGAGGCCTCATTCTCATTTGTAAGAAAGGCACTTCACATCAGTCTGGTAATATAAAGAGGCGTTAAAATGGGAGTAATTTATATTTACATTATTTTTATGGCTCTGTTGCTATTAGAAGGGTGTAAAGTGGCTATCAGGCTCCTTAGGGTATTTATTTCCCGGGATTACAATTCAGAGCCTAAATGACTGGGGAATAGTAAGTGAGCACATCTAAGAAAGGCATCTGTGTCATAAGGTACATATTAGAAAGGCCAGGAAAAAGTACTAATTCAAATCGACTAAACTCATAACGTAGGGATGGAAGATCTGCTGGAGCAATGCTGCTGTCAACCTTTTTCACAAGACCATACTGAATAAAATGTTGCTATCATCAGAAGGCTGTTTGACAGTCTATATGATATGTAAATAAATCTGAGATAAATATATTGCCTACAGGAAGTATATTCACTTTATCACAACAACACAGAAATCTCCAAAAAGTTGTCAAGGATTTATAATAGACACAAAAATTAATGAATTCAGAGACTGAACACTCTTCCTGCTGTCCTGGGATGTACAGATGGAATAATGTTGGAAATGCCTGTCCTCCTTTTATGTAACTTCTGGATATTTGTACAAATCCAGTATACTTCCAAAAGCTATTTATATCTAAAAAAATAAAACATTGATAAAAGTGGCCTAATTGTGCACCTCGTTTTTTTGCAAGTAATATCTCAGCATTAAGAATGAATTTCCAGATCTTAATCACTATAAAAATCTGTGAACTCTTCAGTTATTTCCGTATTATTGGCAACTTGTCACAGAAATAAAGAACAAAAATTTTTATGAACACCAAACACTTTTACCTATAACTTGTAGTGTTTGGTACATAGAAAAGCATTAGTTAAACAGATTTAAGGAAATAAAGTAAAAGAAATTCCACTTGTTCCTGGAGCTTGTTCATATCCTTTCCCTCAGTATCTCTGCTATTTATTTTATCTCAGTATGTTTTACACTTATAGGGCCAAAATTGTCATTGCTTGCAAATAGTCTTTCTCCAACCTGTTTAGGTCACTTTGCAATTTATTGTCTCTTTATGTTTGTCTTCTGTCCTTCCAGCGTCAATGGCACCCATATGATTAAGAAGGAAAGAAACAAAAGGAAAACAAACAAACAAAAGGTAAAACTAGGAAGATACAGAGAAGAGCTCGGTGTTCATTGTTTGGTTGAATAAAAATCTCCAAACCAACGCACAGAAAACCCCCTTCTGAAATCCTAAAAATAACTGGACTTCGATTTAGCTTCTTGAGCAGTCACTGAACACCGATAATTCTCCTTTATCCTCAAAAGGCATCCTCATCTTCTGACTCTATTGGTCCATGGATCATACCAATAATTCATGAATAGTAATTGAACCATGTAAAAAACTCCACCAGTCTGTGCAGTGTCTGTGCAACACAGACATTCACCTGTGAAAAAGCAACTGAAAAAGTTTTGACATTTTTAAAAATTCTTCTGATGACGTATGTACAGTTTTCAGTCATATGGAGGCTAATAAATTTCTGCATTCCAATCACTTCCACAAACCATCCCTATAAAAAATGAAGCCTGCTGGGAGAGTGTAAAAGGGATAAGCCAAGTCTCTGCTGGTGCCAGGACTATGAAAACTTGGCTCCTCACAGCTGCCTTCCAGAGGGGAGAGCCTGAGTGGGTTCTGTGCATTTAGGTGTTTGGCAACATGGGTTATTTACTGCAGCCTGGTGACCTCTGTCTGTGGGACTATTATTGGTGCCTCACCTGTGGGAGCCTGAGAGAAGTATTCTTTCCTCTGAAAGAAGATGACCATGCTGTGGTCCTAAGTGCAGTTAGGATTTGGATTTTCTTAGATTCTCTAAGGCTGCTGAAAAGGGGCAAATTCCCTTGAGACTTGGACAGTGGGCTAATCTTCCGGGCCTTGAACCTCTACCTGCCAGGATTAGGAACAATAAGTAAACACACAGAATATGCTGCTGTACTTCAAGAAAAAAAAGCTTCATGATGAATTCTTTAATTTTAAACTACTGGAAGAAGTGTTGTCCAGCTCCTGTAAGCATCTGTCACTTTTCTACTCATTGGAAACTCTTGATGTAAGAAAACAGTTACAGCAAAAACTATTCCAGCTCAGCTGAACAATTAATAAACTTGCTGTACTTTTTTCCACTTTCAATCATTATCCTCCAAGGGATTCTTGGACTATTCCACTATTCTCAGATTAAAAATTTAGGACAATAAAGAACTGCAAGTAAAGCTTATGTGCCTCTTGGGAGCAAGTAGCCAGAGATTGTTGTGTCCATCAAATCTCTGCTGACATAATAGACAGCTGAATGGTTCTAAAGTAGCAGAAATCACATTAGCTTTGTTTGTATCGGTGTTTCTTGCAGCTCCACAGTCCCAGGCCAACAGCGAGAGTTTGAGCATCCATCATCCCTAGTGGTTCTTACACTGTGTATTCTCAATTTTGGCACAGAGATCTTTCATTTGAGACTGCAGAGACTGGGAAATTCATAACCCAATGCCTGTGATTATTAGTTCAGGCTGATAAATATATGATTATTTGGATCTAGTTTCAGGCCTGATATTCATGTCAAACTGAAATTCTTCAGACTCATGACTGAAAATAAAGCTTCTGAAATTAAGTCCTACTGCAGTAAAAAGGCCTGCCACACTTCAATTTGTCAAAATTTAGTAACAGGAGTGTGAGAAATAATAAAAAAAAATTAAATAAATGTTACGAGCTATAATTTAGCATGATATGTAACTTGCACATTTTAGGTATATGTGAAAGCATTTCCTGGCAAAGTATAGAAATAAGTACTTGCTTCATATTTTCTAAATACTTTCAGAAAATTTCTTTTTAGCAAAACTTAACTCTGTTTTGGCCTGGAATTTCATATTTTGCTTTATAAATGTACCTATTTACAAGTGAATGTATATAACTTAATTCATAATTCAATTAACTCAGAAAAAAAAAGTAAAAAAATAAACTTCTATGCTCAACACTTGTGATGGTTTATTTTACATATGTTGTTCAGCTGCTTGTCATAGCAGGCATCTGTATCAACCAACCAGGAGCTGGATTAGTCCACTGTGTCTTTTCCAAAGTAGAATTTTACATTATCATATTTATTATAACAATACAAGTTCACATAAATTTGCACCAGAATAATAATTCACTGTTACCCAAAGGAGAAACTGAAATTCTCCTTCTTTTTTTTTTTCTTTTCCCTTGTGCTGCTGCAGCTTGCTCTGTCCTTTCCATCAGCTGATTTGACTTACTAAATAAGTAGAAAACCTCTTTTCTTCACCCTCTACTCCCTGTTTGTTTTACGCCATTTTATTGAGTTGCACAGCCTAGTGGAGCAATCTGGCAAATTCCAGAGCCAACATAAGGTAAACAATGGGAATATGTGTGTTCAGAAACAGGAAAAGGATCTCAAATTCTCAGCAGTTTTGAGACTTGATGTTTTTCTGCATATGGTGAAATTATGTGCCAAGGCTCTTACTCCAGGCATTAGTACAGGTGTCAGGAAAGTAGTTTGTGAGCTTGATTAATTAAGGAAAAAAGCGTGAATACTTAAGGAAAAAAAATGGTAGAGGTGGAATTGAAGATTTTTTCCTTTTAAAAATCAAAAATGTGGGGGCTTTGCTTGAAATTTTTTTTAAAATTACTAAGAATGGAATATTTTATTTTATTTATGAATTATTTAATATTCTTCATCCTGTTTTTTAAGTTTGAAGTCAAACATAAACCAAATTTTAAAGATTTTCAAAAAGAAAATGAAAAGCTCTTACTTAAAAGGGAAAATGCAATATTAAAAAATTACTGGAATTTAATTGTTCCCCAGCCCTTTTCTATTTTTGGAAGATATGAACACAAAATTGCAAACAGTTTGGCTCCTGAACACTTTCCATTCTCAGTGATTTGTTAACTGATGTAAAAATGTGTGTCGACCTCGTGTCATTACAGTTTATGATTTTATTATGTACTTTAGCTTAAGCCATGTAGGTCTTTTTGCCAGTATCAGATTTTTGTAAAATCATTTCTTTGAAGTGTTGTCTTTTGGCTTTGCAATAGGTACCCAAAATTTGGCAGGAGAATAGTCATTGGGTCAAGGAGACTTTTGCTATCTCTAAGAAACTTCCTGTTGATTTGGCTGGGGTACATACTTCTGAAAATCATAATTTACATATGCTCAGGAGAGCATAGTCAGGGCTCTGATAAGATCTTTTTGAGCACCGTGCCATCACTGAAGCTGCTCCAGTACCAAAGGCTTTGGTATGTGCCAGATTCACAGAAAGCACTGCCAAACTCCACTAGGTTTCCTATATAGTCTGTTCACAGCTAAATATTCAGAAAGGGCAGACTGTCCAGCCATTGTCCAAATGTCCTTGTCGGAGGTGAGAGCTGTTACACCTCCCAAAATCAGACAGTGGAAATCCACTTTGCACAGAAATCACATGGAGAAGTGAAGACAAAATGAAGATCTTTATTGCAGGGGGTAGCTAGCTTTTATGGGGTAGGCATGGAATGTGTGGAATTTGGGAGATACATGCAAAGATATATGTCTGTAAATGGAAAAATTGAGCTAAAACACATCCAAATATGGGTAAAGAGAGATACAGAAAAAGGGAAAAGCTATATATTTTAACTATCACTAGCCAATGGACAAAGGGGTTACAATCAACAAAGGGGCTAAGACTAATTTAAACTGCAGATTACATATAAAGTAAGATTTTTTCTAACAACATTCCTAAAAAATAATTCTTTTATAACATGAAAAGCAGTCTCTGAGGTAGAAGTTTATCTGATGTCAGTAGTTCAGCTGCATTTCAAACCTGTCTTTTCTTCAATTCTCCTTTTCTTCAGAAGCTTTTCTCCACCACCAATAGGCACCTTGTGGAGTACTTCCCACGTATCCTCTTGGTTAGGATAGTTGACTTGTGCTAGTCTCATAATTGCAATTAAGGAATTGGGTAGATGCAGAATATTGTTGCCCTATTTCACTGATAATTAAAATGTGATGAAGCCATCCATGACAAAGGCTAGGAAAAGAAGCAGGATTCCGGTATGTCATGACTTCTCCAAATAATTCCACTGCCTTTCAGCATAAAAATGCTAGATTTCTGTCCTTACCTGTGTTGACTTTAACTATGAATATTACTCACTTAGCAACAGTCTTATGTCTTTACAAGGCAGGGCAAATGAAGGCTGCACCATTATACCTAATTCTAATATTTGTAGGGCCACCTGCTCTTATGATTTGTTATTTAAATAATTTGTAAAATAGGATTTATTTATCTGCAATTTTTTTGAAGGTGGTGAGGTAACGTATATCCACTTGTAACAATATGCAAATTTCGGCCTGGCAGTGATAATCATCTACAATATGTTCCATTCAGAGAGGAATATCAATTTTATATGCTTCTCTGTTAAGAGTAATGGAGTTGGGTGATTTTGCATTGCATTGCATTTGCCTTCCCTTGAAAACAGAACAATGGTATTAAAACAAACAAATGAAAACAGACCAAAAACTTATTATAGCCAGACTTTCTAGCACTCATTTCCTATAAACAACATTTTTTTCCCCCCAACTAAATAATTCCGTTTAAAATGACATCTAGTTCTCTAGATACATTTCTCTAGATACATTTCAGCTGAAGAACTTCTGAAGAGTTCCTCAGTCAGAGAATTTCCAAGTTTATGAGTGCTGACATTTAAGACAAGCTCCTTGTTCTGGATAATTAGGCTTCCTTTGCAGGAATTCAAACACCTGGCTCATTTCTCTCTCCGGACCATGATTTGCCCTTCTGTCCTTTGCAAATTTATTCTCCTTGTTGTAACATTCAAAGCACCTTCAGTGTTGTATTCGTGGGGATGGATCCTCAGGTGGTGAAAAGAAGCCTCATTCAATGGATTGCCGGGAGCTACTTCAGTTTTCAGCAAGAACTAATCTGGTTGAAAGTGTTTGGGTTTTTTTTTCCATTTTCTTGCTTAACCCACATTTCTAGAAAAAATTAGAGTCTGCTGGATGCTCATCTGAAGCCAAACCAACTTGTTGAAATTCTGACTGGTTCATTTACAATGTGTTCCTTATTTAAAGCTTGCTAATGCATTAGAGCATTGATGGTGACAGTGGTGTTGCAGGTAGATACTGTGGGTCTAAACAAGCTATCTTGTCACTGAGACAGGATTTAAAAGGGGGCACCAAATATCTTTTTGAGAGGAGGAAAAGTTCAGTCAGAAGGTGAAAAGACAGGGGTGCTTTGGAGGACAGGAGGAGGCACTGCTGGACATACTTAAGAAGAATTGTACAATGTACTCTAACGAATGTCAAAAAGCAAAGTTACTCCTGATTCATGCACAATTTAAAATATTCCTGTAAAATAACTATATTAACCACTGTGTTATTTCTCTGAGAGTGACTTCAAGAGAAAGCCTCTAGGAAGAAGATCAAAAAAAGGTGAATGCTTGTTCTTTGTTGCAGGTTATTCAGCCACTTGCTCCAGGGATTTGTGGATTTCATACTGTTTCTAAAGTGCAGCAATATTCCCTACACTTCTTGTTCTAGTAACTTGATAGTACATTTGGGATTTCAGCATTATTTCCAAGTTATGCCTTTTCAAAGTTTGTTTATTTCAAAATTTACTTTTCAAAGAAATACTCCTGAACTGCTCCAGAGAATTCCCCTTTTTAAAACTTTGTCTGTTACAGTTAGAAACTACATTTAGCTTAGGGGATAAGCTTATTTTTATTCTTATTTTCCTTATATGACTCCCTAAATAACAGTCAAGATATCAATAGATTTTTTCTGAAGTTTGTTCAAGTAATTAACTGATGCACAGCTTTTCTATGACTATGAACTAGTTTCAAGTTAGTATGGCAACTTGTCCATCTTAAAAATATTTAAAATTGCTCTTCAGAAAAGAGCCTTGAAAAATTAAAAAAGTTCCTGTTCTCTGTGCAGATGTCCTTGTATCTGCTTTACATACAAAAAATGTATACTATGTTTACAACAGTATGGTTATTGTATTGTATAGTTATAGTATACATTTACATAGTAAATGACTGGTTCTTTTTTCTCTTCTCTTCTCTTTATTTGAGGCTGTTATTTGAATCAAAGTCCACTTAAGGCAGCAAATATCATTATCACACTGTGCAACAATACACCTTGGTACTATAATTGAGATTAACTTTCAATCACTACAATTTGTGAATCAGTAATTTTGAAAGGTTTCACCAGATTTTCTGTGTGAATGAAACTTACTCCCTGCTCGCAAAATGAGGCTTTTCTTTAGGAATATGGAAGACAGTTTAGTGGTTCTTTAAAACATTTTAACCCTTGTGACAGAACATATCCAGCCAAATATAATTGATGAATGAATTTCCATCTGAGATGAATGTGATCCTTATCCTTGAGGCTTCATAAATAATGTCTTTCTTTGGATTTCAGAATCCAAATGTGTTTAAATAGACTTTATAGTTAGATAAAAGAGCATTTTTACTAAAGTGGGAATTGTTGATAATGTAGGATCAGGAAATCAGGTGTAAATTTTTATGTCATCTATTGGCCTGGTTCAATTTGAACAAGTTAATAGTACAGGCTATGGATTTCAGTACGGATTTCAAAACAAGTAAAGCCACAGTCTAATATGAAGGCACAGATTAAAAATGGGGAGGTAAGTTAGACAGATATATACTCTACTGATTTACATAGAATGAGATTTAGGCAGACTTTAATTTCAGACCTAAAACTGATTCCGTCTTTTTAGTGATGAGCTAGATAGTAGTTAAATCTGCTCCTGAAAGGAGATTTTGCCTCTCTACATCCCGCAAGAGGTCTCACCTAGTGGATATACTCAGAATAAATATCACATGTATGTAAAGATTAGTTTTTTCTCTTCCAGGCAGCGGTCTAATTACCAGTTTATATTTTATTTTGTGTGTACATGGGAGAGAGGAAGAGGGCACTTTCTGTTCTTACTTCCTGAGTTTGTTTGGTTAGCAGAAAAGCAGGAAAGACTTACTTGATCAAAAGACATGGAATAAAAAGTAATAAAGCTCTTTTGTGGTGGTGAAGGATGAAAATCTGGAGTAAAATTTATTCTGTTGTTTTCCATACCTTGAATATATTCCAAATATTTGCCAGTATAAAATGAGCAGGGAATGCTACCACTTCCTCCTCCCATGTAATGCTGCAAGGAGTAAATCCTTAATTTTTATAGAAATTTCTTATAAACCCATATTGCAACAATTGAGTTATAGACATAAATTGAAGGTCTGCTTCTCCTTGGAGTTTGAAACTAGATGCTTGTATCTCAGTTCCATTCCAGTATCTGGGCTGGTGAGGAGTAGGGGTGGTAGCATAAAACCTCATTTTTATTTTCCCTTCTGTTTATTCTTGGGCACCCTCTGTTATTTTTCAAGCTATTGTTAATCTCCTCAGGATCACTGAACCCTCTCCATCTATTGTGCAAGAGGTTTTGATGCCTTTTCGGGAACAACGTGTTCATTTTTCTTTCAGGCCCAAGCAAACACTGGAGTGCTCAGGGTGTGCAGCGCAGCTCAGACGTGCTGGCAGGGCTCCTGCTACCTGCATGGCCATATTGCTGCTCTGGCTTTAATTTGGCAGAGTTTTAGTAACCCTAGAAACCCTGCAAGTAGCTGATGGAGGCATCACTCCCTGCACTGGAAGGGAGTTTTCAAAACTCAAGTTGCGCCACCTCCAAACCCTTGAGGGTGCTTTTAGCTGTCCCCAGAAAGGAAACTTTTTCTGCCTCTGCTTCAGTTTAGGAAAGCAAAACAAAAATAATTGGAAGGGAAACTTTCTCTCTTTTTTTTTTTTTTTTTTTTTTTTTTTTTTTTTTTTTTTTTAAATTAATGTTTTGAGTCAATTGAAAACTTTTCCTCATAACTGTTTAGATTTCAAAACAACTTAAAAATTCCCAAAAAGTGGGCTCACATAAGTTTCACTTAAAGAACCACCCATGAAATATTCTGAATCAATAGCTTCTTACACTAATTTTGAAAAATTAGAGAAATTCTTAATTACTGCAAGTGTACTAAAAGAAAATGTAGGTGGCCAAGAAAGATTAGCCTGAAACATAAAATAATAGAAACATAATTTATGAGGTCTGTAGACAAAATAAAGGTAGCTAGATTATAATAAAGTAAACAAAATAAAGAGTGGTTAAATCATAATTATTGTCAGGCAGAATGGTTTGTTGTTTTCAACCAAATGTAAAGGTCTTACTGATCAAACAAATGTGTTTGATGTGGGATATTTGGTTTTCCCAGGCATTCAGCTTGATACTACAAGACATTAGTTTTCAGAAGTTTTCACACATATAATAAGGAATTGATTATTGAATTGATTAAAGACAGATATTATGACGTAGTTATTGAGAAGGATGTATAGAATCATATCTACTGGGGTTCTTAGAGCTCAGAGCTTTTTTGGTCTGTGACATTTCTATCAGTGATCCAGATAACTCTGTACAATCCTGCTGAAGAAGCCTAGAGGTAATAAAGATCTGTGGGATAAGATGTAGTATAAAGCCAGGGAAATCTGAGTCACTTGGGTAGAGGATCAAATATAACAAAACATCTTTAATTTAGCCAAATGTAAGGTAATGCCTCTGGGAAAGTTATTGGAAGAGGATGGGGCAGTCTGTCTTGGGAATTCCAATAGTTCACTGGTGGATATAAGGGTAATCCTGAATAATTGCCTCAATATGAGCTTTCAGTAAGTCTTAATAGTACACAGCTAAGCAATGAATGGTATTACTGTAGAAGACAATGACTCACAATTGCCTAATGTCTAGAGAGTGAAAACATGCATTTTTCCAAGAGCTATTACATGATTCTCCTTTTAGAAGAAAGCGTTTTCCATACGTTTATAGTTGAGTGTTACTTCCATATGTGTGTTCTGAAAGCTCCTACCTCTAAGTGGGAGATGTGAGGTAGTTTTAATATGAAATTTGATTATAATTAGCTTCTCAGAATGTGTAAATAAAGGGCAGTCAGAGAAATTTGATCTCCTGCAGTTCTCCAAATGGTTACAGTTATATTGATGTCATTGTATTACACAGACAACCATAATAGACACAATGGAGGCATAGATGCTACAATATTTTACCAAGAAGTTTATGTCAGAAAGGAATCTTTTGCATTAACAAGTTCAAGTCCCTGGATAATACACACAGCCATAATATGCAAATTATTTCAGATAGCTTACTTAAAAAAAACACAATTAAAGTCCTGTATATGCAAGAAAGACCACACATCACAAATTAACAAATATTTCTTTGTTGTAAGATTTGTTTAGTGGTGATCCAGGCTTTATCTGCATAGCTACAAAATGTTTACACTGGGGTTTCTAGTTCATAAATCCTTCATTTTATGCAAGCTTAATGACAGACAGTCTTGCCAAAGCTTACATTTATTATCCATTTTGAAAAATTGGTCATGACAATACTACTTTGTTCTGAGACACCAAGTTTCCCTTCCTTCATTGTGTATTCTCCTGATTGCAGAAATGGTAGTTTTCAATACAGAATAATCCTTAAAAATTCCATGTTGATTAAGTAAGGGCAGTCTTTTGATATACTCTTAATGAGAGAGACCTTGTACCTGAGAAGTCCTATGATTTCAGGTTGCTACCTCCAGAAAAAAATGCTAATCACTTAGATAAAGGGTATCAGACCTAAATAATTGACTGTGCTAAACAGGCAAAATAACTGCATGATGCCCTTGGTACTTTTCTGGCTTCAAACAATGGTAAAGATGCAGGAGAACATGTAAGGCATTCAAACCTTGAGTGACTTTTAAAAGTCCCCTTCTCTAGCTTTTCTGGTCATCTTCTCATGATGTTTAGTGTACTTAACATATTTAAAGTGCTGGTTGCTTTTTATTTGTACCCTTCTTTCTGCATAATTTCCTTCATATGCTTAAACAGGTCACCCTGTGCATGTAGGAGTTTCATCACTAGGATGTTACACCTCTGTTTGGAAAAGTAAAAACATCTGTACTTACACAGAGTCAATTGGAGTCAACAAACTCCTTAGTTAGTAGTAAATTAGGTATTAATATGACTGGTGTTTAAAAGAGTGTCAACACAGGGAAGTAATTTCTGTATTTTTGATACTCTAGCTTTTGTACCCATATAATTGTGTTTCTTGGGTTATCTTCTTAACATCCTTCTTTCCCTGGCCTTACTGTTTGTTCTGAGTGGCTTTTTTCATCACAATGCTCTTTAAACATCCCTCTGTAATGAGTCTGTACATCTAACTGCAATCAATCCTCTGCTAGATACTCACCAGACTGAGGATCCTTGATGCTATAGGCTAGAAAATAAATCCCCTTTTCCTCTGATTGTAGAACACTTGAAGGAAAAAAAACAAAAAAACAAAAAAACAAACCAAACCAGTAATGGTAAGAACACTAAATCCTACCGATTTCTAAGACCTCTAATTCCCTTTAATTTGTTTGGGACAAATAATTACTTCACCATATATCTTAAAAGAACTGTTCCATCAGACAGTATTGACTAGAGTAGCTGTGTGTCTGACCAGATTGTTTACAGACAGTGCTCTGTAACATGATTATTGTTAAGAAGCAAATTTAGGTTAGGATTTGTGTGTGTGTTATCAGTGTCATATGTATCTGTTTTGGAAGCTGAGCATGGTCCATGAGGTTTCCCAGACAGATCAGCCTGCTAAGATATCCCTCTTGATTGCAAGAAAAGATGTCTTATTACTTTCAGCACTGAGCAGGTTTAGTATAATCAATCTACTTTTAGCAACAATCATTTGTAGGTGTTGTATCTCAATAACATCCTTAGATGTAGGCTAAATCCTGCTCTATCCGTCTGTTATATGGCTAATATTTAGGGTGGGAAGATGGGGGAGGAGAATTGTGACATTCCTGTAGGAAAATCATTAGGTTGGAAAAGGGTCCCATAGAAATGAAAGAAAATTGTGGAAGAAAAGCAGGTGTTCCAACACCAGTGAATGTCCACATTCTGAAAAGAGAAGCCCTGATAGACAGGGCAGAGAAAGATTTTAGCTGATTGCATTTAATATATATCCTTGATGTGGTCCGTGAGTTGGTCACATGACTCTGATTTATTAAGTAAGTACACTTGCAAGGAAGTGAAGATGGAGAACATGGAAAAGTGCTGATGGAGGGCTTATTCAAAACCAGACCTGTTCTTATTCAAAAAATACTTTAGCTTCTGCATTGTTCAGATCACAGCAGTTGGATATCACAGAGATAATTAAGATTGATAGGGGTAATATTCAAATTGTAATACATATCAAATTATTGAAAAGCTACTTTAATGAAGAATGAGCAATCTGAGAAAGACAGTGCTGGTTACATTCACACATAATGCTGCAATTGGTTACTGCAGAAATTGTTTTATGCTGTCCATTAGCTCTGTTACAGTGCTCATTAGAGATGTTGTACTGTGTATTTCACTTTTTGGTAAGTCTTTTGCTTGTGAGAAAAACATAATTGTATGAGTCCAAAGCAGGATCTTTCTTGCCATCTCACCCTCTTGTCTGCTATAATTGCATTCCCTTCCTAGCCCTAGAGTGGCAGATTGCTTAGGTGGGAGCCAGCCTGGCACAGGTGGCAGCTTGGAAATTTCACATGTTTATCAAAAAGAGAAAAAGAACCATTGATCTCATGGTATCAGATTCATTTGATAGCTTCTTTTTTAGCAAAGTTGGTAAATTCATTCCCATTTGTGTGGATCTTTGCCAAAACAGGCTTACACTGTTATAAAGTTGGCAAATTCCCCCTTCCTTAAACATGTTTGACATTTTTCAAACTGTTATACCACTAACTGGTAGTGAGAGAGAATGCAGTTCTGCTGAGATAGCAAATATGCACACACAAAGGCATGTAAGGAATCTGAATTTAAAACAGAAAATGAAAACAGAATTTCTGTTAGTGAAAGGAAATACAATTGTCTTGTTAATACATTTAGTATGAATTGTGTCCCTATACTGTTCTAATTAGTCTGCTCCTCTCTTCTGTCCTATAGCACCATTAACAGTTATTACAGTTGCAGTTGGTGTCTGTAAGTTTATGACAACATTCTGCCAAACCAAGCTCACTCACAATTATTTCCTTGATTTCACCCAAAACTGTTGACCCATCCTAAGTTCAAGTGGTATTGCAGAATGGTTTTTGAATACATAACATACATTCTATATGCAATTTTTCTGTGAGAATTTTAAACAGAATCTTAGGCTAAAAATCCTTGTTAAAAAAATTTCATAGGATTTCTTGCATTTCCTTGTAGAAATTTTAGTGCAGAGCTCTATGGTGTTCAGAAATCTCTATTACTCTATTACAGAGTATAAGGCAGACTAGGTTTCCCTCACCCACCCTTAAAATAAAGATGATATTAATCTCCATGTGGTCCTCAGGTCTGTCTTCTACTCTTTTCAAAAGCAGAACTATGTCAGATAAGCTAGATATTACCCTGAAGGCCTGTCTCGTGTCATTTGTGACAAGCCACCTGTTGGTTTCTCAAAAATCAAGATGTTTTGGATTTTGGATTCCTGAGTAATTAAAAAAAAATCAGTAGACTCAAAGAAAGACTGTCTGGAAAAGGAAGAACATTGTTGTTGACATAGTTGTCCAATTGATGCTTTTGTAAAACTTTGCCCCAGGCTTTATGACCAGCAAGGACCCTGGAAAGAACAGGCTTGAAAACACTAAGGAAATTTAAGGGAAGAAAAGACAAGATTGAGAGTAGGAACATGCTGTAAAATAGTGGGGGGATCTTTGTGAACAAAGGATATAGAAGTTATCTGAGAAGACAGGCTTTTTCTTCATTTATTAGCCTTCCCAGAGTTCCAGTCCATCGCTCCACTGCCATGAGAACACAGCCTAGAAAACCAAACCATAGTTTTGATACAAGCTAGCTAGTATGAAGAAATGCTGAAAAATTCAGAAAGAAGAGTAAGACCCTGACTGTGCTGAAGTAAATTCCTACTTTCTGAGAAGGGAGGGGGAAAAAAAAAAAAAAAAAAAAAAAAAAAAAAAAAAAAAGAGTTGCCCTTGACTGCAATGATATCAGGAAAAAAACAGCAGGATATCTCTAGAAACTGAGAGTCAAGCTTTTTCTTTCACCAAAATATGAACATGGGACTCATAAAAAAGAAGAAACTACCTGAAAAAGGGTTTTGTTTTATGGGAATGCTTGTGGTTTTGGTTGGTGCACTAAGTTAAGCAATAGGAAGAGGGAATTAAACCATATGAGGTACTGACAGCAGAAAGAAAAGCACTTATCAGCAAGAAAATAAAGAAGATAATTATTTTGTTTTGGATGGTCTCTGGAAACCTCTTTGGATGCCTCTTTGGAAGGCAGCTGATTATGATAACAGTGCAAGACCACAAGCTTATGTTTTTAAATTGTTTCGCATCTTCTCTTTATTGAACTCGGAAGAAAAAGGTTCATTTTGAAGTCATCTCTAAAGTACTATGGTTTTATTCCTTTTATGGTTCAAAACATGTATTGTTATAGGAACATCATACTAATAATCCAATAGATGTTTTTACTTCCTCTCCTCCTTTCTGATCAAGGGCCCATCAACCGATGCCTATGTTAAGTTGCTATAGTTTTTTGATATTTATCATATCCTTATTTCACTGACTCAAGCAAGTGTGTATATTTTTCATCTGTCAGTTTGCTACCATAAGTCACTGCTGTAGTGACAACGAGATGTTAGAAAATCATTTGGCTTTCACATTCTACAATTTAAAGCTGGAGATGAATAGAGTAAATCATTTATATCTCCTTTAAAATACTTACAGTAATCTGTTCTTAAAATCAAAACCAAATCCTTACTCTACCAGAGAGGTGCATGAGCACGTGATATTTTGCTTGCATCAGCAAATTTAAACATACTTTTTGTAACTTCTGTGCTTTAAAGGTGTATTTTCTCACTTTGCAATGTGCATGCGTTCCTCTGCCTAAAAGAGAAGAAAAAGGAGAACAAAAATGCATGCTGTAATTATAGTTCAGTGATCAGTTGGTCATGTATCCCTATGTTACAGCACCTTTTTCCTCCTCTTGATAATAGTGTTGAGACTATAAAAAACCCTGAATTTTTCATTGCCCACTTTTGCCCAGTTATGGCAGAAGTTTCATTTTCTCCCCATAAGTAGTTTATTATTATTTACTTTACAAATAACCTCTTCTGTTGTTTGGGCATACTGCATTTTCCTCCCATTATTTTCAGAGGTCTCTGTGGCCTATAAAATTAGAGGAACCTATTCCACGCTTTGAAAAAGCATCTGTTATGTATAATTTGTTTACCTGAATACAGCAAGGGAGGCAGCTCCCAGATTCTAGAAGATAACCCACCTGAGTAGCATTCCTGTATTTGGGGATTTTAGCCCATTAGTATTCGTATTCTTTCCCAGATGTGGAGAAAATTGTAAAAAAATTGAGATTTGCATAGCATATCAACTGCAAGGTAACCATGACACTAATTTGTTCACAACAGAAATCACAAATAATGAAATTAGCTAAACCCTTCTTGAATTACCAATTAAATGGCTAATAAATGAATGTAAACGAGTCAGCTATTCAGTCTTTGTTTCTGAGTTTTCCACATCCTTTGGTGCATTGTATTTGCACACTGTGTGAATCTGATGCTTCTGGAAAGGGAACTAGGACTGTAGGAAGGGACAAGTTGGAAGAGGAGCAAAAGGGGAAATATTTGTCTTGTGAGTCATCTTCCCTAACAGTGAAAAGCATCAGAGTCAAGAGTGATTCAATACAATAACTTGTTGCTCATGTGAAATCAGTGACGGCTGCTGGACAGGGTAATTGATACTGACAACACTGTTCCCTGTGAACTCTGTTAATAATTTAATGGCTGGATTTTCAGCAAACTTTTTTTTAATTGCCTACTCCATTCCACTGGGAGATCATTAAAATAGGCATTTTGCAATGGTGAAGGCTAAAATACAGGTCTAAAAAGCTTGTCCTCTGGCAGAGTAGAAATGGACAGGATCTAACACCATCAAAATTTACAAGGACCGAAAGTCAAGGCTACTTATGACCAGGAGGGACCAAAACAGTAGATAAAAGTCTCCACTTCCTAAGTGCTACTGAATTATTTCTATTTGGTGTCACAAATATACCAGATTTTAGATTGAATTTCAGAGAAAAAAAAAGGATCCTGAGTTGTTCTTGTGTCCTTTGACGGCACATTGTGAGGAGTTGATGAAATTCCCTGTGCAATTGCATGTAACTCCTCTGTACCTTAGAGGGGGTTCTTCATTCTAAGTTTGTTTGGCTTCACTAAAGTCAAAGTTCACTTTAAAATATGCTATAACTTGGCAGGGATACAATGAGCTAAAATTTAAAAGGGCCTTCAGTAACACATGATAAGGCAGTAATGTAAGATGGGTTGTTAAATCGGAATCATCAGGGCTCCTAATTTTCTTAGAAGTTTAACTTCCCCTGAATCCCTCCTACTTTTTTATGAGGTCTTCTTTTAGGCACCTCCAGTTCCTCAGAGATGTCAGAAGTCACTGTAATGTGGTTCTTGTGTGATTATATGAAACTGCTCATACCAGGGTCCATATTCTGTTCCTTCACCAGGACTCCAGAATGTAAACTGTTCCTTTTCTTTTCTTGAAACCATAATCTTTCCTTCCTGCCTTCCTTATTTATCCTCACACTCCTTCAGTTCCACAGTGCTTTTTCTGTCTCTCCATGTTTCATCTTCTTTTTCTTTTCCCCTCAAATGTCTTGTTATAAAGCATATGCAGTCAGTGGTTTATGGTCTAATGTGAAGAAGTATCTTGTTGAACCCTTCCATCCTCACCTTCAGCCACAACTTCTTGATGTGTCCTCACCAAGTATTTTCTTACTTGCAAGAAATGACGGTTTTGTTGAACCTTTGGGAACAAATAATTCCTCTTCATGTAGCATGAGTTGCAATTAATGAGGTTGTTACACAGTTACTTTAGGTTATGACGAATGAATTGCAAACAAAATACACCCCAAATAAACACAAATAAACCAAGTAGCCTGTATAATATAAAATCAAGAATCATCAAGATCTTTCAAGGGTGAAAATTCAATTCCACAAGATTCTGGTGTTGATGAATGTGAAGCTTTGGCAACACAATGCATGTAGACAAATTTTACATATTTTATGTTGTTTGTGAACTTTGCCACTACTCCATGTGAAGAAAAGTGCACCCTCAAATAAGGACATTCAGTCCATATTTAATTTCTATTTTATTAAAGCACTTCTGGGGTGTATTTTTCAATGTGGAAAGGTAATGAAGGTGAAGGGATAAACATTTGTTTTATTATACTGTTCTAGAAATAAAAAAAAAAATGAAAGAGGGCTTTTTATTTGATTGGGGTTCTTTGTTTGTTTGGTTTTTTGTTTTGGTTTTTTGTTTTGTTTTGTTTTGTTTTTTAAAGAGGCTGCCATTGAGCTCTTGAAATATGTGGTATTTGAAGATCAAATATCTACTCATCTATTTCTCAATTCAAGATTAATTGGAAAATCTACAAAGAACATTCTGGTCATCATTAGGTATTTCCTTGACTTTTGCACTGTAAAGATTTTAAAAAAAAAGGAATTAATTCCTATATTGTAGTGTTCCAAGACACAAGTTTCCAATAAATATCCATACAAATATCTGTATATTGTCTGTTAAGTGGGTTTAGATTAATTCTTTCCTTTCACTGATTTGTGAAGAGCCTAGTCACTGTGAAAGCAGATACTGAATTTCAGGAAATAAGGAGCAGGCTTCAGAGTCTGTATCACTCCTTTGCCAGGTGGTAGAGCAGCTTGTTGCAGCAGTTAAAAGTCAGAGCCATATGGCTCTGATCCACTGCAACTGCTACAATGGAATGAAAAGTTTGGAAAACAGAAAAAAACCCCGACGAATGAATGAGTGAAGAAATAGTCAGTTACTTTTACAAATATGACAAGGGCTGCTTTAAAAAACAAAATAGTCCCAATCTGTAGAGTTTGATGAGTATCTGCTTTGAAGAGAATAAACATACAGTGTCTTTCAGCTCCAGTAAGACATTTAGGCAGATGGACCCTTATGCCTGTGTGATTTCTCATCAGAATTGATGGATATATAAGCTTAGAGGTTGGTATGGCCTGATATCCCACTTTTGGAGGATAGGGAATAACCCAGCTTGGAATGTGTGGAGGATATGGTCAGATTCTGTCCTTGGCAGATGTAATGGTGGATAAGAGAACTGAACAAGCTAATCAACTTGTAGGGGCTGGCTGGATTTGAGGGAAGTCAGCACAATTATGCAGATTACACCAAATATAGGGCTATCCCAAATCTAGCATTTGTATTAGAAATTTCATTGATGGATAGAGTTTAGTATTAGTATCCTCCTTCTTTCCACCTCCCCAAAGCTTTTGCAATTAATAATTAACAGTAGAGTGTCTCTGCACCATTCTTGCACCACTACAACAGTTTTCTGAAAGTCTTGGAAAATAGCTTAAGAGTATTTTGCTTCTTGGATTTATATTACAAAGGATACAGTCTCCTTGACAAAATAGAAAGTAAAGCTAAAACATTATATAAAGAAAACACTGAAAATTGTCTAAAATACAGACTGACATGATGGTAAATTTGCCCCTGTAAGTACTCACTGAGGAGATGCACAGTGCTATGCACAGTAGCTGCCCTTGTACAAGGCAGAATTTACGACTGCATTATTTTTCCAGAGTTAAAATCTGATAAACCTCTGATGTATTTCCTTTTAGAAGAGTTTATTTCTGATTTTACAGAATAATTTCACTGTAGAAAGACCATTTTAGACATTGAATGCTGTGTGTTTGGCTCCAAACCCTAGTTTCAAAAAAACCTCAGCCTTGCCAAAACTTGCATGCTCAAATAAAGTTGAGAACAAGCTTTTTGGGTTGCATGCTGGATCTATAACTGCAACTGAGGAGCTAGACGATTCTTGCACAATAATTCATGCTTGCAAGTGTTTTTAGCACCAGCAAAGCAGTCATTTGTTGGTATCCTGACTGCTTCTGGCAATGATCAGCCACAGGAGTATGGTATTCCATATGGCTGTGGCAGTATTCTTACCCTGAAGATAGGAATCATGCTACATGTTCTTCATTTTTGTGGCTTTGTGCATGGCTCTTTTAAGCTTGCAGTACTCTTTCCAATGCCTTTGGGGAAATCTGGATCAAGATGGTCCTGGATACAGATATTTTTTGCCTAGTAAACAAGATTTGGTCATCTTTAGGCTATCAGAATTTTTCCTTCTAAACTGACAGACGTGACAGTGTATCAGGGAACTTTGCAGCACTGACTGTGGGAGTTTGTGGTATTGCAGAGGTATTGGAAACAAAAAGCTTATGGCTACGTTGGAAGCAACTGACAAATCTTGTAAGTGAAAATATTCAGCACTGTGGCCTTAAAGATTTACAGGAAGAGGGATTTTGTATTTTATAGAAATATATTTTGCAAAGACCTGGAAGCATCATCAAACATTCCAAGTTCCTAGCTTAGAAAAGTACTGGTCTCCATTGGATTTTATCATAGTTCCACAGTCACACAAATTTTGTAATTTTATGTCAGAGTTCCCCAACTCTTGAAGAATTCTCCGTCTTCATAGGAAAACTCCCTCAAAAATCCAAGATGAAAAAATGTATAAAATGAAATGGTTTACATGTGGAAAAGACCAGCATTCCCACATACATTATTCCTTCTCTACTCTGATCCACAAGTGGCAGATTTTTAAGTTTTAATCAAATATGGAAAACCCCACAAATAATCCAGACTTACACCAATCATGAGTTTTCCAAAGTCATAATCTTATTAATATTAATTCATTAATATTTTGTTCATTTGACAATCGTAGCTTTAAATTTGTGGTTTGTACTTTGGTTCAAAGCTTGTACCACATTAAGTAGGGTGAGATTTCAGTAATTTTAATTACAAAAAATTCAGAAAATTTTTTAATTACAGAAAATTTTTACACTATCCAAGTGTAAAAATGCTGATTGAAATGGTTTCTCAGTTTTGATTTTATATTTGCATAATGTGATTGCAAGAAAAAAGTGTTTTTTCTCTCCCACAAAAATACTACAAACAATGTTTAAAAAAATGCATTGTGTAGTTATTGGGGCAACATGAGAAAATTTAGATTTTTAGGTACAAAGGTGCTGGAAAGGAAATGTGATAATATGCCAAAGATGCAATCTCCCCTATCGGAAATCTCAGACCCAGGAGTAATTTTGCTCAAACAATTAAATTACAAAGGCCTACTTTTTTGAAAAAGGATAGTCAGTGGAAGGTGTTTGGGGAAACAGGTTATTTGGGATCCAAAAGTTGGGGAATATCTAAGCCTCTGATCTTGCTAATACTTATATAGAGACCATGGATCAAAATTTTTGCACTGAATACTCCAGGTACTCTCAGATGTTAAGATTATACATGGTGCCAAAAGAGATTAAAATAATTTATTTTATTAATGCTTATATTTTTTCAAATTCCACCTGCTATCAATTTTAGGCTGCTTGCATGTCCAGCATTAACATATAACAGTGCAAATTTTACGTTTAAATTTTCTATTAGGTGCACCAAAAACTTCCCTGGTTTTCTCTGTGTTCTTTTAGGAGCTGAGTTCTTCCTCTCCATATAAAGATTAAATGAGAAAGTATACCTTGAAACAGCTTTAATGTGCTTTGCCTTAGTAAAATTTATCTTGATATTGCTCTTATTATGCAATGCTTAATCCTTTTAGTGCAGTGCAACAATTCAGTAGTCAAAAGAAAGGGAAATGGGATGTGTTATCCTGTTGCTATTGTTAGAGAAATAACATTCATCTTCAATAGATGATGATTGCTGGAATAAATGACCTATGCCTAATGTTTTAATATTCAACATAGCATAAACTGATGGAATGTGAAGGGCACCACAATGACATTAGTGTGTTATCCAAAATATAATTATAGAGTAAGTTCATCCACTTAATATTTTATTAAAAATATTTTATAGAATGAAAGAGAAGGAATATTTGCTTCATTCTTAGATTTATACAAGGTTTTTCTGTTTCTCCTGAGGTCAGCTGCCTGACTAAATAAATGTACTTTTATAAAGCAAGGTGGCAGCAAGAAACTTCTGACAGAAAAAAAAAAAAATAGTCTAGTATGCTCATTTTTCATGAGTGCAGCAAAACTATGAGATGCTAACCATGACCAGACCGTGCCTTTGCTCCTTCTTTCTACACATTGTTTGTACCCACCCTCACCCAACAGCACTTATTATCTCAGTTTGTGTTAAAATTAAGTGATTTTGTGAAAACTGATCAGTGATTCGTACTGAAGTATTTTAGCTCAGGTGCTGAAGAAAACCTCATGGTTAATGCAGCTTTCAATAACCCTTTCATCCTGTGTAAGATTTAAATCATATGTGTCTGGGGATGTATTTGTAAAGGGCAGATTGAATAATCTACTATGTCCATCTAATATGTGTAGTCTCTTTTTAAATAAAGTAATTTTTATCTCTGCTGTTCTTGTTGGAAACAGAAGTCTCTGATGGTGTCATTTACTTTTGCAAGAATGTAGATTTACTTTTAACTGTGGATACCAGCTATAGGAATTACTTTTCTTGGCATATTTTCCTTTTTAAAAAATAGTATAGAAGCAAAAAAGCATCTAGGAAACATCCTGAGAATAAGATCTCTCTACCTATGACTGCTAGAGGGGAACTAAGCAGTTTCTAAAATAAAAATCAATAGAAAAACTGTCAGGCAGCAGCAACTTATTTACAGGGAAAAAAATTAAGTCTTTCCAAATTTCTTTAGTCTTAACTTGGTTTATACAGGTGGATTTTTGCTTTAATCTATTCTAGGAAAGTTAATCTCCTTTAAGAATTTTTATTTCTTTTGTCAATTATGTCTTCAATGAAGGTACCAGTTTTTACCCATATCAAGAATTTTCTAAAAATCTGATTTTTTAATGGCATTTTCAATCTTTCAGGGTTTATTTTTGCCCTGCATTTTTGGATTTTTTCACATAGAAGCTAATAGCGTATTATTTACTTTGTCTGTTCTGTAACCGACCTCTTTAAACTGTTTAATTATGTTTCACTCTTACCTGAAACTAATGCAGCTGGGACCCTGTCTTGAGACCTGGAGGACTAATAGCTCTTAGATGATTCTGAAAATCTTCTTTTAAATTATAAGACCTTGTCTAGACTAGGATTACTGTTATAAATGTGTTTGTTGGCTAATTCCGATGAGTCCTTTCATATCAGTTTAGACAAGGGGGTTGTGTGCTTGGTAATATTTTCCTGGGGTTTTTGTTTGTTTGTTTGTTTGTTTGTTTGTTTGTTTGTTTTTAACAGTTGTGGGTTTGATCCTGTGTGTGTGTAGAAC
>JAWWLV010000001.1:7325848-7340814 GCA_035041135.1 Platyrinchus mystaceus
GGGGACACAGCCAGGAAAACTGATCCCCACTGATCCCAGGGATGTTCCCTACCGTGTGGCACCACGCTTAACATATAAAACTGGGGGAAGAAAAAGGAAGGGGAGGATGTTCAGAGTAATGACATTTGTCTTCCAAAGTCATTGTTAGATGAGGTGGGGCACTGCTTTCCTGGAGATGGCTGAACACCTGCCTCTCCATGGGAAGCAGTGAATTAATTCCTTGCTTTGCTTTCCTTGTGTGTGTGGCTTTTGCTTTCCCTATTAAACTGTCTTTATCTCAACCCACAAGCTTTCTCAGTTTTACCCTGCTGATTCCTTCTCCCATGCCACTGGGGTGGAGAAGTGAGTGGGCAGCTGTGTGGGGCTTAGTTGTCAGCTGGGGTTAAACCACAACAGTGGCTTGTGATTTGAGATTTGTCCTCATGATTTTTGAGGTAAGATCCCATTCACAGAACTCTATTTGACAGGGAACTGGTTAGGTGAGCCATCAGCTGCTGTACATAATGAAAACAATTGTTAGGGCTTATCAGAAGCAACAGAGTAGTTTTGGAAGCTGAAGCTACCCAGCTGCTTTACGTGGTAAGTAGTCAGTGAAAGCAGCAGCCATGAATATACTGGAAAACCTCTCACTACCACAGATTCAGGAAAGCTGCTTCCAAGGTAAGAGTGCATCAGTGGCTCCAGTGTTCCTTGATAAAATACATTCTGAGGGAGGCCACTGCAATGGGATGTAATACACAGCCATCCTGAGGCACTTGAGATGGTCTAGATTTAAGCTGAATATCAGGTATGTGAAGGAGAGCTGGGCAGCTCTATTATTCCCTTTGCCATCTGCAGTGCTGCGCTGGTAGCACTGAGGAGCTCCTCAGCTAGGCAGAGAAAGTGGGGGAACTGTCAGTGTGTCTTGCAGGGGGACAGAAGGCTCATTCAAGTTTCCCTCCCTCCTTTTGCACCACTCAGGACGGATGGGCAGAAGAGTTTTATCCACAGCAATTACTTCCCTTCTAGTCTACTTCCAGGACAATGCCTTCAATAGCCAGCTAAGGCCCCCTCATTTGTTCTCTGTTGCAGAAGTTAACCTTTCTTAGGCACCCCCTGAGAAAAACCCCATCAAGGTAACAACTAAAAAAGTCAAGTGAAGTTTAGAAGGACTGTATAAATTAGATGAGGAGGATCTTCCACACTGATTGAAGGAGTGGTAGAACTGTCACTGCCTCTTTCATTCTGCCCTTGAGGTTTCATCTGAAGATGTATTTCTGAAAGTTGTCACTGCTGAAAGTTTTCCAGTTCTGAAAAGAATTTTTTTTTTTATGACGCTGAAAGAAGTGTGAGCAGCAGGTTGACAGTCACTCTGCTCTCATGAGTAGTTCACTGGCAGTACTGCATTCAGCTCTGGTGTGCTCAGCACAGGAAGGACGTGGACCTGTTGCAGTGAGTCCAGAGGAGTCCACAAAGGTGATCAGAGGGCTGGAGCACCTCTCCTGTGAGGAAAGGCTGAGAGAATTGAGGCTGTTCATCCTGGAGAAGAGAAGGCTCTGGAAAGACCTTATGGCAGTGTCCCAGTACCTAAAGGGGCTACCAGAGAGCCGCAGAGGGGCTTTATATAAGGGCATGTAGTGACAGGACAAGGAGGGAATGGCTTTAAACCAAAGGAGGGCAGGTTTAGATTAGATCTAAGGATGAAATTCTTTCCTGTGAGGGTGGTGAGGCATTGGAACAGGTTGCCCAGGTAAGATGTGAAAATCCCATCCCAGGAAGTGCTGAAAGCCAGGTTGGAGAGAGCTCTGAGCAACTTGGTCTAGTGAAAGGTGTCCCTGTCTGTGGCAGGGTTGTTGGAACTGGGTGATTTTTAAGGTCCTTTCCAACCCAAGCCATTCTATGATTCTATGACTCTTCAGTCAGGCTGGAACTGGATTGTAGCATTTTTAAGGGTTAAATACTGAGGATAGATTTTGGGAAGGAGGAGGAACACAAGTGAAACCGAAAAGCATTATGCAAAAACCAAAAAATCCCATATCCAAATTTTCTGGTTTGTTTTTTGTCCTTTTTATTGCCAAGGACATTAGGCAGGACAATCACTTAGGAATTCTTATCCTGCTGTTTTGTTCTGGAATTCATGATCTTTCCTTGAAGCATCCTAGTAATTATCACAGTATCTATTTGTTCATTTGTCAGATCAGGTAATGAATGAAACATCACTTTCAGTAGACTGAACTTAGTGAAAGAAAGAAGCAGGTCTTCCAAATTGTTGTTAATAAAATTAAGTTTTTTAAAAAAGGTAATGAATGCTTCACTTAGAACATAATGATTTATGTATCTTTTAAATTACTGGCTATCTACTGAGTTATGGAAGAAGCTTAAGTATGACAATGTCAAATAAAATATGATTTCTGAACAGATATCTGATTTAGATTTGCAGTATCAGAGCGTTGGGTTTGGGTGCAGTGTTGTTTTTTTTTTCATATCTGAGATGCTTGTGTAATACCCAAATATGGAATCCATTTTGGAGTCAACAACAACAAATGACATAAGGTTTCCTTCCTGATGAGCTAACATGACTCTTATCATATACATATAGAGGACAAGTTAGACAAGAAAGATGAAAAAACGTGAATGCATTTAAAGTGACACAGAAATAGGCAGAAATTGAAACTCTTCACTCCCGTTCTAGCACATTAGAAAATTACCATCTGAATATTTAATACTCTGTGCTTGAGATTTACAGCAACTTGTGGGCTAAACATCTGGAACAATTTATGTTTCAAACTTAGGCTACTGACTCAGCAAAGCAATTTCACATCAGCAATGAATTCCTACCTTGTTTTTAAGGGACAAAAAAAGGTGATTTTAATTCTATAACATACAGTACATCATTGGCAAGACCATTCGATTCAGAAGGATACAGATTTTTCCAGTGCATTAGAACTAATTTGGTCACATAAATAGATAAGCTACATAAAGGAGCTAATAATGTGTTTGCTAAAATATTTATGGAGTTAAATTATTCCATAAATTGAACTGTAGTTCACTGAGATTGTTTCATTTTAATATTAATATGGACAAACTATGTCACAGATGCTAAAAATGTTGAACTTCAAACACGTTTCTTGATCATTCTGATTTATATAAGTGTTTTTTGGTTTAGGGCATGTTCAGTGAAAGATAAAAGGAAAAACATCTTGATATATCTTAAGGTGATAGGTGAACAAAGTGAAGGCCTATATAGAAATAGGTCACAAACTCTCACTTGCATATAATAAATATTTTAATTCAGGTTACTGTAAAATGCTGTTTGCAGTAACTTTGCAGAGAAGTAGTTCAGAGTAAAATAGCTTTAGAACAGGAAATCAAAATGATATTTTCTGGCAGAGTTTTATTTGAAAGAAGTGTTTATCATTTTAAATCAAAATTAATTCATTTCTTACAAATCATATAGTGGATGTAAAACCATTCCTCTAACATGTGATCAACCCACACATACTTTAGTTTGTCATTCTTCCCTTTCTTCCTGCAGGTGTTGTTAAAAAAATGCAAAAGCCTCCACTTGCCAAGATGCATGTGTACTTAGCTATTTACAGCTTTAAATGAGAAAATAAGCCTTCTTAGAATTCTGAAAATGTTGAATTTGTTTTTCCCAGCTGGAGAGTGGGGTTTGCTTCATTTTTACAAGTGTGTCTGTGTCAGAATGTTCTTGAGCTTTATGCCAGGAAACTGTGCTGCATGTTATGGAGTTCAGTGGAGGGAAAGAGGACTCACTGCCTTTGGCAACTGCTACACTCACCTGATGATTAAAATAGACTTGGTGATTTTCTAATATGATTGTTCCTGTGAAGCAAAATGTTTGATTAAGCAGTGGATTTTGAGATTTCTTCATGCCTTTTTTTTTTTTTGTTACTATGTATCTCCAACAGTTGCATATAAAAGGTGATCCTCCCTCTGAAATATTCCTGCACTGTACTCCAGGGGTTGTTAAACGAATTCATATTGGTTCAAGACCATCATGCATAGAGAAAATGAGAATTTTTTTCTATAAATCAAGTATTTGGGCTGTTTTTCTTTTTTAGAATGTTGTGTATGATTCCCAATAAAAATGAGATTCAGAAAATGAGGATATATTAAAGAATTTGTCTGTCTCAGTGTCCACCTTTATTCCCATTGCTTTCCTTTCAGTATGCAAATATCTTAATAGGCAGTCATGAAGAAAGTCAAAAACTGCATAATTACAATTACTTTTTCCATCCTCAGTTACTGTTCCTCTTTATCCCACTCTATGCCCATACATATTTGCTATACTTTATGTTGCATTTTTGAAAAGATCAGTCCTTAGGTCTATGAGACAGGCATGATCTGACATAATCTAAAGAGGTATACCCTTACCTGTGCTGATATGAGGTAAATAAATTAATATGGGAAGCTGTGATTTAATCTCTTCAGTGAAAACCATATTGATATAATCTTCTTTCTTTGCTTGCTGTGGCTTTTCTATGCTATAAGAACATTTTAAAATTCTGAAGCTAAACTCCTGTGAAATACGTCATGTATCTTTTAGGAGCTTTTAAATAAGGATACATGAATTTAGTGAGCTCACCTTCCTGTACCAATAGAACCTTAATAACATTATGAATTCACTAACAGCAAATACATCATATGAGTAACATTTTAAAATTGTTTTCTTCATAATTTACAGATAATATAGACAATTTTAAAACAAATATTAAAAAATAATGATGGCAATTTAGGAATTAAAGACATATCTAGACACAAATATATATAAAGATAAATGCTCCTTTCATCAACATTTATTTTTGCTTCTTCTGACCCATTTTTGCATTTAATTTCTCCTGTGATTTCTTCACTCCTGGGTCTCTGCATGTAACTGTAAGAACTAAGACAGCAGCAGTTGTACATTTTGGTGTTGCAAGAATACAGTTCATCCTACTGCTTGTGCAGCTGAGACAAGGTCTAATGTCTACAAAACAGAGGAGGCTCTTGCCATTGGAGAGCTGCAGGAGGAAGATGCAACACACTTTCTGCCTCTCTTGTAACAATTAACTTTTCACACTTCTCGGATCAGCAGTGCCCTATTACTTATAAACAACAGAAGTTTTCAGGTGTCCTTGAAATTTTGACACCAAAACCTGGCATTTGGTTGTCTTTCTCCACACTGTGACTGATTAGTAAAATGACATATCCCGCACGTATTTAGCCATCAGAATGGACTTTATTATATCATTATATTGCTATTTATATCACTATCATTATAACTATTAAGGTCTCTCCCAAGCTTGTAAATCCTAAGCACTAAAGTTGTCAAATTGGTTATCACCTGATTCCTCTCCAGGTGGAATTATGTGATGCCCTGAGTCAGTCCCACAACTGACAACTGCAGGATGGGGGGGATTTCCTCTTATGCTGCTGTGGGAGCAGCTGCTCCTCCCTCTTTCACGGGGTGTGATTCTGTCCCTTTTTAGGCCCTACTCAAATTCATCACAAAAAGACTGATTGCACTAACCCAGCAGAAAAGCATCTGAAATAGTCCCGTGGAGAGGCCTGATGTACATTACAGCTAAAGCAAGGTAAACAGAGACAGCATGCAGTAGGGAGCAGTGACAAGGTGTTAGATTGGCTCAAGCTGTCTTATGTAATTTTGTTTTTGCAAGTGAAGTGGCACAGTTTTCGTAGCTTGGGTATGAAAAGTAGTGTTAGTTCTGGTCGGTGTTTTTCTTGTTTGAGTTTTGGTGGGATTTTTTTCCTAAACTGCATATCAGTGCTAGTACTTATCATCCTTGCTGCTTTTGCTGGGATAGAGTTCATTTTCTTCACAGTAGCCACTATGGAGCTGTCCTTTGGATTTGTGCTGGAAACAGCATGGATAATTCAGGGATGTTTTCCTTACTACTGGGCAGCACTTACACAGAGCCAAGGCCTCTCACACCAGCATGCCAGGAGGGCACAAGGATTTGGGAGGGGACAGGGCTGGGACAGCTGACCCCAACTGACCCAAGGGATATCCCAGCTCATATGGCATTGTGCTCAGTGTGTAGGGGACGGCTCGGAGTGATGGTGTTTGTCTTCCCAAGTCACATTACACATGACAGAATCCAGCTCTCCTGGGAATGACTGAACCCCTGCCCATCCATGGAAGGTGGTGAATGAATTCTTTCTTTTGCTTTGTGATGTCTTTATCTTAACACACAATTTTTCTCATTTTAACTCCTCTAGTTCTTTCCCCCATCCCACCAGGGAGGAGTGAGGGAGCAGCTGGGTGGGGTTTAGTTGCTGGCTGGGGTTAATCCATGACATCATCAATTCAGAAAGCTTACCTTATGTTTGAAACCATTCAGAGACCCTGGAATTTGTTTGAAAAGAGCTACTAAAATGTTAAAGAGTTGGGGGTGGTTTTGTTTTTGTTTCTTTTTTGTTTGTTTGTTTGTTTTTTAAATAATGTGATTTTAGAGCTCCTGTTAATACTTAACGTAAGTTGGACAAAGCTTTGAAAAAGATGTGTCTGGTTCTGTCTCTATTCCACTGTAGAATGAATTAGCGGTGATTTAAGAGTTGCTGATTTTTTTTTTAAAATTTTACTAGAAATTTGACTATTTAACCTTTTTTGAACAGTGCACATTGATCTATTAGGGAAGACAAAACTCAAGTAATAACGGATTTTATACAATTTTTCCCTGCCCAATGTATCCTTGCTTTCAGGAAGTCCATGATTTTCCAGCTCCAGCAAAGTGTTCCCAATTCCCTTTCATTCCTAAGAAGCTCTTCATGTCCCATGGGAGGCCCTGTTGGTACAAGCATCCTGATGTGACCCTGCTCGACCATATGGCCACTGAAATATTCTCCCTCTCAGCATCTCTCTCCAGGTTGCCGTTCTGTCTATTTAGAAATGTATAAGAATACCTGAGGAGTAGCTGTGAACAAAATTAAACTCCCAAATATGGCATCCATCACACGATCATTAAAATAGTTTGAGCTGTATACACAACTGCAATTTGTTACTGAAAGTCATCACTGTGTGCACCTAAAAGTTGTATATAGAAAAATTAAATTCTATGTATAGAAAATAATTGCTATTTCAAATTTTTTGTTTCTACATAAATTTATTTTGGAGCAAAAAAAAAAAAAAAATTAATTTCAAACCAAATCTTCCATAGGTAGAAATTTCCTTCTTTTCTTCTTCCTTCTTTCCTTCTTTCACCCTAAAATAACTATATTGTATTTTAAATAGCTTTGAAACTTACTGTTTATGATTCTTTATGACCTTTTTTCTTAAATGAAATAGATAAAAATTTTATTGGAAAAGCCATGCCATATTTTAGTAATGAATATGGCAAAAACTGTTATTAAAAGGAACATACAGATCTAGATTTAGACTATCTAGATACAGATCTAGATTTATTGTAATATAAACACATGTACATTTATAAAGCAATTGAGTACAGACACATAGAGGGGTATTACAGCAACCACCTGTTTACTTCAGAATCAAAAGTTGCTGTACAACGTGTCTAATTCAAAATTAGAGCAAAACAATAATTAAAAAAAAGCCCTACAACAAAATAAAATTTTCAGTATAAAGTATTGACAGAAAGGGTGAGTTCATACTTTTTAAAAAAAATTGACCAAAGGAGATTTATGTTTATGATCCTACAAATATTTATTTCACTATCAGAAAAAAAAAACCCAAAGAAAAAATACTCCCAAATCCCCCAAACACACAATAAAAACAGCAAAAAGAAATGGTTTATCTTCCTCCTCATTTTATCTGTGATGAACAGCAGTTACTTGGTCTTATAGAAGTAAAGATCTCTACAAGAATTATTGCTAAGAAGTTAGGGCTTAGTTATTCTAAATCATCTGAGATTATTGACTTTAATCAAATTAGTTTCAGGAAAAAGGGCATAATTTCTCTGCTTCCTATAAAGGTCTGCTGAACCTTTACAAATTTTTTTTATTTTTTTTTTTTAATTTTAAAGTTAAAAATCAGCTGGAATCCCCTTCTACTACTTGATGCTAGGAAGGATTTTGAGAAAATAGGATAATGTTATTCACATAGACTCTTTGAACTATTTTTTGTATTGATTGTGTCAGCATCTCTCACACCTCGTGCAAAGACTCACTGTGGAACAGCAACTCATTGTACAATGGAACATAAGACATGATTGCCTTGAATTGATCTTATTAGCCCCAAAAGTGCTACAATACTTTCCTTGACTGAATTGACATAGAATTCACCCTAATTGATTTCTGAAAATATAACTATATGTTGCTGCCATTTTATTTTATCCTGTTCTAGACACAAAACAGGATAAGCTGACATGCTGAGGTTTGCAACCAAATACCTACATAAAAGGTTAATTGGAAGAAAAACAAAATGTCTCTGCTCTGTTTCAAAACCCAACCTTACTGAAGCTTTAGAGAGCAAGTTTTTTAAACAGCATATTAGCACTGAAAGACCTTCTGTATGGAATTACCTCAAACTAGCACATCAAATCTGCCCACAATTTCTTCCTATGTGTTAAATTGGAAGCACATTTAAAGCGCATGAAAGACATTACAAGCAATGTCTTTCAGCAACTGCTCGTCTTCCTTCTCTGGGTAATTTTCTAAATCTGAGAGACAAATCCAACCCTAATGCAAGCTGAATGTTTTACACCACGATAAATTTAACCATTTCAGCCCATTTTTGAAGACTGTCCTTGGGAACTCTTTCATCATATACAATAACAACGTTTGTTGACTTTTCAATTCAATCCTACAGCCCTGACATGCCTTACTCCACTGTGATGCTGGAGGAAATCTGTTGAAGCCAATGGAGATACATGAGTTTAAATAGTTGTACAAGGAGAAGTGCATCATGTGAGTTAGAGTAGACAAGGATGAATCCATTGTCGTCATTTAAATTGCAGCTTAAGCTTGTGCCATTCCCTGAAATTTCCAGAGATAGAAGAATGGTGCACTAACTCACTGCTACCCTGTCAGGTACATCTGTGTGGCTTTTATTATGTCTGCAATTTAGATTCAGTATGAAAAAAAAAATAGTTCTGATGTATCAGTTTTATGACACTGGCAGTCTTTCTGTGCTGAAGAAAGTGGAAAAATGGTTTCCTGGCAGTCCAACTGCTGAATGAGGCAGATATGTATCTACTGGGATTTAAGGGGCAATATTTTTGGGACATTAGACCTTTCCTCATGCTAAGGAATAAATCTGAAACCTCTGCAAGATTCTTAGTTTCAATTAACGTGGTGCCATTTAGGTGAAGTTTTAGACAAATGACACGACAGAAGATGATCACGGTGCCCCATCCCATGATCTAATCAGGCTTTAAAAAAAGCACAGAGAGTAGGGAAGATTTTATTTGGGATATATGATATATAATCCCAGATACAAAACAACATTTGTGCATAATCAGGAGGCCAACTTGGGCTGGAACAGCATCATTGGCAAGATTACAGTGATAAGACAGATCTAAGGGCAAGCTAGTCTGTGGGTCAGAGACAGAGGCTGCATTGGTGGGGAAATGATGGAACATGGGAAATCTGCAACACAGGTGCAGTGCATTAAACACAGTGTATTATATACAGCTGAAGCCAATCTTGAGAGCCATAGCTTGAAAGCAGAGCTCAGGGAAGGACTGTGGGGTTTGTTAATGTTCAGTAGCTTTTCTTTAAAGCACTGTGCTCTTTCCCCAGTTTTGAGTTAAGGTAGCCAAAACCTTAGGGAAAGGGAGGATGCAGTAAAGGCTTTCAGCCTGTGTATTTAGATGTTATACCTGTGTTTACAGTAAGATGGAAAAGGTCATGGCTAGAGTGAATTGGCTGCTGGTTTGAGCTACTGTAGCTAGGCTTTTAGAGCCTCTTGTGGTTAAATGTTTGCAAGGATAACTTGGGCTGCTCCAGGAGATTCTTTCTGGATGAAAACTGCTGTAGCCTATTCATTGGGTAAGTCAAGTTGGTGATAACAAAACTAAGAATTCTTATAAAACTCATATTCCTACTCACAGAAATATTTTAAATCTTGCTTGTGGCTTTTTGTGTTGTAATTTTTAAAAAAAAATCTTAGTCTTTGAATTCTGAAGTATACAAACTTCAGATTATTGTTGTAATATCTGTCTCCTATTAGAAGCAGTGCATCTGTTTAGAAGGGGTCAACTTCTGCACTTTACTCAGTATAATTTTCAAGGTGTGATAACTTCCTCCTTTATTTTTTTTCCTACTTACCCATGCATTGCATGATACTTAAAACGAGTTACCTCATAACTAGTGGTTCCTTTAGAGTTTGGCTACAAGTTTCAGGTTTGAGCTTTTCAAAATGACCACAGTAGCTCTAAAAATGGTTTTCATTCTTTCAAACAAGACTGATTTCACAGCATTAATTTATGAATATCTGTTTGGAGAGATCTTGCTTTCCTCGGTACTAGATGAGGGGTACAAAATAGTCTTTCCACTGATACATTTCAGTTTTTGATGAGCTTCAACTGACCCCATCACTTTAGAAAAAGAATTTCTTCTAAATGTGAAATTGATATTATGGTTGTTAATTTACCATACTGCAGCTCTACTTAGAAATGGTGACTTCTGCCTAATTTACACTTTGCCTAGTTTAACACTGTTCTGTGAAAGCCAGATGGAGTTTTGTGCCTTATTCTTACTACGTTACTTGGGTGAATTAGTGTCTGCAAAGTTTACCAAGTATCTACCTTAAGCCTTATTCTTCTCTCTTACATTTAATACAAAAAAACGACCTCCAGTTATTGACTTGACACTGCAGAAATATTTTGGGATTGGATCATGGTGGAGTCTTCAGGATACGTATTATGAAACCTAACATTACATTTTACCTCAACTGTTCTGTGTGGATTATTTTCTCATTTTCTCTTACCGTGTTCAGCCTCCTCTATCTCAATGCATCTACCATCCTATGTGGTAAAAAGCTCAGCTTGTTATTGAAAAGCTCCTTTTAAATGCTTAGTATACAGACTTTATCATGATATGATACTACTCATTTGCACATGAAGATTATACCAGCAGAAGTGGAGCTGTGCTGTCCTTTCTGCTCAAGGCACTAACAAAGCAGGTCCTGGGAACTCATACTAAACCTAAGTGCTGTAGTTTGTAAAGCATCAGTTTTGTGTGTCAGCATCTATTGTTGCTTGTGGCAGCCTGGGAAAGTGTCTGTGATCCACAGCTCCTCTATTCTTGATCCTGTGAAAGAGCATAATAGGTATGTGAAGTCTATTTCTCCACTTGCACAGGTATTCATAACATAACACAGATTATTCTTATCTGTGAACACACCTTGCTTGCCTTTATTGTCAAATGAAGACTTCAGGTTCTTTAAAAAGAAGGAAAGTTGGAGGTGAATAGTTAAATCTCTGGGACTATTAGTTTTTGACACATGATACACAGCCAGGCAATTTGTTAAGGCTTCTTTATTAGTTATCAAATGCTGAAGCCCAGATTTTAGTCTGTGGTGAAGGACAGTAGGTGCTTGAAGATCCCAAACATACATTGGTATCAAGGTAAAATAAAAAACTGGCAGGTAAACATGTCTCCCTGTCCTGCAGAGCCAGAATTACTGTCCTTTGTCACATGGGCCAAAAAAAAGCAGCAAAAAAAGATTCCATGTTACCCATTGGTGTAGTCATGCTGTTTGTGGTATTTCTAGCTCTGTCTGCTTGCTTTTCATGGTGATCAAGCAAGCTGTCATAGTGAAGCAGGTTGGACTAAGAATGTTAATAGTAAAAGAAATGTTCTTGGATAGCAATATCCATGTTCTTTTCACCAGTGTTGAAGATCTGTGGTTTAATCCAGCAGCAAAGCTCACAGCCTATCCTCACAGCTTATTTTCTGCTTGATCCTTTGGTTAAGTCGTAATCCTAATGTGTGGCATTGCAGTCATGAAAATTATGTCACAAATCCAGCATAATGTTTTTGCTGTAGGATGAAGCAGTAAAAGGAAAGGAGCTGACAGAGTGAAATGTGGTTGATTATAGAAAATTTTGAGATATAAAATATTTCTTTGAATTTATAAAATCTTCAGTATACAGTATACAGACCCTAGAATTGCTACAGCAAAAGAGGCTTTAGTCTGTATTTTCCTCTTCCCTACCTTTTTTCCCCAGTATCAAATGTAGTTCCTGTTGTTTGGGAAGAGAACACTTGTGAGTAACAGCTTCATGATAACAATAGTCAGTGTTTGGAGAAAAAAGAAGTCTAGTATTTTTGCTGGAGGACTGAACTGGGACTTGAGAACTCTGGAACGGTGGATAACAACTTTTCAACCTTGACTTTTAATATACCATTATTTTGGAGTAGGTATAGTCTCTCTCCACATGTATTTACAACAAATAATACAATGGGTCTCCTTTGTTGAAAGCAGATAGTAAGTGCTACTACATATAATACAGTACCAGTGCATAGTATCTGTGACACTGCTAATAAGAAGCAGGGTTGAACATCAGATCTACAGAGTTCAAGAGCACAGTAATACTGTTCCATCTTTAAAATTTTCCTTTTATTTACTGCTTTCTTTATAGACACTTGTAAGATGTTTATCACCAGTTGTCTTTTTAATATTTAAGTGCTACGTATTTTATAAATGTCAACACAGCTGCAGAGAATGACAGGGGTTAATATATAAAAGGCCCAATCCTGCATTTTTCTAGCACAAATACTGTACACATTGAATTAGTTATATGGAAGTACTTTAAATTACATTAACTTGAAATCCAAGCAGAATCTGGGCTATGCTGGTTCTTCAATAAGTTGGCAGTAAACAATACAAGAAATTGTGTCAGATGACAGCAGTGGAGTGACCACTAGCAGGTTTTGTAGTTTGTCAGCTTTCAACTAAAAAAGCTCCCATCTTTATTTCATTGTTTAAACTTCCCAGGAATGATTCTTATCCTCTGAGAGTTTAGATGTAGCATGGAACTGAGAGGATAAAACGTTTCAAATGAAAGCGTGTCTTCTCCTTTGGCAATTGGGATTATCACTAGCTGTAGTAAATAAAGTGATTTCTAAATGGAGTGTGTCTATGTAATGTGTTTTGATGTAGTGTGGGCATTATCTTTTATGATATTCGGTTTTGACTTCAACTGCATATTATCATAATTTGAGACAGGCACGTGTAACTCTGTTGTAACTAAATGAAAATCCAGTCTCCTATTAAGGGAATTTTGCTTATAACATTTAAGTATTTCTCCTTCAAAATGCTGCCCTCAGACCTTGTACATTTAGGGATTTATACAGTAGCAGAAGCAATTTATTTTTTATTTTCAATAAATGGCCCTTAAGGCACTTTGGACAGTTATAGTAGAATTAGCAGTTTGGTCACATTTGAAGTGTTCCCTCTGAGCAGCAATAACACAACCTTGTTATTTTACTATGAAACAGGATCTAAGCTTCATGCATGTCTTGTTAGGCTGCAGTGCAAAAAAAAAAAAATAATCTCATGGGGCTGATCTCATTTGATGTACTGTGACCCCTGCTATTTTCAAATTGGCTCTGTGGTGCTGCCGTAATGCAGCCACGGCAAATTAGTCCAAAGAACTTTTTGTACATGTCACACAGATATTGTGTGACATGTTCTGCAGTGTGTGTGTGCACGTGGGTGATCTCAGAGACCCATCAGAGTTGAGTATAATACATGTGAAACTGCTTATTCCTGTCAAAGTCTGGGTTGAAGGTGGCCTCCCTCGACCAGCTTGACCATATTATGAAATTGATAAAAATACCCATATTTTTCCTTTTTCTGGGCCTAAAGTGACTGTAAACTAAAGTAGGCTTTTATCACCTTTGCCAATGCACCAGCAATATAAACAAATACAGTGAGCAGCTTCTAAGGAAGAAGAGATAAAGGTACCTTTTTGAAAGCATAACAAATGTTGCTTGTATTTGTGTTTGGATATACTCTTTAAAACTCTCTCAGTATGATCATGTGTTTGTCTTAAAAAATAAATTATTTGATTTTTGGAACAGTTTAAGAGCTAATTTGGGAATTCATGAGATTATTCGGGGAAGATTGTCAAATAGTGAGAAGTAAATTAATGGTAAGGATTAAAAATTAGGAATGGAAATCAGAAGCCAGACAATGCGAGTGTAAATCAAATCTTTGGTTTGTCCAAAGGCTAACAGTTGTTATCATATTTTTCGTGTCAAATTTTCTACAGATAATTATATGGCATGTAAAAAGGGAGGAAAGTACTTCAGAGAATCAAAATTTGGAGTTGACGCTAAATTATCGAGGCTAGTCAAGTATAATGAAGCCTGAAAACATTCTGAAATAAATAATAAGGGTAGATGAATAGGCAGTGGGACAGGTAATGTAATTCATTCCTAACAGGTATAAGGAAATGCTAACTGGAAGGAGTGATTGTAGTTGTTCATACCTCTGGCATCAAAAAGTGTAGCAACTGAGGAAATAAATCATACTGGTGACTAAGTTTACAGGCAACAGGGATTTTGGTTAACAAAGAGAGGGAAAGTCTACCTTGTTGTTTTTTTATTAGTCACCTTTCTTGATTAAATAGTTCTCTCTGCTACAGAAACCACATCCTTCACCCTATGTTTGGTTACAAGCAGCTTTGGAAATAAGATGAAATGATTTGAGTAGGACTGAGACATTTTCAAATGCTGTGTAGATGCTCTTCTGAAATGTCAAGAGGAGTTTGTGTCCAGAGAAGCTCAGAAGAATGTATCACCTTCATACACAAATCCCAATTTAAATAAAACTTTTCCTGTTGATTTTTATGCCCCGAAATTTCATTTTTAACAGGAGGTGAAAAGCTGACAGTCTCTGTTTTAAAAGACATTTTTCTCATTTGTGAGAAAAGAGAAAAATCTGTTTCCACCTTTCTCTTTTTTCTCTAGTTGTGTAAATCTCTAGTTGTGTAAATCTCTAGTTGTGTAAATCTCTAGTTGTGTAAATCTCTAGTTGTGTAAATCTCTAGTTGTGT
>JAWWLV010000001.1:7340914-7387984 GCA_035041135.1 Platyrinchus mystaceus
AAATCTCTAGTAAGATGTGTGTATTGCAATGGGAACTTCCACTTACAAAATCTCGGGATAGAGCTTGAACTATTTTGAATTATCATATAAAAATTGGAACCTTGCATTGGTGCTGATTTACTGTGAATCTAGCTAGAATCTGGTTCTTCAATCATCGAGTTCATAGCTGGTTTTTGAACGAAATCAACTTGGTTAAACTTTGGTCCTGCAAATGAGTCCTGCAATGGATTTACTCTACAGCTTTGACAGAAAATGAAATGTTCATTTTTACATCTTTACGTGGGAAACATGCAAATTTATGAAATCAAAACAACAAATGCAATAAGAAAACAAAAATGTTTCACTTCAGGTTGGAATTCGTGGTCTAAAATAGGTAAAGATGATAAAAAATCAGGTAACTCACAGTATGATGGTGATGTGGTAATGTGCATTTACCTTGGGATGCATCAAATAGATTTTTATTTCTGGACAGATAATTCATGGCAGTGACTTGAAACCGTGTCCTCCTTTCTCACAGATATGTGCAGGTTGCTCTTTTTCTCACACCTTGTTGATAGAGTTATTATTCTTTCATATAAGAACAGTCATATTGATTTGTTCATGGACTAGAATATACTCTATTTTTAAATGGTCAGTGTTTCATTTGTATTCAATATTCAATATTCAACTTGGAAACACAGGAAGCTTAAAAAAAATTTGTATGCCTTAAAGATGGAAAAAAATAATGCCAAATAGTATTGGTTAATAAATGCTTATTATCTTGGGCCAAACAACTAATTCCATATTCAACAGAGTTAATACTTATTTATATGAAAAATATTTTTCTAATAGGAGTAAGATTTAGGCATGTCAATCTTTTAGGGAAAACTCTGTAGCATCAAAGATATTTAACACTGAAAAATAATAGCCTGTTTATAGAGCCATTTCTTAGCTCCTCAAACTCATGTTGACAAGTAGTTTAAATCTGCTGGATTTTTTTAAAGAACAATTAATCTCCCCCAACAATATTTTATAATTTATTTCAGGGGAGTAGATGTTTCTTTTGTTAACTTCAACTTGATTACTAGTATTTTGAGTATTGATTTTTGATAAATTCAAAGTATGAATTGTACAAATAAAAGAGTGGTTAAGAACTTAAAAATTCAAAATTATGCTGTTTATTTTTTAATTTCTTGTCCTATTCTACTTCCTCCTGTATTTCATAGCATTCATGGGAACAGAGCAGAGTGACTACTATCCCAAGAGAGTTTTTTTCCAGACAGATTTGAATAGCTCATCTTACCTTTAGTGAGAGAAATAAAATTATTATAGCTGCCTTAGAGATTATACTTCTCAAAGTAAGTGCTATATAATTTCAGAAAATAATTAAAAACTACATAAAATAATTTTATAACCCCCCTTTTTAATGGTAAAACTGTAAAAATTTTTGTTAGTATGGAGGTATTTTTTATAACATGCAACAGGTTTTTTCTTATTTTAAAGGGATAAGTAAGACACTATATTCAGATAATATACATACAATAGTATTACATAGTAGAATTATGGATATTTTTACTCTATACATTGCATATGTCACTCTTCACCTTCAGTATCACTGAATCATTGGGTTTTATTGGTCCAGTTGTACTTTAGAACTTTTCCACTTCAGAGTGGAAAACAGGAGTAGACAATGACTACTTGTCATTGAAGGGGAACATCTATTCTAAATCCTAAATCTACAGAAGTTGCAACTCTAAATGGCACATGTGGTTTTGATCTGACTTGGTAAAGCAAAGGATTGCATGTGAACTGGTTACATCATGAGTGTGATGGTAGTGTGAGTCCCTAAGATGAGGATTTCTATGAATAGACACATAAATGTAGATGAAATGCACAGCAGATTTCATTAATTTTGTTAATTGTGAAATAGTTTATTGTATTTGAAGCCACTTATTGTAATCAAACTGCAAGTCTGATTTATTGCACTTTCTTGCACTAAGATTTGAGACATCAGAACTCACTGCATAACTGAGTGAAAAAGGTGACAGGAGGGGTAGAAAAATAAATCCAATTCTTGCAATTCATGTTGCAGCAAATCTGGAGATAACTCGATATTAATTCACATTGCTCCTTTCCTGATAGTCCATTTAATTGCAGAAACGGTCTGCTTAGTAACTGAGGATTTAATAAAACATTTAAGCTGAAATGTGCTGATATTCATTTGGTTCCAATTAGATTAAAATTATTACTTTTAATTAATGAGTTTAAAATTAAGTGCTTAGGTAAGGTGCTGCTGTTAAAGTAACATTCTGCAAAGAGCTAAATAATCATGCTCAGCCACGAAGGAAAATGTTAAAAACAAAGCAGTATAGTTTGTGCACTCTGTAGAGAAAGTAAGGGATGAATTATCCCAAGCTTTGCTGGTGTTTTGTCAAGCTTTGTTAGATGAAATTTCCAATTCAGAGAGGATGTGGACAGTCATCTCAATATGTACTCTCTAATCTGTCATAAAATGTCAAGGTCAACCCCTGTTAAAACCAGACTCTGAGCCTCCTCCTGTTCATACCACTGAGCACATATTGGTGGAAGTTGACACCTTGATTGGTGTCACCATTTGTAGGTTTTTCACTGCTGCCCAACAGTTTTTAATTTGGTTTTAAGTATTGAGTATTAGATCTGCCCATGTGAAATACTTTAGTATGTGTCTCATCTACTGTAACTTGGGTTTTAGCCAATTTATCACTTTTTCCTTAATTGCAATTCTTTTTCCCTAATAGTTTCTTTTTGTCCACAGAAAACACTCAATAGTGAGTGTAAATGCAGGTCAAATGTATGTAAGTGTACATATTTTTCTTGTTTTATTTTGTAATCAATACGATTAGTGTGGCTCACTCACCATTTTAACAGTTTGTCATCCAGCCTGAAGATGATTATTAAGCCAAAGACAAACATTTCAAGTTGTTTTCTATGTGCTAAATTTTGCTTGCTGCATTTCTAGCAGACAACTGAAGCCTGATAACCGAGAGTAAATTCCAACCTAATGACTTTGAGAAATTTGTAATGATTAATTTATTCATTTTTTGTCAAAGTTTTCCAGTCACAAGTGAGAATATATTTTAAGTAGTGTTAAAATGTGTTGCTATAATAGTGTTATAGTGTCTGAGGGAAGCAATTTGTGAAGAACAATAAATGCCAAAGATAGAAATTAAGTGCTCTGGCTATCAACAAAACAAAACACTAACCTAGCAAAGAGTTCATTTAGCACCCTTCCAGCTGGCTGGAATCTTCCACAAGAGCACATCTTTTGCAATCACTATTGGAAACATATGTATTTTTTTCCTCTAATAAAGTTATGTCTCAAATTATTCCTATAGCAACATGCAGATTAAACCTTGATCTTACATATATCTGGCAAGAATATTTCTTTTTGAATGCAGCTAGACTGAAATAAAAATATGATATAAAAGGAATTGTATAGCATGATTTGTCACAAATTGAAAAAGAATTGTTGAATGGAACTTGATCCTCTAGTGTTTTGTGCAATCATTCTGCAAAGTAGCTAATTTGTTAATATGCTAATTTTCTAATTTTCTCTCTTCATATTGGATCCTCTTCATGAAAGTGTAACCCAAATTTTTGTTCAATAAGGATTCTGTTTCAATGCTTCTGAAATAAAACGAAAAAGTTATCGAAGCTATCACAGCATTTTATGAAGCATGATGTAACTCAATTATGGTAACAAGTGAATTTGAACATCTTTTTGTGTAGAAAAGTACAGGTAATATTGAAATTTTTAAGTACTGGATTTCAGAGATATTTGAAGGGTTTTTAATTATTATTTCAATGGTTAATGAAAAATAAAATGTAAAAGAGAAATTCACCCAAGGAAAGTCAGTATTCAATGAAAATTATAGACTTTCTCTTTATTTCTACTGAACGGTTCCAATTTTAATGTGTCTTTAAATAAATAAGTACATTGCTTGAAGTTTGATGTTTAGTTTAAACCGTATTGAAATGTTCAGAAAATTCTTTGTTTTCCCACAGCAGTTGCGATCATTATTCCATGACATGTGACACTGTGTTGTGTGTTGTATGTTGTCTGTAATTTACCAATTTGCATTTTTTTTGTCCTTGTAGAAGCAACCTTTTCAGTATTCAATGGCAAAAATGGCCCTCAGGAACTTTCTGATTAACATGCAAGAACAAAGTGTCAAGGAAAGCATGAGCTAAGAGCTTTGCATCCTGTGATTTGCAGTTTAAAAATGTGTACCAACTTGGGCATATCTGTGCTGTGTATCACATAGGGAACTGCCACAGCTCTGTGAGGAAGAAATGGAAGCTTAATGTCAAGTGAAAAAAGTATGTCAAAGCTTTTAGTAGGAAAGTTAATAACAAAGATGAAGGAAGGAATATGTTCAGAATAAATTAGTTAATTTTTAATAGCAGCACTTTCTTTATGTCAGCTGGGCATATAAGATGGAACAGACTGACAGAAAGGAAGAGTGCCTTTATACCCTCAGATGGATGACTTTAATGGAAAGAATTCTGGCCTTAGATCTGTTCTACTTTTAGAAGTTTTGCTCTTTGTGCCAATTTCCTTCATTCTGATCAGCCAAGTTCAGACATCTGTCCCTCAGCACCTCTACCCAGGGAATTGATCTGAACTGCATTGTCTGTTTATATTGAGTTCAGCATGTTTTGATTTTTCTCCTGTTTTCATAGTATCATTCTCCCTGTTTCTTTCTGTTTTGATACTAAAGCCTGTTTAAGGCAGCCTCTGTCAGAGATATCCAATTGCAAAAACCATGAAAATTCAGTTAATTTCCTAGTCTAGACAATGAAGTTACAGTTCTTTTCTCCTTGTATCCTCATTACATTAACCTTTGCCATAAGGATTTTTGCTATTCAATAACAGTGGAACTATGGACAGTGCAAGGGAGTCAGAAAACTGTTTCCTGAGTTTTGGTGATAGATAGGAGTGAAATTTTCATCCCTCCCTGAAGGAACATGGCCAACCTAAAGATCTCCCAGATTTTAGAAGAAATTTTTTTAATACCCATTTGTATGAATGAGATAATGAAGGGCCAGACACTTAAAAGAATATTATGGGGAGAAAAAGCCATGAGTATCATGAGAAGTAAAATAACTGAGAGTTCATAAGCCCCCACAAACTATGAACATATAGAAGACACTGTAGGACTGAAGAAGTTAGAGCAGTTAGAGAAAACTTCTCCCCTGACAGGGAAATAAATACTTCTGTAATACAGCATTCCTCTCTCTGAGCTGATATCAAACATTTGAGGGCATTAACCAACAGCTTTCGTGACAGTTTTGATAGGAATGAGCCAGTTGTGTGTGTGTTGAGTCAAAACAACCACAGAGATTACATCTTGTTGAGGAGATTTCAAGAGTAACTAAGTGCCAAGTGTCACTGGCCCTTTGTGTCAAAACCATTCTAACCTTCTAAACCAAAAACTTAGTAATGACATGTATTTTCTTTGATCCAGATATTATTAGAGATTGGGAAAATAAAATTTTCTTACTAGCATTCAGTGTTTTTCAGCAAATGTTTTCTGTGTAAACGTGTGCATTTATTCCCAGAATACGTTTTGAGACAATTTATTATTTACAAATGAACTCACATGTCAGTAGCATATAGAAGCCCTTTGTTTTGGGCAAATGGTTCCAGATAAGAAAATAAATGCATGAAATGAAAGTCTGTTCTATATAATTTATATATATCCACCTATTATTTTCATACATATATATGAAAGCTTGGGTTACTTTATTTATTCAATCAATAATGTTATCTAGAAGTACACTTACTGCAACAAGTCTCTAAGGCATGACATTCTACTAGAATTATGCATCTTTTTGCAACTACACTTTTCTCTAAATTTGAAGGTTTATTGCTTTCTCCCACTTGTGAAAATATTTGGTGAATGTTTGGCAAAGGCCAATTCATTAAACTAAAAAAAAATTATTGACATTAAAAAAGAGTTAGTCTCTCCCCTAGCCAGGGAGAAAATGTGTTGTGTACTTAACACTGCAGTTATGTTCTAAAATTTGGCTCATAAATATGCTTTGAATTAAAAAGAAACACCTAATGAGAGTGTGTAAATAATACACCTGCAAATAAGATGTTTCTCTGCAGGTAAAAATAAGAGTATGTTACCAGTTTGTAATCCATGGTGTGTGTGGTAGTATGGTAACTATTATGTTATTTTTCTGAAAATATTTTAATACAGTCCACATGGAAACTACGTTGGGAATGAATACTTGAGTTTAAAAGCACACTTGAAGTTACAGTTGGATTTTTGAACTTTTTTAGGCAGTTGGGAAGAAACTTTCAGCTGTGTGTATGTGTTAATGAAGGCATACCTCAAAATGATTAAAGTTTCTGGAAAAATGTCCTAATGCCAGCTGTAATTCTGTATGAATGATGCAGCTTAGCATCACTGAGACATTTCCATTTGCCCCATTTTTTTTTCTATCCCCTACAATGGGGAGATCTCCAGCACGTGTCTCAGCTGGATGGGTTGACACTGGAAATACTGAGCTATGTTGTATCATGATTCAAATTCATACCATCACTGAACAGAAATATTTCCTTCCTTTTTGATTAATATTGTCATTCCAAAACAGAATTATTGTGCATTTAACATATCTGCCTTTGACTGCTGTTCCAGTGTAATCCAGTGTCCAGAGTATCTCCTCTGATCTCAGTGTCCCTGTGTGAGATGATCATTTTAGAAAAAATACTTTGAGTACTTTAGTCATCATATGATGTTTGCTGTTTTCCTGGAGCTATTTAGAATGTTATCTCCTTTTCCTGCTTATAATCTGCAAGTACTAAAATATCTAAAACTTTTCAAGGTTTAGCCAAAAAATCCAGTTTTATCATTTGGAGTGGAGTAATGCATCGTTGTAAGCTATAGGTGTTTTTATCATAGAAGAATCAGGGAGAAAGAAAAGCTCTTAAAAAGTCTTCATACCCTACAGGGAACACTTCCTGCTTCAAGCAGGGATTGTTGACAAAGTGCTAAGAAACATGAAAAACTAGCTGAATGTAGTCTCTTTCTAATAAGCATTTCTTGTCAAAAAGACTTACTTTAGGAGTGCAAATGATTTGAAATGAGCAGTTTTAACTTCATTTTTGAGACAGTTAAATGGAATTTCTTAGTGAGATATTGCAATGAGGAACAGGAAGAGGTTTTGGATTGTTTTTTTAGTACTTTTCAAGTGATAGATGTAGAAATCTGAGATCTGCATATGTCCTTCTAGAGCATTTGACCTAATTCTGAAAAAACCCCTTTGCTGATGTCTACATTGTGTTCTTTCTGAATGTCTCCCTTAAAAGTTTTTTCTGTGTAAACTCTGGATGGTTTAACCTTTATAACACTCCTTTACTTCTCTCCTAAGTATTTTTCCAATGGATAACTACTGGTCTGGTGCTGTGAGCTTTATTTTCATTTAAAACTCCTAGAAAGCAGGCTGACATTTTGCTCACTATCCCATTACCTATTTACATGCCCAGTCAGGCAAGAAATGTATTTGTACCACTTCTGCAATGATCTCCCCATCTTTCAATGAGTACATCCATAGAAATGTAAATATAAGGGGCAAAATGAGAATATGTTTTCAGAACCCACAAAACACAAAACAGTCTTTTGTATCCCACCCCAAATACTGTGTAAGATCAGATGTGCATCACATTTTAGAGAAATATAGATTCTGACCCACCTACTCTTGAAGTAAACCTCTTGAAACCGCTGGGATGCTGTGCCAAAAATAGAAGTGTTTGTAGCAGCTGTTGGATTGAATGAGTTAGAGTGCCTGTTGGGAAAAGCATATAACAGTTGGAGAGACAAGAATGGGAGCAGCTGAGACGGACACTAGAGCAGTCTAAGAGTCTTGGGGTGTGTGAAGAGGCAAAATCGTTGGATGCGTTGCAAAGGACAGATTATGAGACATCAGTCAGTAGAAATCTGTGCTGTTAAAATTATTAGAACCAATTGCAGAGTAAAGTGCTGTTTAACATGAACCAGCTGCTACTCCTTCTCCTGTTGCATGACAGGGTACATTCTGGGACTGTCAGATTTCCTCTCTTCGTGTATTCCCATCAATATCTCGATTCTGCTGCACTGCTTTGGGCTTCATTTTCTTTTCATTACCTTTCTGAGACCCTGTCCTTTGATTTCTCCAATTTATATCTTTTGCTGTAGCTCCTTCTTTTTTCTTTGGTAGGAGTCAACTTTACAGACATTATTCATCTTATCAGCTACCGTGGATGATTTAGGGTGTATAATTAGTGACCTTAGGCCCTTAAAAATGCCTAAGCATATTTACTTTGTAATACATGTTAATCAATCGGTCATAATTTAGGGGCCTTACATGTAGAAAAACTTATGTGGTGGATACAGCATTAGAAAACCAGATGGCAAACAAAAACCTGGAAATAAAGCAGGTGGACAATGAATGATATGCAAATTAAATAAGGTTTGAGGGATCTTGGGGTCTAACTGTAAATTTAAAGAGAGAAAAACTTATTTAGTTAATTTTATAATTTTCATACTATATTAATCTAATTTTATTTATTTATTTATTGCAACTTTGCTTATTCAAATAAGTTTTTTTTTTCTTAGCTTGTAGTTTGGCATATTAAAAAGAATAATATTTTACTGAAACACTGTCACAAAATATATGTCTCTTATGATGCAGTTTCATGAGGAACAGACTAGAAGCTTAGAGTCTTGTGCATAAAAACTTGTTCTGCTTAAGTAAAAATATCAAGTATTATTCTATTTTGATGTTTATCAATGCACACAAGGCATTAGAAAGAAACCCCTCTCTTAGAAATTTGGTTGACCACTGTACCTGTAATTTCTCCAGAGAAAAATAACTACTACCCAACTTTTCCCACATAGCTTAAACTTACTGTACATTGATCTGAATAATGCATTATAGCAGATGATAGATTTGTCATGGAGCATTGTTTACATTACATTTGAAGCTATTCAACTGTAAAATCAGTTTAAGAAATAGTGAAGTTGATTTCTTTACATGATTTAGTTGGATTTTCTTCTTTGAGCAACAAGGTCCATATCGCAACAAATATATTGGCGTCTATTTCTGGAGAGAGAAATGGATTAGCCACCAAATGAAAATGGACAGCTTTGAATTTTTAAAACAAAAAACCAAACAAAAAACCCCACACCAAAAAGACAACTCAAAACCTAATGACAACCCCCCAGCTTGAATCTAAATGTCAAAGCAGTTCTCCAAAACAATGGAATCATAGAAAGAGAAATAGATTTCAGAATGCACTAAGGTTAAAAAAAAATAGCAACAATAAAAGCATCCCATACCTGTACACACACAGGTGCTCATTTTCAAACTGTCCAAAAATTTCTTTCCTAAACCAGTGTCTCTACAGTCTATTCTTAGAAGTGACCAAAGCTTGATTTTGTTGTGGGGTTTTTTGAGGAATTTTTCTAGATCTATGTTAATTTCAATTTTTTTCCCCTGCCTCTTCTGTCTTTGTGGCATCTCAGTAAGGGTTTCTTAAAGGAATAATTATCTTCAGACAAGAGTCAGAGAAACACTGTAAAATGATTCATCAGTACAGTTCAGCAGCACTTATCAAAGCATGGTTTTATTGTGAGTTTAAGGCACAGTGTCATTGCAACAGTATTAGGACTTGGGGAGAGCTAAAAAAGAACAAAGCATGGTTACTATGTAGATAATTCTATCAATAATGAATAAGCAGGAAATGTAGCATAAATAATCACACAATTATAAATTTGTTTGGATTGGAAGGTACCTTAAAGAATATCTAGTTCCAACCACTCCACCACGGGGCAAGGACACCTTCCAGTAGACCAGTAGGTTGCTCAGGGCCACATCCAACCTGGTCTTGAACACTTCCAGGGATGGGGAATCCACAACTTCTCTTGGACTATTCAAGCAGAAAGGCTGATAAGAAAAACTGTGTAATGTACTTTCAATGTGAATTGGATGAGAAAACTTATTGAGTAGGAACAAAGACTCATTTCTTGTTTCATGGCACAGATGGCCTTTGCTTTCTGAGACAACACCATGTGTCAGATATTGCAAAAACTGATAAAAGCACTAGAAAATTTCTTTTCAGGTAGCCTGAATTAACAGAAAATCTAGAAAAACTTCCAAGGACATCAGCTGTTATGATATGGTCACAGGTTTTAGCATCCTTGAAGGAAGAGCGCTGTAAGTGTAGATGTAGTCTTAGCTGGTAGTTATGGTCCACTGTATTAATAAACATAGGGAGAAAGCCAAGAGTTTCAGTGATTCTTAGAGATTTTTAAATTCTTCATGAACAGCATTTTTTTAACATTTGGACATTACCAGCTCACATAACCATAAAAGTGTCAAGCTTTGAAAAATCTGAATGTATTGAAAGTATGGTGAGATTAAATCCAAAACCAGGATCTGAAAGTTGTTCACAGACATGACAATATTAGTGTATGTAAATCCTGTAAGAGCAGAAACAGCTATAACTTCTTCATGAGCATCAACTCTGATGAGGCTTTGATTGTTTTTGGTGTTTAGTGATCTATTTAGTTCAGTGCTTAGAGTGTGGATTGGCTTTATTGTCTTGAAAGATTACAGACTGCCCTTTCTAGATTAGTGTAGGCAGCTAAAATAATTCATTTGATGCAGTGGCAGTTGAATTTCATATAAAAAGATCCCTTCTCAAGATTCCAGAGGAATAAGTGCATAATGTATTTTTCTCTTTATCCACATTTACTGTGTGATATTTTTGTAAAGTTCCAGTTCATGAGACCCATACCGAAAAAGGCAAAATATATACTTCTACAAAGTCTAAATTAGAGAATAAATTAAACTAACACAACAGTAAAACATGGGCTTAATGTCATTAGGTTTAAGTAGACAAGTCTGCTGACTAACATCCAATTTTTCTACCTTCACCTCAAGCATTTTATTAAAAGTAGTCTTGCTTGCATCTCTGAGGGCAAAGTCTAAGAAAGTGCTGATACTCTAGAATTGCTTAAAATGCATAATAAGAAAAAGTATCACCATACACACTAAATATTGCATGGACATAATCAAGCTTATATGTCAAGCATCGATATAAAGGGTTAAAGATGAAAGTGATTTGCTTCTCTTCATGGTTGTCTCCAGATGTGTGATGGAGCAGTTTCTCAGAGATGCTGTTTCAGTCTTCTCTTCTTTTTTTTTTCCCTGGTGAAAAGAGGACTGACAAAGCAGGAGCATCTGCAGCAGGAACAGTAAGAGGGTTTTGGTTTTTGCAAATTTCCATCCGGGAGGAAACGCAGCTGCAGAACTCAATAAGTAAAAACTTTGGGATGGGGGTGGCTGCTCGCCCTGGGTAGCAAGTATCTGATATGAGACCTGTAGGACAAAGAGTTCAGAGCATCAGGATGCACACTGATTTTTCCTGTCTTCTTTCACCAACACATGTGATCCGCTGTCCCACTAAAACCTCATTTTAAGATGAAGAGCCTTGCAGTTTCACTTTACAGAGCTTATCTAGGCAGATATGAAATATTGCTACAACCAATTTATCACAGGCTTGGGTGTTTTTTTGTTTGTTTGTTTGTTGTTTTTTTTTTTTAAATATGCCAATATTCTACAGAAAATGACATCTATACTGACTTTGTCTTGTCAGCACTTCAAATAATGGCGACAGTTGCAGATGGGAAGTTTTGGGAAGCTACTTTTTCTCAAAACCTTGTCCGCCTGTTAATGTTGTTTTAATGGATCATCGCAGTTCAGCCTGTTTATAATCTGTCATTGTGATGTAGCCCATCCCACTAATGTTTGCATGTATCTAACTTGCTAAATTAATATGTAATCTCAGACTTGAAATAACTGTTTGCAAAATCAGATTGTTTACATAGATACATTAAAAGAAAAGGAAATCTTAAATAGTCTTTATAGTTTTAAGGCCAAAAAACCCCAAATTTGTGTGTCAAAAATGTCTATCACAGTAAAGAATATGCAGAAGTGTAGACTCATCTACCACAATCAGAACCCAAAAAGAAAGTAGTTGCATGTTGGTATGTATTTGTAACTCAAATTCTGGTACATCATTTTGAACTATCCCATTATATACCTCACTCTGTGCAAAGACATTCATGCTTGAATTCAAGCCTTGATAAAAATCAATTCCTTCTAATTTGTATAATTTTATTAAAACAGAATTGCAATACATTTTTTGCATAATGTAAGGATTAGTAGCAGAATTCTTTGCCCCAGAATGTCATGTATGTCAAAGTGCAATTTAAAAATGATGAAATTAAGTAACGGAATAAAGTGCTTCTTAAAAATTCGAACAAGTGGTGAAGATACTCTTTTAGCTCAGAAAAATCCCTGTCTCAGGTGGTTGGGGTGAGAGGCCTCTAATATAGGAAATAGCACTCTGTCCTAGTTTTGTTTTCACTTAAATAATCTTTATTGGTCAAATCATTAATCATTTTCAGAGATAGTATCCTATACTAAATGGACCTTTAACCTGACCAAGTTCAGCTGCAGATGTCTTCTCTTAGTAGCTTTGCCTAGATATTTCAGCTTGAAATATGGAAAAGATTCACTTAATGTAGCCACATTAGGACAAGATACTTCACATTCCCTGGATATTTTATTAAAGATTGTGTGTTTCCTTATTTCAGCCCTGCAGATGCTAGATGAAATTTTCCATTTTCAGTTACAGTGGTAAGAGGGGCTTGTACTGCTTTTCACCTCCTAAGTTGTCCAGTTGAAGCTCATACTTGAGGCACACGCTCATTATGCCTTGTGTTGTTATTAGCAAAGCTAAGACCATGAATGACTTCATAGAATGATGGTGCTGAATTACTATGTACTTTCTCAGCTTCTTCCAACAGTGACTTTTGAATCTGTGCATTTCACTCCTAAATGTTATGCCATCATTTGAGCTCTAAGTGAATTTTCATAATTCTATATCAGTCTTTGGACAGCAGCAAAAAATCAAGACTTTGTCAAGTAGGAGGTAATCCTACTGTAAGAACCTGGAACACTGGCATTTTGCTGGTCATAGGGAAATGAGATCATGTGTGAGGTCTGCTAGTAAGGATTATCTTTAAGGCTAGTAAGGGCTAGCCTGCTAGTAAGCCTGACTAGTTATTTGTTTAAAAGAATAACCAAGAAATCTTGAACTATTTGTTTTACCTTAATTTTAAGAACCAGTTTAACTGTAATGGTGCATATGAGCTGAGATTTGGGGATTTTCATATATCATGAAAACCAGTGAGGCACGTTTAAAAATTTAGTAATTTGGAGAACTTCCTAGATGCATCTGTTATTCTCTGTTACTCAGCTGGGGAGGACAAAGTGACAGGTAAGCTTTAACAATCATTCTAGTTGGGTACAGTGGGTGCATAACATTTCAAATGACATATCCGTGGTTTATCCTCCCACAATAAATGCATATATATTTTGCATATATGGCTGTTTGTTAACCAGCCCAGTAACAAATACAGACTTTTGCAGAGAAGAGGGTTTTTTTGTGACACTTTTAGAAAATTAATGGAATCTTTTCCTGGAATACTCTCATTTATGATTACTAGAAAATTATATGCATGAGTCATGAAGTTGTGATCCGCGGGCCGACTGGAAGAGTTTGATTATTTGATAACTTTATCAAATACTATTAAAATCTTAGGGAACAAAGGCATTAGATAAGGAGAAAACCAGTGATATTTAAGGGGATTTAGGCCATAGAAAGGGATTTAAACAAGAGGGATTTCTCTTGCTGTAGTGATAGATATGAAACAGCTTGTGTTCACCCTGCTCAAGACAAATCCTGTGACAGGCAGGCCACACCTCCACTTCTTAATCCTAGCTGGCTCAGCACCTGCTTTAGAACCCTTCACAGCTAACTAGGGATACTCTTGCTTGGGATAACATTCACAATATTGGACATTCTCTTCCTCCTCCCACTCTGTATTATTAGGATCTCTAACAGAAGTCAGTAGCCTTCTCAAACCTGTTTCATTTGGAGTCCCATGTTTGCGTGTTACTCTCCTCTGGCTCCTGACTTGCTTTTTTGCTGCTGTTGTTCAAGTGGCCAGGGTATCATCTTGACCCCATCACTGGGTGTGCTGCTTCCTCCTCAGCTCTGGAGACCTTACAAAATGTGAGGAAATCCTCCTTACAAGACCCTGGGACAGGGACATTTTGAAGATAGTCCCAAGGGGGAATGACATTGTGTGTGCACCTTTTATGGGCAGAGAATCACATTTAAAGCTCTGTGTCAGGATCAGCATCACAAACAAGATTGAGCATATCCTTCTGTTAAGCCCTCATGTCAGCTGGAAAAAGGGTCTCTCCTTAACTTCTGATGCTTGTCAGCCACAGCTTTTACTGGCTACTGTGAAATCATTCCACCACATGTATAATCACAGTAGAGGTCTGAAAAGCTCCACCAGACTGCTGGCCCACGAGTAGTCTTCATCAGCAATTTCTCCAGGTGCTTCTCGGGGCTTTGGATGGAGAACTGTGACCATCAATGGGATTTACATTGCCATGCCACATCCCCTACAAAGAGCTCAGATGTCCTAGCTATAAGGTCTCCCTTTATATCAAACAGAAAGTCAGAGACTGTTGTGGATGGAACAACTGGCTGCCATGGCTCTGGGTTTGATGGGTGCTTCAAAATCCCATTTTTTACCATTCTGGCAAATCAGAGATTCTTCTGTGACTGTGTTTCAGCCATTCTAAACTCTGAGAGGAAAAACTCAGAGTGGGATAGCCACAGAGGTGTACCTGAAACTCAGTTAGTTTTTTATGAGGCTGGTGGGACAGACAAGAGGTGCCAGAAAGTGATACCTTGGTCATCCTACAGGATGATGTATCATCCAGGGGAAAAGTAGGGAGAGAGTGAAGGAAATGTCAGGCAGATGACAGGGTTGTGTTTGGTTCTTTACCAGAGTGGTGCTCTGTAAAACCAGTAAACACTGTCTCAGACAGCTGTATTCTGTATTCATTTATTTAAAAATTCAGTGGATGCCTTTTTTTTTTTTTTTTTTCAATCTGAGGAGCAGAGTGTTACTGTGAAAGTAGTACTTGTTCTCTGACCTACGCAGAAGGGATGCCTGGCAGCTTATGTTTTTGCAGTGTTTGTAGATGTTTGTCTGTTCCTGATGTTCATAAATTTGTATGGCTGTGATTTATCAGTCACACTTTGTGTTCTTGGCCAACAAAAACCTGAGCTGTGATGCAGCTTGTTGTCATGCAGACCTATTCTCTGGATGTAAAGTCAGGTAAGCTGGTGATGGGAGGCTGCCAGGTACAGAAGCTGTTGCTCCTGTGTGCAGCCTGTGCCCTGCTTGTTTTAGCCTGCTCCCTGTCATACTTTGTCTGCCCTCAAACACAATCAGTATCCTCTGCCCCTTTCCTCCTTGCTCTCTGTCCTCAGTCAGAGGTAAGGAAAGCTCAGCATCTGCCACAACATCTTTCTTGTGATGGTCCCAAAGGTCCTGCTCTGGTCACGTATGCCAGGCTGCACTAGACCTCTGGCTGGCAGTCCTCGTTTAGAGGACTATCTTCGGGGAGTTTTGATGTTTGAGTTGGCATGGCTGGCAACGTGTTCCTTCCCTGCAGCACCAGCCAATCTAGCCACTTGTTGTGAGGCAGAGGTTTGACCCTGCCAAAGGTGAGGCTCATGAGACCTCTTCTGTCCCCACACAAATGGACTCCAGTTTCCAGGTCACATCTGTGAGGGTGGAGGGTTTGCTTCCTTTTTCAGTGAATCTGATGACCTGCAGTAATGACTGCTGGTTGCAGTACAATTGTGGGTACAGTTGTACAAAGGTCTGTCACCCAGGGAGTGGTGAGGGTGTCTGTGACCACTGTGAATTTCAGAGGAGTGTCCCAAAGTGTAATGGTCCTAGACATATTGTCTGCATGGAGCAAAACATGAGGTAACCTTGATCTTGGTAACATTTCTGTTCAGAAGGAGTTTTTCTCACAAGGCTTGTTTCAAAAAGGAGCCCAGGAGCAAACTAGTGTGCATGAGACTATCAGAGAAGTGGGACCAAAGACTAAAATGAGACATTAGCCAAATTGACAGTGTAGACATGGCTATAATTTAGGGAATTTTGAAACCAATATTTTATATCTTCTATGAAAAGCACTTGTTGTAATCTTGTGCCTTCTCACACAGTGCATTTTGCATAACAATGAGATAATTATGATAATTACAATAAAAATTAATAATACTTGCCCTTTTTTCAGTAGTTTTTAAAGTGCTTTTCAACAATGACTAATTATGTCTAACAATATCTTGTGAGGTGGGTAGCAGGTGTTTGCTCATCTCTCTGGATCATGTCACCCACCATAGTAGTACAGCTGCTTCTACTTAGGTCTCATTGACTTCTAAATTATCATCATGGTTTTCAGGAGATAATTTTCCCACGTTCTCTGCATAGTGTGTCAAAAAGTGGAAGCCCTTTCTTACATGACTCTATTTTGAGAACACTGGAAATTTGCATGGAGAGGATTAGTGTCTCGACCTGTTATGGCTACATCCAGCATGATAGGAATGGGAGGCTGTGCAGCCATGTGAGCCCAGAACATGCTTGCCAAGTGAAAAGGTGCAGAATATCTTGGGAAGGAGGCATGAAAAGCCCATATACTGTGCCAGAAAATAACTTCCAGATCATGTTTAGTCATATGCTCAAATATATCCAGGCTTGCCATGTAGAAAAAAAAACATTTATCCAGGTTCTGATCATGTTAATTACTTATGCAGGAAAGAAAAAAAGGAGTCATGGAAAAAAGATTTAAAGTTTTTTATATTTCTTCTCTCCTTTTCATTTACCCCCTTAAACATATGTGTGCACACGTGGTGCATTTATTTTATTTTCACATGTTAGCTGAGAGATTATTTATATTGAGGCAAACTAGTCGGAGATGCAACCTGTTCCTTCTAATACTCGTGGAATAATCTGGACTCTTTGCAGCAAAATAAAGGGTTTTGAAAGGGATATGAAATGACAGATGCTTGATTCAATTTTTAAAGGGTAAAGTGGAGGATGTGGGGTAAATTTTCTGAACAGTGTACAGAAGAAAACACAAATCCTGTTATTAGTTTACAAGATATGTGGGTGTTAAGTAATAATAGGATTCCTACACAGAAATCTTTAATATACTGCTGCACAAACTGACACCCATGCATTCAATGAGTTTAGACACTGAAAACTGGAATCAGTTGTTCAGTTCTTATACACTATCCAAATCGTTATTATTCTTCATTTCCTTAAGTAGCACACAGCATGTTTTTTTAAGAATAGCATCACATAAAAAACCTGATTCTAACTCTGGCCCTCAGGAAATTAATGATGACAGATAACACATCATGAACTTTGAATATGGGCAGCATGTTGGGCCCATACTATGCAGATCAGGCAAGTATCTTTGCCCAGGAGAGCAATTGTGCACCTATCAAGTCAGAAAGCACTGAAATCAGATAGTATGTAAAAGAATGCTGCCCTGAACAGAGGAATCTGAACATTTATGCCAGATTTCTTCTGAATTGAGTGTTTATATGGTCATATGAGAAATTTTTGTTCCTCAGAACTAGAAGTTGTAGGAACAGCAAAGTACAAATCCTCCCATGCAGCAGATAAAAGGAACAAAGGTGCTACTAGAGCATCTGAGTAATTTTGAATCACCATGTTTCCAGAGATTATAGAAGGCCAGACAGATAGCTTGCATCTGAAATGGAGAAAAAGTATTTTATGATAATTAGTATAACGATTTAATTAATTAAGAAGTGGAAAAAGTGTCTCTGACTAATATTAACAAAATTGTAAGGGTTAGGGAATAATAAATGTGATGTACATGAACTCTAGACCTTTATAATTTTTTTTTTGTTTTAAATCTTTATAGGTTGTATATCTTTACCAACAACTCCGAAAAGGGTGAGTCCCAGGGAGTCTTGACAAATATTTAAAATACACTTTTTCAGGTATCTTTACTGGATTTTAAACATATCATAAATTATTTAACCTACTTAAAGCAATATAAAGTTTAAGATAAAATACAATTCTAAAATTATATGTCTTCTTGCTATGTGTAATATACTGTTAAAGCCTAATAGAATGACATGTTAAAGCTTAAATTCAGCCTGTTTTAGTCATTATCTGATAGCTATTGGAAGAAAAAGTGACAAGTGTTTTTCTGCTGCTTGCAGAATAAACTACTGATTCTACAGTTGCATAACTGCAATAATTCTATGTGTAAGATGAGTAAGATGTCCACAGTAAATAGCATCTGAAAACCTTCCTTCCTTCAGTGTGGCCCTAGTGGGGTATTCTGATAGTCCCCTCTCAGGAATCAGTGTTTTAATTTCAACAAAAAAAATAACATAAGGAGAGTTGTAACTTGTGTCCTGAGCATCAGGGGAGTTTCTGAATTTACCTTAATTAATCTTGCTGAAATTCACTTTGACTTTTGGCAGAACAGCCAGTTAAAGAGAGAAGGGCTGCGATGATATGTTTTGCTAGTTCTTGAACTAGAACAGTTCAATTTTAACTCATGTTATGTAATTCAACTTTAAAAAAAAATCCTGTTTATACACATCCAGATAAATAATTTAGTAGTATAACACCTTTCTGATAGCATCAGTAAAAATGTCTAATTTGAGATTCTTTACTTTTTTGAAGTTTCCCCCCTTCTTTAGGTTGTTGCTTGCAGAGCACTGGGAGGCTTCTTTCCAGACATACTGTATTTTAGAGTCAATATGACATGTCTAAGATTTTCCCTTGTAGATAACACCCTTCCCTGTACAATAAATGGCCTGGGCACTGATACATGAAAGCATCCCCAATCGAAACAACTCTTAAAGCATTTGCTTAATGTTCTGTATAGGAGTGGATTCAAGCATATGCTTATGAGCTTTCAAAATTCAGGCTTGGTACCTGGCCTAGTACCTGAAAGAATAAAACTCCATGTGTCATTAACCTTCCTATCCTGCTCCCATAAAAAAGAAGATCTAGCTGATCAATTTAAATTGTGGTGACTGGCAGAAGATATAGGATTAGAAATGAAGCCAACTGCAAGTTTAATGATAGAAACTCAATGTAAATCATGCAGGATTTTAGCAGAGTTATGATACGTTGTCAGAGGAGACTGCAGCAATCACACTTTTAATAGAGGACTGAAATAGACTTCTTTAGTTAATTCTTATAACCCCTCTAATAAAATAAGTAGTAGTTGCAATCTCTAATTCTTTAAAAAAATGTTAGAATGCAGAAAGAGGATTATTGATTTAGAAGGTGGACATTTTAACAACATCAGTTATTTTGGTCTGTGAAAATTATATAGTCTGCCTGAAACAACCACATAGAGCTGGATTGGACCTGTGTGACCAAACTGCTCTAGGATGATTTCAGATGTAATATAGAGCTAGGGAGATGGTAGTTCTAGTTTTAATCTCTTTTAATTGAATATGGTTGTCCAAATCAAATGAAGATATGTTTAAACTAAAAAATGTAACTCAACCGTTGCCCTTTACTTTAAGTTGACATAATTTAATATTTATTTTAGGCGAGACATAGTAAAAAAGTCCAAATGTGACACAGTTTTACCAGAATTCATAAAGTGCAAAATTGTCATTTACTACCTGTATTGAAAGAAAATGAGTGAATGCCTTTATCGACTAATTAAAACATATAGTGTAGGCTTTTTCCTTTTTCTTTTCTTCTTGAACTAATTTATGAAGAAACTTTAGAAAAGGGAAAATCCTTTCTAAAATTTTATTTTCTTATTTTTGATTAGAAATAATATATTAGAAATACCTTGTATATACAAGGTATGCAGTGTTCTACCTTAAATGGCATTTTTAGTGTTTATTTACTTCATTCCTTAGTCTGTTTCTTTTCATTGTTCCAATATCCATGTATTTATGAAGTTGTTGCTTTCTCCATGTTTGCCCAATGTAAAAGTCCTCTCCATTTCAGTCACATTTTATACTTTCCCTCAAATACTTTTCCATGTTCTAGTGTATTTTAATTGCCACTGATGACAACTGTGCCTATGACAGGTGAGGGCAGTAGTTGTTTTGCAGTGTTCACAACCAGAAGGAGGGTTATCAAAGGAAATACTCAAAGTACATGCCCAATGTTACTTAAACAAAGAAAAAATGTGAGGGCAATGTGGCTGCTAAACTATTGCTAAGGTAGCATGTAATTTAATCCAGTAAGCAGCTGAGTATGTAATCCTTTCCTGTCAATCTGAGAGAAGTCAGAAAGCTCAGAGGTTCTTAAATTTGTTTTCACCTCCTTTCATACCCCTTATATTTACAAGACTACCCATACCTGCTTTTTAGTTTCAGCATGGGCCTATCAAGAACTTTTTTTAAGATGTCTCACTTCCTTCAGCAACTTGGTGTATTTATTTTCACTTTAGAAATATCTGTTTCTTCAGGAAGTTTGACTACAAAATAAAAAGTACACAAACCGACAAACCCCCCTATATTAAAAATTCATATATTGCCTCCATGTTCTTTGTCTTTTAGGCTGCTGTTTTTTTGAAAGTGGAATTTTGCTTATCATACTCTGATAAGCAAAACAATTAGCCAAAGAAAAAATTTTAATAACAATAATTAATCAAATAGCACTGCTTTCTTGGTGTTAATGACAATATTCCCTGATACAACATTGTTTGATCATTTTGTTGTTTCTGTTTTCATAAAATTCTGTTTCCATAAAAATTAAGGCTATATATATTTATTAGATGATTTAATGTGGCAGACTGTATGATAAAGCCAGCTGTTTTTGTGTAATTACCACAATATTAGGTTCAATGACTTGTACACAGTAAACTCAGGTTTTCTAGAAGGGCTTTTAGACTTGACTGGAAATCATTAAGACAGTAAAAATCCATAATTTTGACTAGCAGTTTGTTCTGATACATAACTATTTCAACCTCAGTTGTATATGTCTTAACTCTTATCTAAATGTGCCTCACTCTAGTATCCAACCACAGATTCTTGGAATGACTCTTTACTAGAGTGAAAAGCTCATGGTTATCCATTACTTTTCCTCAGCAAGTATTTATGACCAGTCACAAGTCTTTCAATGTTGTCATCGCTGTTTTCTTTCACAAAAATATTTGGGACTAAGTTTCCTAATGTATGTAAGGGAAGTTTTTTTTTCATTTGTCATTTGTGGGACACACACTCATGTTTTTAATCTCCATTTTAAAATCCAGGCAGTTGCAACTGGACACACTCTTTCATTGCCACCTTCATCACCATTATTTATGACGATAAAATTCTACTCATCATTCAAGTGTTTATGCATTTCAAGAATGTATTATATTATAATATTTGCCAACCAATTTTTTTTGTAACTTTTTAAGTTTATATTTTAAGTTTAAAATTGTGTTAAACTAGTTATCCCCTTTTCATTCTAATCCATTTTCAAAATACTTGGTTTGCAGAATGTAGCATCCAAAACTCTTCCTTTTCTTTAAGATTCATAAAAATAATATGCTTTTCTGACGAGGTTCACCATACAAACTAATTCACAGTCCAAAATAAGTGCTGCTAGGGACAATGTATCTGCCATGGAATGCTATAGTCCATAAGACTTTAGAAATGTATAATGTTCTTTCACACATATCTCATATGAATGTTCTGGAAAATCATTTCTCCTAACAGTTATTATAAAAAGATAACTGAGGATTAACTCCATTTCTCCTCCAGTTCTTTTTTTTTTTTTTTTTAGTTCAATGCTATTCTCAGATGTGTGCCTGCTTTTAGACAATGTTACAGAAGTGGAAATGCATTTTACATTTCAGTGGTTGTACTAAAATTAGATCTAATCCCTACTGCTGTTTCCATTTACTGCATGTAATGAACTTCCATGCGACTGTGTGTGGGAAAAACTATGGCAATATACCGAGGAAGAATCAGGGCATCTGCTCTGGAATCAGCCACAGATGGGTATGTATGAACCTTGACTGGGTTTTGTGCATTGCTGGAGAGGAAAAGTGTGTTGTATCCAGACTTGTATTTCAGCCTTGTTGTGACAGATAACAGCTCAACTACCAGAGAGGCAAGTCTCTTATGAGAAACATCCTTTATGCTACATGGAACATGAAAATCAACAAGCTTTGTACCAGTGTTTGACAATATACTGAAAATAACATTGTGTTGCTTGGGGAATTTCTGAAAACAAGGGCTAAATATGTCCTTGGAGTAAATTTATTTTATGCTAGACCTCTGTCTTGCAGATCTAAATGTTTGAATAGAATTGGTGGTTATGGCTGTGCAAATGGGAACATCACGGCAAGAGCAGCTTCTCTTCTGTGAAGGGGTGGCAGAAGAGGGCTATTACAGAATTTTCTAACAGTTCTCACCTGTCAGAATCAAACACCTCCTATAGCTCAAACTTTGTGCTTGTATGCAGCAGTTTTCTGTCATTCCATAAGTCTAATTAGAGCTACCAACTCTAATTCCTGGAATTTCCATGCTTTCTGTTGCTAAGTGCACAGGTTCTCCTCACTGTATCTGTCATCTTTATGATGGTAACTACATTCCAGCATATTTGTACGGAACTGATAAACAAGACTTACACTGTGGAAGAACAGACCTTGGAGTGAACACAGTATGAAATTATGACTTTTTATTACAGAACAATCCAATTTTAATCTATTTTTGACGCCAATTGCAATCAGAGCTGAGAAAACAACGTACACAATTTTGTATTGCACAACTTCCACATTATATTTAATGTGCAAATTACAGATAATCAAAATCATGATTTCCTTTTTCAAATATGTTTGCTATTCACAATGTTGCACTGAATAATACCTGTTGGGTTTTGTTTTTCTTTTGTTTGGTTGGTTGGTTTTGTTTGCTTTTAAAATATTCTTTTTATTTTACCGCTGTCATTCAGCTACATTGCCTGTAGAGTATTTTGTTTAGAATGGAATATAATACTTAGATTTAGACTTCTGATATAAATTAAAATAAAGGAGTCTTTAATATATACTGCACTATTTCCTTTTAGTTTTCTATTGCAGGACATATTTGTGCTATATTATTTTACAAATATATACAAATAAAGTAAACAAAATAAAATAAACAGGGATGTAAGAAAGCATATTCAAGAAATTATTTGGAAAAATATATCAGAGAGTCATAAGCTCAACACTGTGTCCTAACTGAATTCTGGTGTCATCAAAGAAAGACCCTAAAGTCCTTTGGATGTAAATGTGGGACTTGACCAGTCTTATAAGCTGCAGTAGTCATTTGTCAGCTCAGTGAATGAAAAAAAAATCAGTTTCAGAGGAAAACAATCATTTTATCAGAAAATGTCAACAGCAAAAAAGCAGTTAACCTAATTTTTCTAAGCCTTCAGTGATTGTAATACAAACATTGAGCTATTCCTTGCTATCATTTAATTGCTCAACTCTCTCTTTTTTTTTTTTTTTTTTGGCTCATATTTATTTCATTTCTCTCATATGGAATGTAACTTTTGGAAAAAATGTGAGGCAAAAAAAAATCTGCAATCAAATGCAACAAATGAGGTCACAATGTTAATGAAATAGTTAGCACAGTAGTTTTTAATTTCAGCAAGAAAGCAATATATGTCTCTTTTTCTTCCAAGGTAACATATCAAAACAATGGACGTGTCTAATGTAATGCCTTCAGTCTAAACAATCCTTCCATGGTTGTCATCCATAACAATTGCAGCAAGGCAGTACTGAAGCAATAGTCAATATCAAGACTCAGATAAGAACAGAAAAAGTTTGGGCTCCTGAATACGACAGTATATTGCAATAAATACTTAAGAACTGCTCACATTTTTTTAAGAAGAGCTTTATTTTAAAGGAGCTTTTCATGTGAGTGGAAAAAAAAAACAACTTTGGCACATTTGAAAGAGTTTCACATTTTGTAAAGATGATCTGTGGACATGAATGCAGGATACCTTCTGTGCACATGCATATGATTTAAATGAATTTAAATCTCTCCTTCCTTGCATCCTCTATAGGTACTCATTCCATTTCATAGTGAGTGTAACAGTTACAAGTATGATTAAATTTGGTAGCATTTAACACCTGTTTTGCATAAAATAAAAGGTTTTCCAGATGGAAGCGTTAGAAAACCAGTCAGAAAGGCAAAATTATTCATTATTACAATTAATTTGTGGTGCTGTTTGATGTCACCACCCTTAGCTGGTGGCTAACAGCTGCTGGAAGGAGTGATTCTGCTCCTCACTCCTCACCTCTGGCCGTGCAATTGTACCCCTCCCACTGCTGTGACAGCACCAGGCTTCAGAGCCTGTTGTCAAGAAAGTAAACCAGGAGAAAATAATCCATATATTTGGTTTAAATTTTTTTTTTTCAAAGTATCTTTCTGTTGGTTTTTGGATTATAGGCATTCCTGCAGTGGCAGCTGTTTGCTAAATTGGATAGGAAATGGTGTCCTCGGTCTGGATCAGTAATTTTCTATCTGACTCTGTCCAAGTGAATGAGGTGTGTTTGGAACACTTAAAAAAACAAGCCCATGAGAGCAGTCAAAATGCTTGCCTTGTGCAAACACAAATGCAGACTGTAGAGCTCTTTTTCAGTAGTATGAAAACTCCCACTTTGCTCCCAGGCGCGTGTTACCTCTGCCACGTGCCACAGAGCTTCCACAGCCAAGTCTTGGCCATGCAAGACACGACTGCTCAACCCACCTTTTCAAAAAGATTTTTCAGAACTTTATGTCAGAATAAAAGACTTTGCTCTTACTTAAAAAAAAAAACAAACCTGGTTAAATAGTGAATATTTCTAATTAATTGCCGTGCTTGGTGCTTGGGTGACCTCAGGTTTTTTAGCCCTAAACAAGGCATAGAATTACTGACTGGTAAAAGGAAATTGGTTGAAATTGATCCAGGATGATTTTATAGGAACGAATCAACACTTTTATCTAAAACTGAAGACACACCCTCAATTTCCTAAAATATTACGGTGATATTAACAGAAGACTTAATTGGTTATTCCAAGGTATTCATAGGAATTCATTGATGTGAATTCATAGGATGTGAAACTCTGGAAAAATTCTCCACCAAAGGCTTTTATTGAAAACTTCTTATCCTTCAAAGGCTGTTTTAAATGTTCTGCACTGTGAATATGTCATTGTGACATCAAAAAGTGTTAAATTATGTACATGTGAAATTGGGCCTGTATTTCTTGATTAAGAGTCAATGGATGTTTAAGACCTAAGAAACTGCTGTAATACATAAAGTAATAAAAAAACCCTGTGGATTGAGTTTTTTGTTGTTGTGGTGCGTTTTGTTTGTTTATTTTTTTTAACTTGGCACAAGGATGATGGAAAATGGCTCAATATTTAAAATTTTATGTAATTCAATGTATTTTACAAGATTTTACAACATAATGAATAGAAAATGTGATAAAATTTTAGAGTGAAATTAGAAGAAATGTTGAGAACTGTTAGAAGAATCACTGACAAACACAATTGAAATGTTAACTAAAAAAATAGTCATTTTGATTTTGATACATGTATTAGAAATATTTGACAGCAGTAATAATTTGCTCTACTCATACAAGTTTTGGTATTACAAAAATAGATTAAAAAAAAAAGTTCAACATTTGTTACTGTAAAAGTATAGCTGATTTTGTCCACTATTTATAATATTTTCTAACAACCCTTTTGCTCCAAAATATTTCCTAAAGATGATTTATTTATCTCTGCACCTTTTTCCAACATAAGGTTTTTTATTTTTAGGTTTTGTTTTTGACTCTTCATAATAAAATTAAGCTCATTTTATATGTTTACCTTATGTTTTATTTTCTATTTACTTAATGTGCATTTATTCTTAGCCATTTTCAGTAGCAATTGTTTTGATTTTGAACTTCAAGTCTTTATACAATGCTTTGTGAAAATATTTTTCTCATCTTCTGCTCTCTCGCAAGTTTTATTTTCTTGTTTTTAAATAGTTGTTGTCAGTTATGGCTTTAAAGTCACATAAAATACTCCAAGCAATGATAAGCTTCATTTTAACATTAAAAGAATGAAATATGGTTTTGAGACTCATTTTATTTTTCACACTTAGTGAATTTCTCATGTTTGTGCTGAGTTACAATACATTAGGATAGAATTTTATGGTGTGATCATCACCACTAGTTGTGAATTGTTTTTAACTTGTCCCACTGTGGCTATAATAAATGGCTGTGCTGCTTGTTCCTAATTCAGGTAAAATTTTGGGGATATGGCACTTGAAGCATGGAGACAATTTAGAAAATGTGAAAAATTAATTCTGTTACATACTTTTTAAGGACTTGCCTACTACACCAGATACATGTAAGCATTAAGGAAGCAACAGTGAGGAAGATTCTTGATCTGAAAATCTTCTTTATTTTAATTTTTTTCTCTTGCTTGTAAGTAATCTATACAGAGTATACCCATTATGCATGATTAGTCGTGGTAAACACAAGTGCCAATTAATGCCAGGGAACTTGAATTTTTGAGTCTTTGAATGCAAGACTTCATGTATAAAACCCACTACAATTAATGACCTTTTAAAGACACTTGATTTTCAATAGAATTATAGTAACAGTGTCAATAGTTCCTGCTCTTTTCCTATGGAGTGGCAAACAGACATTGGGAACTAGGTTGTACATATATAAAGACAGAAAAGGAGTGGAAAGCAGGGAGCTCTCCTCTGTTGAGCAGTGGGCACGAGCCCCCTTGGAACACTCACCCCACAAACTACTGAGCTCTTGGGGAAGCTGCTCTATGAATTCCACTTATTTTGAAGGAAGGACTAATACTGAACTTGAATCAAATAACAGCAAAATTGCCACTTCTTGTCTTTCTAAATCTATGGGTATTTTGTCATCTTTTTTATTTATTATTATTATTTCAAAGAAAGAAAAATCAAGTTTTGGCAATAATCAAATCTTATGGTATATAGTGCTCTGAAACAATTCTGATAACAAACCAGTGGCACTGCTGGGACAAGTAAATATCATTTGCAACAGTTAGCAGAGAATTGTAACTGGGTTAGGTCTTGGCTTGGTTGCTTTGGAGCAGCTCTCCTGGTATTTATCCCAGACACAATTTTCTTTTTTTTTGACCAGATTTTTTTTTCAGTTTGTTTCTACGGGTAAAACTACAATGATCCAACTTGGTTGGTGAGGGTAAATATGTAATTTCATTACATATAAGCTATTGTCCTCCCATTTTTGAGGTTATGGCTTTTTTTTCTAAGATGAGATGTAGATATAACTTTTGAAGATGAGATTCTCAAGTGGAGAATATACATATGATTTGAATGGTAGGTTTCTACATTCCTTGCATATTTTGCAGAGGAGTTCTTTAGGTGATTATGTGGCACAATAAATATCATTACAATTTTCTGGGGAATTCTGGCATTTCCTATCTCAGTGGGGTGTTCCTTTTGGTTCTTCATTTGGGTTTGGTTTTGGTTTGTTCTGGGGAGTTTTGTGGGTTTTTATTCTTCCTTTTTTGGTTGGGTTTTCTGTTTGTTTGTTTTTATATTGTTTTCCATGTGGGGGGAGGGTTTTTTGTAATATATACTTTGCAGCATAATGACTACAGTCTGTCACCTCTGTAGAAATTTAAGATGAAGAAAACTTGGACATTGGAATAAATAGGAGAAATGTTTTGGGTAAGACCCACGTGATGGGTTGACCCAGACCCAGTGCAAAAGGACAAAGTTAATTTTACCATTTTGGAGTTAACAAAGCTTACTCTTTTACACTATTGAAGGAGTATTCTTTTCAAGGCACCAAGTCCTAGGTCCTTGTTCAGCATTAACTCTACTGGGATGCAATACAATAAGTAAAAATAAAATTCCAGCTATGCACTTTACTGATGTATTGAAAGCAAACTGTATGCAGAAATACTAATGCAGTTAACCAACACAATACCTAATTAGTTGTATGAAATCCACTGAATCTGTCTGAAGGATTCCTCTTTGAGAGTTGAAAAAAGTATTAGAGTATTCCTGTTTTGTGCTGCAGCACAACGAAAACAGGAACATTGAACAGTAAGTTGCAAAGAGGTAATGGATATATTGTCCAATCCATTACAAGCAGGTTTTTTCCAAAGGATTTGCTCTGATGTTGCTAACATGCACGGTCCTAAAAATTGGGAAATAGGCAGGGCAAACCTTAGCAATAATGTCCTTTAGTCACTCAAAGGATGACTATCAGTATTTTATTCACATTAGATTAATGTTTGCTGTCTCAGGGAACAATCTAATTGAAGACAAGCAAAAGAGCTGTAATGACTTCCAATAAAAGAAGGAAAAATGAGAGCAATAGGGAACACAAGGAATAAATGCTGGTTTCTTCACCTAACTGCATGTTTCTTTATCAACACAGATATATCATCTTTAAAGGCAATAATACATTGAGTCAAGTATCAGCTTTGTAAGTAAATTAAATTTAAAGAATATTATTCTCTGAAGTCAATGGATCCTGTCTTCTTACTCCTTAGACAATTTAGTGCAAGTTATTCATGGGCTAAAGAGCTTTATTTAATAGTTGGAGAATTCTCTTCAGTTTATAATGAATAACCTGGAAAATGTATAAGTGAACTAGCAAGCCACCTTATCAAGTCCATGTAACCAAATAAAGTATTTAGACCAGTTAATTAAAAGAAGTCATTAAAGGTGTATTTTTTGCAACAAGTAATTATTGAGTAGAAATAGTCTTGAAATGTAATTAAGTTCAATTATTTCTCTCTGTTTACCAAGATTAATTTCTGCCTCCTTGCCAACACAATGTAACTTTAAGATTTATAATTTGACACTGTGTTTTAAGACACAATTATCACCTTAAATTTCTTTTCATAACAGAATTTCAATTTTCCATTGAATCTATTATAAGAGTAAATGATATCCCATTTCTTTATCTATGCTTTAATAATTTTTATTTCCCTGGCAAATGCTGTAGGCCTGGTGATTTTATTACTGGTTAAAAGTAAATTATGAAACTAATTTTTTCAGTATGAACAGACCTAATACTCTTTTTTTTTTTTTAAGTTACTATTGCTGAACATGAGGGGTATTTTAATTTTGTAAACATTGACTTCATGCAATGACAATGCAAGTCATGCTTTTTTGCAGTATTTGTAATTTGCTATTGTATAACTTTGTTATGATTCTTAATAAAATTCTTAGAAATATTTGGACCAGATTTGGAGGTTATTGGCATTGAGTCCTTTAGCTTCTCTTATTGTGCACAATGTTAGAGTTATTATGTGGAAGGATATTGGTTTTGCATAAAATTGCACTGTTTTAGTCCAGACATTTGAAAAGTTTACCTGGTCTGAAAATAACCTTTTGAGACTTAATTTATAAAACAAATTATAAACTCTACATAGTCATTCAGGAAGCCCTTCTTTTTCTTAACAATTTTTAGGTTATTGTCTTCTGTTCTTTTTGCTTTTGCACTGAGCTACTAACATGTTTCTAAATACCTAATTAACTTTATAATTAAGATAAATACTTTATACTCAAATGGCTTTTTTAAATTCATAACCAGTTGTAATGCAGCCACTGTCCTACATATTGGAATATAAAATATTTTATTCTTGGCATAGCACTGATATTAAGATATTACTACAAGTTATCTGAATTTACACAAAAAATGTTTCTTAAGTGTACCACTTGAGAGATTTATGTTATCTTTGAATATTTAAGTATTTGTAATTTGCAATACCAAAATATCTTCCAAATATAAAACAATTGCTTAATGTTAAATAATTGAATGCTCTACAATACCTTAATATAAGATATTCTCTGAAATATAGTGATTCATGTGGAAGTTTTTAAATTATTTTTTTTTTACTTGAAATACAGGGGGAAAAAACCCCCCTGCTTTTACAGTAATGTTTAAGGCTTTCAGTAACACATTCCTTGAATATTATATTTCTCTGAATTTTCCATAGTAAAACCTACTTGAATTTCCACAAGTAATTTTACTTGAAATAGAACTACTGAATAAAAATAATAGAAAAAAAAGGATTTTTATAGTTTTGCAAAAAATAATCTCAGTGGTCTTTCTCTCTCTGTTTTGATAAAGTGCTCTTAGGATTTCATGTTATTGTTTATACCATTTTCATTTAAAGATTCCTTGTCAAACATTCATAAAACATAACATATTGGTACTTTTATGAGTATCTCAAAACACACAAAATGTTATATGATGTTACAGCACAATACAGGCTAGAAAGTGACTTTTATTTCCTTTGTAAACACATTGATATAAAGCAAATGCAATTTAATACTCAAAGGGAGTTTATTTCCCTTTAAAATAATGGGAATCTCCCAGGGTGAAAGAAAGAATGACCTAAAAGTTACTGTAATTAGTTCAATGATTCCTATTAATGAAATAACCCCCCCAAAAGATAAGACTATTTTTTTCCTCAATAGACATCTTAGAACAGAAAATTGACTGCAATCACTTCATAACACTTGGCGAAACCACAACCAAATCACTAATAACTTTATGTTAAAATGATATTAGGGCTTATTTATGTCTGTTATTAAAGTAATTTCTGGGTAAATTTTGGAGAGGGTATAGTAAGAGAAAAAAAAATTTTAGGTAATTATAAATGATAAGTTGATCGTAAGCTTAAGGATATTAAGATAAATTTAATTTTAAATGTTTTACCTGCTCGGTCATGTGTATGTAAGTGGGAATTGGTCTTGCATCTGCCATGCTAGATCATGCTACTGAAGAGATCATAGTCCTTATGTTATTTGTCCTCTGCAGTAAGTTTACATGATGGTCTCACCCCACAACTTGAATTTTCATTTAATTAGGTATAAGTTAAATTTGTGCTATGTAGTTTCCCCAGTTAAGACTGGAATGTACTATTCAGTTATTATACCAGCAGCGTTTACATTCAAACAGTTGCTGCTTCTTAGGCAGCAAAAAATCTTTGAATGCAAGGGGATATGACAGGACATGGCTTTTCTTCCTCCCTTTGGAGACACACCAATCCAGAGCCATTGCCATGTGAAGAGATGCAAATTTCCAGTTTATCCAGGGGCATAACAAATGGCTATTTCTTTTCCTAAAAGTCAACCTCTTATGTTCCAGGACACAATAATATAAAAACACTGTAGGCATTCAACAAGGCAATTTCGAAAATAATGCACAAAATATCCATTTTGGATCATAGAAGGAGCAAACATTAATGCCTCTGAATCTAAACAATGTGTATTAAAAGGTAAGATCACCTCCAGGATTTGGAAAGGAAAAGTAGTTTGTTCACAACATCCCAACCTAAAGCCAATTTCATTTTCTGATTTTTATTAGTATATAGACAACTATTTTGTATGAGATCTGATATTGGTAGGAAATTATGTTCCAATGAAAATGCATTTCGCTCTAGATTTTTCTGAGACACACTGAGCTGAAGCTGCTAAGCTATTTCCTTTTAACATTTAAAGACAAAATATAAGTAAATAAGTGCAAAAAGAAGTGCTTTCCCTGCTAATATATGTATTTTGTTGCCATTTCTTCCTGTGCTAATTAAAACAGTTTTAATTACCCCATTAAAATACTTTGTAAACTGACATTTTTATAATGATTAATTTAAGTGGTATACATTTTTCTTAATGGATAAGGTCTATTTGCTGGGCAGACAGACAAAACTTACATCATCAATAGAGTAATTTCTTGAATATTGAAAAAATGTCCACAAGACGAAAAAATATTTCTGTCTTTGGATAAATAAAAAAGACAGAAAAGTATATTTCTATTATATATAATTTCTAATTAATGTATATCATATATGGTATGAAATTAATGTATAATATACATGCCTATAATTTTAATGCATAATAAATAACACAACTATATAATGGTTGGATATTTCAGAAGAATTCCTCAAACCAGGAACTGGGCAGTAAAACTACTATAAAATGGTTTTGAACACGTAGACGGTGTTGCATTATTTTATTGTTGAAATCATTGATTTTATTGTGGTACACAGTACAAATCTGCCACCAATAAAATAGAATATGATGATACCAAAATGTATGGAGAGATATTTCACTTCATGCATTTTGAAGAAAATTGTTGAACTGTTATGTTAGCAAGGAATGATACACAGAAAAGTAATGGCTTGTTACTTCATACTAACTTGACCTGTGTGACTTCAGTTCCAGAAAAAACCCAAGTACTGCAAGTATCATTATTCAGGTCAGCTTTAGCAGGAGGTACTCCTATTCTTGTGGGAAATATTTTGTGGTTGGTGAAAAGGGAATCTCAGGACTTTATTTCCTGCACTGTAAATATCCCAACTCAAATGTTAAATCGAACATGTATAGTCACTGAAACATTTCAAACTATGATGACAGTGCTTGTTTCTAAGGTCTGTTCCTTAAAGAACTCCTCTAGCCAGTTCAATATGTGGAGAGATTCATGATCTGGGAGCTGCTAAACCACTGGCCTCTTCTCCAGCTGAACAACAAGGAAGCTGGATATGTTACAGGTAGGGAATGATTTCTATTTCTCATCTCCAGTGAGAGATGCAATGTATGGATATCTCTGACAATGACCAAGGCAGGAGGCAATTTTACCACTAAGAAAAATCTGTGATTTGCCACTGTCAGGGGGATAGTTTTTTTAGGTTTGGTTGTTGTTTTTTTTTATGCTTGACTCAAGAATAAGTTTTTTAAAGTTTCATAGTGTACCCTAGTGATGATTTCTTGATGTAGCTAGCCCTTTAGATAGAAACAAAGTTTTGCCTATGGAATCCTCTCTCCTTCAGTATCACAGATTTTCAGTCTAATAGTCAAATCTTTTTCATGTGTATTGTTAAGCTCTGACAAATGGCTGAGTATCTGATATGAAAGTTGGGTTTTGCTGAAAGATTTATATTTTAAAAGAGAAAGTGAAAAAAAATATAATGAGTTCAGCAGAAGAACTTAACTTTTTGTTCCAAATTCCTGAAGCACACAAGGAGTGTGGGGTTTCTATTTACAGGACATGTATATGTTGCATGAAGAGACTGAAAATATTTTTCTGTGTGTGGTTTAAACACAGCCCTGGAGTTTCAAAAAGGACCTGGAGATACATTTCTCCTTCAGGAAATGTTACTGCATGATAACAGCCACGATACAAAGATGGCACTGCACAGCTGTGCTACCATGAAATAGAAAGCAAGGGGGAATAAATGGAGACAAGACAAACATAAATCTCCTTTATGCCCTTCCCCATTCCATCCTCTCCTCCCAGAGGGTGCAGTCATACCTTCCTGTGTACTCCTGGAGACTACAGTCCCTTGAATTGCTTATGCCATGCTCAACCTCTTCCCTGTTGCTCTGGAGGCGTCAGCACAGAGCAGTGCTTTAGACAAACATCCCTCACACAGCTCCACATTTCTTTCTGCCTTCCAAGCAAGCTGTCATTTACCTTCTGTCACACATTAGTTGTATTAAATCCATGTTCTTAGTTGCTGCATTTAATGTATCAAGGCCCTTCTGTGTATCTGGATTGATACACTCCAAAGTGGAAGTTAAGTGTTTTGGACTGTAGTCTGTAAGGCAGCACAAGCTAAAACTCTTTTCTTTCTGCACGAGATGCAAAGACAGTATCTCAGAAATAGCTGAGCCTGGGGAATCAGATGCCCAGCTGAGACAGACTGCTGTCTCACACTCAAGCATCGGGAGAATCAACGGTACTGCGTTTCCGGCACGAGATTCCCCCGAGGGATCGAATACCGTAGGTGTACTCAGAGCATGTAAGACACACCATGACAAGGGCACAGCTCTCACAGAACAGCATGGCAGCTGTCATGTTTCTTGGAAAACATGGCTAGAATACTACACGATACTTGTTTCCGACCCTTTCGCTTCATCCTTAGTACCAGTGGGATGTCTGGATGCTTTTCCATTCTTTTCCTGAAGGTTTGCTCACTTAAATCTCTTCCCAGAGTCTGTGCTAATCACCAGGTTACTGACAAGCTTTGCACGCGGGAATACGCTTTCAGAGCCCTTCCTTGAAACTGCTTCACTTTGCAGAAAATAGTTTAAAGATTCAGAAACAAAATGACAGAGAAAAGGAAAGAAGGACTGGATAAGGAGCACTGGGAGTGGGGTGAGGAGATCAAGTGCTGTTCTTGGAGCAGGGACTGATTTTTGGGGCAGCCTCCGAGAACATGTGCTGACTGAAGCACTGTGGGTGAGGGCAGCAGGGAAGGACCATCCTGCTGGAGGTCTGCATTCCAGAGCACTACAGAGCCAAAAGTTTTGGGTTTTTTTCTAGTTCTTGGGCAATGATGATTGGACATGATGTCTCTTTGGATACAGGCAGGATTTAGTCAGTGATCTTGATAATAGATATGGAGATAGTAGCTGCAAATTAGAATTATATGTACTAATCCCCCTAAGTCTTGTTACAGAACGAATGTCTTAATCTAAGCCTTAAACGTTCTCCATGTGCATAAACATACAAGACCTGATTCACCAAAATACTTTTATTTTGCTTTAAAGTGAGGAGTTTTGTATGATATAGAAAGATACCAATAAAAGGTATTTTTAGTATGTCTTTAAACATGTGTAGTATGACACAATAGTTGCATTTCCTTTCAGAGTGCACACATCATTTTATATTTCCAGTGATTCCCTTAATATATGAAACACGTAATTTGGTGTTATGTATCAAGAGTATTGAAGAATGAGTATAGTGAATTTTAGGTTAGCAAAAAGTACACAAATAACCACTGTTTCAAAAGTCAGATCTGCCTTACAGCTACACCTCATATGTTCTCAGTCCTCTTATAAGCGTTCTACAAAAAGAACTGTTGATTTTATTCACTTTTTTTTTTTTTTTAATTGGGAAATGCTATTTAATGAATGCAAAGCTGCTATTTTGGAAGATGAAATGAGAGCAGTGAGGGTTTCTCACATTCAGGATGGACTTTCAGCTTATAATGTGAGAGAATCAGAGACAGAACTGAGTATTTGGGATAGTGACTTGGTCCTTGAAAGTTCAGGTGGACATTATACTGCCCAGGCTTCTAGAACAGGACTAGCTGAATTCTTTTTCTATGGCCTGTACAACTTACTAAGTAAATATTGATTGATCTGGACTAATTCCAAAGAATAATTAGTATTCACTGTTATAAGATTTTGCTAAACAAAAGACAAATTCTTCATTCTAATTCAAAACTGGAACTGAAGCCAAATTTCATATGTGTCAGGTGTTCTTCATAGCTTGTATAAGGTTGCTGTGAAAATTTTTTTTCCCCTCTCCTTATTTGACATTTTGGGTTGATATCTTTAGGCCAAAAAATTACCTTTTTTTAATTATTTTTTATTTTGTAGCTTCGATTCTATATAATTATGAAGGTTAAGCATTGACTTTGCTCCCAGTGAGACAGGAAATGGACTGAAGAAAGGTTTTCCACCTCACCAATAAACATTTTATACTTCTTTGTTACTGTAGAGTGGGCAGTACACCACTCCATCCCCACAATATTTAAGAAAAAGTGTTAGAAGTTTCCAATATTTGTGTTACAAGAAATCTGAAATTTTGAGTAAGTTAATAGACTTGAAGATCTATTGCCCTCCTGTCTCTCTGACTCTATTTTTGGTCTTTCTTTATATACACATATTTATTTAAGATATATTCTGTTTTCTGATGTTACAGTTCTAGCAATACTTGCTGTAATTCAATTAGGAAATGACAACTAGTGAGTTAACTTTTTTAGCTCAGCATATGTGGGTATGCACAAACTCATGCATAAACATAAACCAAACTACCCAGTGGAAAAAAAAAGAAAAAAAGGCTGATACCTTTTTTTAGAGCACAAGTGAAAAATAGCAACCAATGAGAACCGAAGGCTGCACGATCCTAATTGCTGAGAGAACAACTTATTTGTCCACGCCACCCAAGAAAGGCAGAAAGCTGAGGAGTGGGCAGATATCTGAGTAACAAAAGATAACTTTACAGTACATCAGCTCTGAGAGTTTAATGCACTGTTATTAAAGCATGAGTGTGTGGAGGCGTGTGCAGTGACAGGCAGAGAGCTGCGTCTGTTATGCAAGGGGAAGGGAGCCAAGCACAGAAGATGGGGATTATTTTTTTCTCCGCCATTGACTTCAAACTCTCAGTTTACATGTGCCCTTATAAAGCAAATTTTCAATTCAGTTAACAACTGCTGCTTGCACAGTAACAGCAGAATACACTAAAACAATGTAAATGACCTTATTGATTGTGTTAGTTTTGAACTTGTAAAGGACGCTTTTGCCTCATTCACCTTCATGCCAACTTCCACAGCAAGGATGTCCTTCCTACTCTTGTCATTTTGATTGGATTAGTTGTGAGAACTTTTACATCCCTTAGCCTTTTTAACATATCAGCTACTGTATCTTGACTCTACTTTAAAGACTCCTTAAGACGTTTTCTTCTCTTCCTATAAACTCGAATTCCAGTTCTGAGAACTCACTTTTGGTTACCGACACGTAAATAATACAAATGCCATTCCCTGCAAAGCCTCTGGACAAGTACTTTCCAAGTATTTTTCATGATGCCTCGCAAGTGAGGCAGACTGTCTTCATAAACATCAGAAAGCTCCACAGAAGTCCCCTTTGCCGTGCTAGCTACAAAAAGCTCAACATATGTTTGCTGCGTGTGAGTAGCCGTGTAACTGTGCGATTCACTCAGCTGCCTTTTAGTGATGGAAGGATTTGTTAGAGGCCCGTGTTGCAGTTGGTTTTGGCTTTGATCAGTCACCACCTGCCTTCTCAAGCCTTTTCCACTGTACCTTTGACACACTGTTGCTTTCCTTTGACTCTCTAGGTTGTCCATCTTCCCATTTTTGTTGCTTACTAGAAAAGGAAGGATTAAATCGAACACCAGCTTGTTATACCCATCTTTGCAACACGCGAAAATCTTTTCTTGTCAGAAGTACTTCAAGGTCAAATGTCGCAAAAGAAATGTCAAAGACTTATGAAAAGGTTTGAAAGAGCTGCAATTCATTAAGTTTCTCAAAGAGAAGATTAGGGAAGAGAGAATAACCTGTCTGACTACCAAATGGAAAGAGAAGTAGACCAACCAGAATTAGGTGCAACAGGAACACAGTAAAAATGACAAATACTTTAAACAATATATTGTTGTTAAGTCAAAACCCAGGATGAAAGCAGCTGTTCTGAGAATGATATGTTGGAATATAAGCTACAAATGGACTATGGAGGAGAAAGTACTAGTGTCTACAACTGTAATACTTCCAGCAGCAGATATTTCTTATTTCCTATCCTCTGCCCCCCAGTAGTGTCAGCAGCAGGAATAACACCTTCAGGAATTTCCCATCAGCCAACGAAGAAATTATTTCACTCATTGTTTCCTGTGTTTGGGATTCCATTGGTAACTGACAGACAATCTCAAGGAATGAATAATATTGACATTTGCTTTATACCCAGTTTGAAACAGGTATCTTATATTACAGGGGAAAGCTTTCAATCATAAGACTAGTGGAGGTCATAGCACTAGTTCTAAAAGTACAGTACAGGCAGACATCAGAGGTAAAAGGAAAATGAACAGCTTTATTAGGAGTGTTCTTAAAAGGGAAAAATAGAGGTAGAAGAAAGGAAGCAGTAAGTTTTTACATGAACTTTACTGTTTCCAATTTTCTTGCACTGTGCATAACTGAATTACCATTTCAGCCTTGAAAAAAAAACCCAACCAAAACCAAAAAAGCAAAACCCCAAACCAATGACATATTTAGCAGTCCCAGCTTGGAATAACTGTTTAAGGATCCTAAAGATGACAATCTTCTATCTGTTTTTTCTAAAGAGATAAAAATATTTTTGGAGTAACACAACAAAAGCAAATTTAGAATAAGTGCTTGAAATTTGTTCATATTTTGAAATTTTTTCCTTGTGGATTACACCTGGGAAAAGAGTTTAAAAATATTGCAACTGTAAGCTTTGGTGGGTTTTTTTTTTTAGCAAATACATTAATTGATCTTTTAAGGAACATTATTTGACCCTATAAACCTTCCCTCATGTGTAATATTAGACCAAAAGAGCTACAAAAAACCTGCTATGAGAAAACCTGAAATCCTTAATGTCTTAGGACATCACAAAAGCCTATGCACCTGTTTTTGTTTTTTTTTGTTTTTTTTCACAAGTCAACAGATTTTTGTATATTATATACATGATTTATGTATATTACATGCATTTTTGTGTATAACATAAATATATATAAGTGCATATCATAGTTTATAAACCACATATATCATATATAAACTTTATAAATGCATACAAATGTGTACTTTAACTTTATATAAACAACTCTAGCCTCAGATGTATAAACTCTAAAAATGATAGTCTTTAGTAAAAATAAGAAGGAGGGAAAACAAAGGCAGTGGGATAAGAAGGAAGCTGAGGTATGACATTTTTTATCTTTGCAGTATGAAGCTCCCTTTGTCCTGAGGTTAATTTTTCACACCTGTGTGCGATTCATTCAGAGCACGAGATGCTTCAATTTGCAACAAACTCAGAGATGACAACTTGCAGCTGTTCCTTTAGATAGGCAGTGACATGAAAAGTAGAGGCCTTGGAAATTGTGAAGAATTTGAATGTTTCTTGATTTTAAACTGGTACGTGTTCAGAACTGTTATCTAATCATTAATTTGGATGATAATGCCTTAATAGTGCATGAATATGATGAAAAAGAAGGTTATTTATTCCCTTCAATAAGAGTTAGATCTGTTTTATCTGTATTACTTAAATAGGTTCTGCTTTTCTTTTCCCTTTTTTTTTTTTTAGCCAGTTCAAGTAATAAATGGCCTTTTCCTTTTTTTTCTAAATTTCAACTTTTATGTAAAATTTCCTCAAACTGATACGTTTATTTTTGTTGCTAAATACTCTTCTCACTCTTTAAAGTTTTTATCACTTCATAGTTGTCAAAGCCTGTCAGAAAACAGCTTATATGGTATTTTTTCCCCTCTTTTTCTTATTTTTGGGTGTTAAAAGTAGTTTTCTATTCATAATGAGCAAATGTGTTAAAAGTCCTGTCAACTTTTCTGACAGATGTGAAAATCTGAGTGATTTCTGGCATGGATGTATTTTCCCCACTGAAGGGATTAATGTACTCATTTATTCTCCCTTCCTTAGGGAGCAAGCTGATATGAGAGACAGGAGGAGTAGAAAATTAAGAAATTAAGAAATGTGTAAATATATACTATCCTTCACTCAAGTGTTAAAAGAAAAAAATGCAAATAGACTAATCACTGACATTGCCAATCTAAACTGAGCATTTGTAAAACTCCTTGATTTTTTTTATGGTGCAAAGACTTTTTAGTAAGTTTAACTCTTGGGTAAGAGATGCAGCTGGTTTCAGGGTCAGTATTGAGAAATGCTGAATGTGAAGATCTTTACGACTGTGCAATTTAAAAACGTTATTTTAAAATATCTGGCAATATTTTAAACTCAGTTTAAAGGGAGGTGTAACAGAGAGTCTGAAATTTCTAAATATCTGAGAAAGGGATTGTTTAACAATTCTTGAAGAAGAGGAGAAGCAATCATCCAGAAACTCTTTTGAGAATCTATGAAGGGATTTTCCATGGACAGGACAGATCTATTAAAAGAGGCGTCTGCTTGAAATTCTCATGAAATATTGGAAGCCAAAATTGAGTTTGCCCACATAATTAAAATTTGCTTTTCTGATTCATATGAACTTTGGATACAGTTTTTCAGTGGTAATCTCCTTCTTCCAGGATCCCTTTCCCTCTGCAAAATCCTCAGTTCACTTAGTGAGCTGACTGGGCAATCTTGGCTAAATTTTATCTTGTTGTTTGTATAATTGTCATATCATGGAGAACAGGAAAGAGGGTACCTTCCTTCTTTCCTTGTGAAGTCATGTATTTTGGCTTGCTGAAGCTGTAAGGGGAAAAAGACCCAGTATAATTTTTTGCCACTTGTCTATTTTCATCTCTACAAGTCTCTTACTGACTCCAGTTATCTTCAGACTCTGTTCTTAACCAGTTCATGCTGGTATTCTGGAAAAAAGTCTGTGAATACTAAAAACACTTGATTCCAAGTAGCCCAAAGCAGATCTGTTGGGGGAGTTGCACTTAATGACAATTCTATACACATTTCAGGAATTTTGCTTCAAACCAGCTGTAGTCAGGATTGTGGGCTGAGAGACCATTAGCACTTGGAGCATATTTGATGTGTTCCTGGGGCACATATTCAAACTTATTTTTGTCTGAAATGCTTGTTTACTCCCAGGCCTCTCCACAGAGTGACACGAGGCACAGGATGGGGGTGACTGGGAGAGATGCTTCAGAAACACTGTCTTGTGTGGATGGATGATGCAGTGCAAACTACAGTCTTCCCTTCTATTGCTTTAAACTGCAGTGTCTGTTTCTCCAGTATGGAAACACTTCCCACTGAGTTTATGGGGAAAATGAGCAGACAGTGAATTATTTAACACATGCAAAAGGGCTTGGTTTCTTTTCTGAGAAACTGCCAAACCGGTTTGAACTATGTTTTCTAAAAATCCACAGTCTGAAGCTGACACTGGCATAAGCAGTTTCAGTCCATATGGTTGAGTTTGGTGAAGTTAATGACAGATGAATTGGTGTAATACTGGAAGGATGAGATGTATTCCAGACACTTGTGTGTATTTCTGCTGTCTAAAATACCAGGGAAAGGTGATTTTTTGGAGCTGGGCAGTCTACAGATAATGAGCACATGCAGAGTCCATATAATGGGCTCTGTACTATGGTTGCTTCAAGTATGATCAACCACAAAATAATAAATAACAAAACTTATCAGCATTCATAAGTTTTATTAGAGTCATACAGTCAGGTTGGAAATTAAGGTTGGAAAAGACCTCTAAGATACTAAGCCCCTTAACCCAGCAGCACCCTGTTCAGCACTAAACAGTGTACCCAAGTGCCACATCCACAGACCTTTTGAATGTTTATTGTTCATACTTGAAAATAAAGTGGCCTTACTTCTAGGCAGAGTCAGTGTACAAATTTTTCAACAGCACAAGGGACACTGTACAGCACCTCAGATGGCAATATCAGGAAAAAAAAATGAACAAATTTTGGAGATAAAACTAATTCCTCAGGCCACCTGGACTGATGTGTAATAATAGGTTAGGGAGGACAGTACTGCCACAATTGAAACTTTATGGTTCTATAAATAAAATGGATCTTATCCAACAGACCAATATCATTCACAAATACTGCATGCATAAAACATTTAGGAAGAAGGTTTAAAAAAAGGAAAAAAAATGTAGTGACTTACAGTGATGTGCCTCCCAGCAGTGTGAATTTCTTTGTACTGCAGTACAATAGAAAAGGGACTGGCTGGCTATCAAGCATGTGAGGGGTTTAGCACTTCACTGGAATACCCAGAGGTTGTATCTGTATGGGAACAAGAACTTAAAAGTAAAGGTATTTGCTAATTTATCCTATGCCCATTTTGAAACGTTGATTAGTACAATTAATCTGCTTTTGTGTTTGGAGGCTATGGGGAATTGTTGTTTTGATGGCAAAGGTCTAACAATAGAAAAATAAAAGTACCAAAGACCTTGTAGAATACATATTTGTGAGAAGTGAAAATGTTTTAATCAACAGTTAAGTGTATTGCTTTTGAAATATATACATTCATTAATTATTTATATGAGTATATAAATGCAGATACATTTACTCATTTGCATTTCTGGAGTATCTTCTATGTGGGGATTTCAGTGCCTCACTGTAGTTTAACAATGAAGCATTAATGTAACAGCATATTATTTGTGTGTTTATTTCAGCAATACTTAGAGATATCTTACTAACAGTCAAGACACACCCTTATTCCTTCAAAGGAGGCAAACCATTTAAGCTCCCTGTCATCCATAACATTATTTACATAAGTTATGTCAAATTCTTTATCAGACTCAGCACCCCTTGTCACGGTTTTGCTGGCTCTTAGAAACTAAGTAGGAATTTTTCCCTTCCCCGTGCCCACTGTGTGAAGGGGATGTTGAATGGGCATTTTGACTGTGGCTTAGGCAGTTAAATAATACAAAAGGCTGGCTGGTAAGACCACATTCCTGGTTGATGGCCTTCAGGATCTTGTCTTTGAGGAGGGGTAAGAAGTTCTTTTTTTACTTTTTTTTTTTCGTTGTTCTGCCAACACGCATATATCTTTTAATAAAGGGCTGTTATTTTTCCTTTTTTCCGCATTTTTCCTCAATTGGAGCCTCTTAATTTTGAATTTACAATTCCTTAAAGGGAGGAGTTTGGATCTTTCTCATAACTCATCCTTAGCAAAACACTTTTGTCTCACCAAACTGAGACAACCCTGAAACAGCAGTTGTGGTTCTTCACTTAAAACCTATCAGGAGAGAAGCAGGGCAACTGTTGTGTCAGTAAAAGAATGCTTGTTTTACCTTCCTCTGCTAAAACACAGATGGTCACAATCCATTTCTTCTACTAAATAAAATGGACCTTGAAGCTCAGAACCTAAACCAAAGATCACTCATGTCTCTGTGGTATTTAATATTATTCAAAAAGGAAATCTTAGTCTTCATCAATATTATGGTGCAGGTTTTTTTCAAGATATCATTTCTAGTAATCCTTGTTAATATTACTCTAGAAAGCCTAAAGTTAGACCGCTCTGAATCTAGTTTTAAAATGCAAAGGCAGAACCCTCTCTAAGCAAAGTGTCATAGTCTCTTCAGCTTGACTTCTTTTAGCAGTGTTTCCAATGGATTTTTTTCTGCATTTAAATTTTGCCTGAATGTACATTTACTCTTCAGAAGCAAGGCAAGACAAAGAAATGCAAATGTGTTATGTTTTTATTTGTATTGGCAGGAAAGGATAACAGACACATGAAGGCCATCTCTGACGCTCAAGTTTTGCATTCAAGGTTATTGTTTCTTAGTGTAACTCTGCAACAAAAGAAGAGAACAGACTGTGCATTCTGAACACAATTAATTTATGTTTAAATACTCCATTTATCAAAATATTTTTGCTTGTAAAAATTCACGTTTTGTACCAAGTATTGTAAATCGAGTTTGCTGTATCACTCAGACAATATATGGTTATTTATTCTACAAGACACTTGTCTACAAGTCAAGTTTTGAAAAGCTATTGCCATTGCTCCCTTTTGTAAGAAGGAAAAAATCCATATGTTTTAATGTTACTGCACATCCTGCATATGCCCACAACATTACAGAAAAATGAGAACAACTGGCTGCATATAAACACTCTCTAATTTCAAACACTAGTATATGTTAGTCATGTAAAATGTGTGTTTCCTTCAATCTAATCAGAGACTCAGCGCCCTGACACTCATATCTTAGTAACTGTGGACCTTTCTTGGTAGTCTGAATGTCCTGCTTAATGTACCATAGCAAAAATCTGATTTCTAATTTTTAGTCTTTATTTTTCATTCGTGACTCTATAAAGAACTTGAAAATATGCCAGTTTTGAAAAGCTAGGGCTTGGCACAGGATTTTTTGTGGACTTTTAGTGAAACTACATATGAGAGGGTGGATGTCTTCCCTGGGGTCCAGTAGTGTTGGTGTCTTAATCAGTCACATTTACCTGAAACCCACAGCAAACAGTGCAGTGGAAGAGACATTTTGAGTAAAGAGTGATTTCTGGAATTAGACCTTTAAAAAGTGGTTTAGAAAAACACATATTGCAAGACTTGCAACTTATCAGACTTTGCTTCTTTGCTCTTATCTTCACTGGCTTAAGACAAACTGAGGAAGTGATAACACTTTAAAATAGAAGATGTGACCTATGCTCATATAATTTAAGAGTTTTGTTTGATAAGTGAGTATAAGTTTGCTCAACATATTAATACTCTGGACAAACTCAAAGGAATTAGTGACCTAAAGCCCATTTTTCCTTACAATTGGAGTGATGTGACTTCTCTATGTCATCTATTGCAACTGTTATACGGAAGACTAGTAGATGGGTTTACAGTGTGTTTTAAACATGACAAATCTAAGGACTTCAAGGAAACTAAGAATTTTTACAACCTGAGACTCTGCACTGGTAGGAGGAAGTATCGAGCTGTTAGCTAACTCTTAAATCAGTCCAGTGGATGTGGAGAGGCATGTGATGGGTTCTGTATAGAACCAATGGATCTCTCAAACTGATTTATGGCCTTTAAACATTAGGGCTTCACTGGATTTTACTTTTTTCCTTTCTTTTCCTCTCTCTTTTCTTCTCCTTCCTTTTATTTTGTCAAGTATTTAATGTATCAGTATCATTCATAAATGCTGTGTGAAGAATGCAGGAGAATTCCCTCCCCACACCCCAAACTTTTTTTGTGTGTGAAAGTAGGCTTTAGCTTTTCTATTTTTTTTTTTTTTTTTTTTTTATTCTATGTTTATCTACCAAAGTGTTGGAAAATGGGTGAACTTCTGTAAAGCTGTGAAGGAATTTCACTTTAGACTAAAACATGCATTCAACTTAGAAGAGGCTATATTGTCAAAAACTCCTTAACGCCCTCTATCCTTATCTGTGATATTTCATTTTTAAACACATCTGCAGACTCAGTCTGAAATAACTGATGTTTCCAGAGAGTGAAACAATATGAAGGCTTAAGTTTCCAGTATTTTTTCTTAAATTTCCATCACACCCCCACCTTTTTTTTTCTGTCTCTGTTATTCCCCCCTCAAACCATGTTTGGTTGGCTTAGAGGTACAAAATGTTCAGAAATCAGATTTTTTTTTAAAGTTTCAGATAACAGTCTCAAGACTTATTCTGGTAGCAATATCAAATGAATATATAAATGTGCAATTTCAGTTTCCTATATTTATTGAAATTCTGGAACACATATCACAGAGGAATTGTTAAAATAAGATTTTGAAATGTTATATATCTTAAGTGAGGCTTAATAAATCTAATATTATATTTGTATTAACCCTGTCATTTTCTGTATCACTCCAACTTTTAAGAAATACTTTGAGAGTCACCTGCATAGCCAAACTTGCATGGAATGTATGCAGAGTAATGGATACAACTTTTCTTTACTCAAAAATGCAAAGCACTAGACACGGCTGATACGTGGTACAGTAATAAAGAAGGTGAAATAAAGACAGTTGTAGGAACAACTTACAGCCCTGTTGATACTGTGCTTACTTTGGCTGCTTTAAGTACCTGTGAATCGAGGTAAACACTTTGGGTTCATATTTGCTGCACCACCAAGCTAGAAATAATTCTGTCTGATGAGAAGCTTTTCCCCATTTGTATTTAACAGCTGAGAAACTATATTTATAGGGGGGTTTTTTGTCTGTGAATGGATTATATGTTGAATTTGTTAAACTTATGGAAGATCCTGGCTAAAAGATCCTTCGGTTCTTTTCTGATTCATTTGTCAAATATTTTGCTCTAATTCATAGAATTTAACTAAGAAGTGAAACATGAACTTTGGACAAGGAAATCTCTGATCTGGAGCTAGAATCATTGCTTATAACTGACATCATTAACGATAAAACCAGTTATAATTGGTAATGAGAACATCAGGTACATGACATAAATCACTATACATATTTCATAAAATCAACTTGCAAACATTAATTTCTTTCTTCATTAAGGGATAGATCTTTGCCTTAAAAATCTGTTTATGGTAATAGAAATTAGAGACAGGTGAACAAATGCTTGCATTATAAATAAATTATTTTCTAGTTAGAGTTTCCCCACAGGGACCTAACATGCCAAAGTTGTGCATTTTGTCATAACACCTTTAATGTATTTATCCCAAATTTTGTGAATACAGAAAAAAATCTCTGATTACAGATGTCTCAGTAAAGCGTATTAATACTCATTAAGATGTCCTAGAGGTTTGTTTGAGTCAATTCTGAACAAGAAATTGTAGAAATTGTCCTAAAACAGTTATGAAGGATTTATCCAAGTATGTGTCAAACACACATAACGTTGTCTTGGATAGATTACTTGCCAAATAATATTTATTTTGGGTTTGTTTCTGAGTTTATGATTTAGCTGCATATTTAGATATGATGTGTAATATAGAAGTCTCCTTCATTATTTTTTTTTCTGTTCTGTTTGTCTACTTAATTCTTCATATTCAGTTTCTTTTGAGGCAGAAGTATTTACATATTTATAAATCAGAGGGGGAAAAAATCACCACTATTTATGCATGATACTCATGCCCCCAGTGTCTGGTTTTGGAGCTGATATGCATTGGTAAGAGCATGACATATGTTCTGTACATGAAATTCAATCTGTCTGCCATGTCCCAATCCTAATTTTCATAAACTTTCATATGTTACTGAGCTCTGCAAATCCTTTACTTATTGAAAACTGAGTTAATAGTGAATGCTCTTTTTTTCTGATCAGTACTCTTTTACTACTTTGACCTGGCATGTTTAATAAAGACTGGTTGAGGATTGGTGGTTTCCTGGCAGCAGCTGATACTTGTTCTCCTGATTACTCCTTTTGATGTGCGTTTGAGTAGCCAGTCCCCTTGGTAGATGGGCTATATCAGTTTATAGGCTGTCCCCATCCTACCTGGCTATTTAAAAATTCATTGTCTTCAGCTCAACCTCTCTGAGAAATGCATTTTATTATTGCAGATCAGCCTCCTTCAAAGTGAAACAAAATGGTAAGAATCAATACTGGCACTATTAAAAAGTAATCAAGTTGTCATTCCCTAGCAGTTATCAGACAGCTTGTGCAAGACAGCATATTCTATGCATTATTTAGAATAGAGAATTCTATTGGCAATTTGAAATTGCCATCAGTCTTCTATGCCATTTGTTGGATACTGTTGTCATTTTTAAAAGCATTTGCCATATAATATTCTCGACCTGGTGGCAAATACAGATTTTTGGAATCCAGTGTGTAGGTGTGGATTTTAAAGTAATTTATTGTGAATACTTAGTATGGTCATTTTTATCAAATGATTTAACTTGTTTATTGTACCTTTTATTTTCCTTCCCTTACTTTGTGATCCTTCACATATATTTTTTTTTCAGCTATCAGATAAAGGTCAAATTGTGCAACATTGATCTAACAGATGTTCAAGGTTCTAAAGGCTCAAGTAAAGTCATTGACAGGAG
>JAWWLV010000001.1:7391337-7401485 GCA_035041135.1 Platyrinchus mystaceus
AGAAGGCAGCAATGGCATGATTATGAATTCTTTTATAAATAAATATCTAGATAAGAACAAAGACTCAGATTAACAAAAAAAGTTGTGTGGTTTTTCTTTTAAACAGTAACTCAGCAGAAGAAATATATATTTATCTTTTTAATTTCTAAGTAAGAGAGAAGCAGAGTTTGATATGTGAAATCCCCTCTGCCGTAGCATTCGATACTAAAATGTGCATCCATTTATATTTTATAGGAAAAAATATGCAGGTTTAACAAGTAGACAAGCTAAGATTTCTAATGCCCTTTTGGGTTTTTTTTTTACTACTTGTAAGTGATTGAGGAATGTAAATGATATAGAACTGCGCCCTTTTAGCATAAAATTATTAGTGGATTTTATAAATTACTTTTGTGGGGCTTTGCAGAACAGTGTATGGATCCACATGGATTCAGGTAATGGATACGTGACCGGTATTTGGGTAAGAGATTTGTCTTTAAAGATGAAGGAAATGAAATCCTCAAAATTAACAGTATTTTTGTTATTGTCCTTGTAGGATTTGCCTTTCATGGCATGTGTGAAAACACCCCTTAGGCTAATCACATAGAAGTGCTAAAAAGAAGCATACTTGGAATAAAATTATAGTATCATGATTTCTTTCATAGTATCCCTTTTGGAGAAGGACACAGAGGGGAAGAAAGGGCAATTGGCCCATAGAGGAAAAAAGATCACTATTATGAAAAAGGCTGACATGTTCCTTGTTTCTGTTTGCCTTTTTTATTTTAATGTACTACAGTCCAGTAACAATGTTATTGAATAGCACCAAGGACACATTATCATCCTCTTTCTACTTTTTATTTAACTGAACACATGTTCAAAGGCAAATAATATCAGCTAAAAGATTTGTTCACAGAAGTGCTATCCCTTCACACTTATTCCAGGCCAAGTAAATCTGCCCTGAAATTTTTTTAATGGTCACCTTTAAAAGCAAGAAATAACCCCCCCTCAAAAAAAAATGCCACCCCCATACCCTGCCCTCCCCAAACCTATTGATATTCAATCAGCCATACAGAGAAAAGTTCAAATTTCAGTGTCTCCTTATATATGCTGTATCAGAAGCCTTAGGTGGGATTACAAGAAATTTGTCAGCTAGAGATACCAGGTTTGTCACACACTGGGTTTGTCTAGTTTGGAGAAAAGCAGGCTGAGGGGTGACCTCGTTGTTTTCTACAGGTTCTTGAGGAAGGGGAGAGAGGGAGGTGCTGATCTACCTGGGATCAGTGATAGGATGTGTGGGAATAGCTCAAAGTTATTCCAGGGCAGGTTCAGACTGGACAAGAGTAAACATTTCTTTACTAAGAGAGTTGTGAAACACTGGAAGAGGTTTCCTGGAGAGAGAGGCGGTCAATGCCCCAAGCCTGTTAGTGTTTCCAGCAATTTTTCCCAATTATACCAGTGGATCTGTTAAACTGAGAAACTGAATTTTGAAATGGAACAAAACTGCATCTAAAGCTTCTCTTATTCAAAATTTTTTTATATGAGATAGTTTCTGGTCACAATAAAATGTCTCTACTGAGATGAATGAAGAAATGGTCAACTGAGAACAAATAACAAAGCTTAGTTAAAAGGGTTATAGTTATAAAAAAACTATAAAGGCTATGCCAGTTTAATGCTAATGGTAACTTGGAAGAAAAGTGGTTTATTGATTGGAAATGTGGTGCAGGGTTCTTATTGTAGGTTCACTGTTATTTTTTTCTTTAAACACGGTTTTGCACACCCCTGGTCACTTTGTCCCACAGCTCTCTTGTCAATTAATTTAGGAAAAAAAAAAGAAATATTTGAAAAATGTTAAAGAAAATAATTTCTATAGTGGTTTGGATGTACAGAAAATGTTATAAATATTAGAAAAGCAGTAATACCTGGAAACTAAAACTAAACTGGAATGCACAGATCATCTCAAGAAATGGGCAGATTAAATTCTCCATATTTCTATGTAATACCAGTCTATGGTTGTACTTTTAGAGATTTCAAAACAATTCATGAAAAGTAACTCAATATTCTGGCTAATATGATGACTTTTGGCTTGCTAACAAGAACATGGTGAGTGAGAATTGAAGATATGCATAAAAATGAGGATCCAGTAGCACAGTCCATGCTTACAGTGAGAATCATTGATTTCTCTGGCTTATCTGAAAGGTCCAGAAACGGGTTTTCTGGAGATAGCATTTTTAATGACCTAAAAAAATCAAGATTACAGTAATTAAAATTTGAGGGATGTTCCTGAAATTCATGACGAGGAAAAATGTAAATAAGAACTCTTAGGAAATGAAGCTTATGCAAGAAGTAAAATGTCTGAATTTGAGTTGCTTTATTAATCAGAGGAGGGAGGTAGTTCTTCAGTCCTGAAGAGTGGGGAGAATTGTGCAAACACAGTGTCTTCCTGCTGAAAACCAGAAGCCACGTACCTTAAATTGCACAGCTTATATTGGTGGTTAAATTTAAGGAAAATGAATGCCACTGTTTTATTACACATACCTTTAGTGCATAACCTAAATTTTAAGTTAAACTATGATGGGATTCTCTGAGAATTTTCTTTGTGAAAATATCTTATCCAAGTGAGGAATAAGATTTTTTTTTAAACTGTGAAAATATTTGAAGAACCAGTAAAACATTTTTAGACCGATTTATGATAAATTTTAACACTATAACTGTACACAAATATATTATGTGTATGGCCACAGTATATGTCATTTTTATGTAAAATTATATATATTTTATCAGTCATTTTTTGTTTTGTCATGTCAAATTTCAAGTCACATTAATTTTCTGTTTGTTCTCTTCATTTAGTGTAATTTCATTGTTTCCCATTTAGACTAATTCATTAGAATAATTCCTTTTGAGTTGGAGAGTCAAATGCACTCACTCTGTTCACAAGACATCATAGCTAGTTGTCCTTTCTGTAAGTGGCCCTTCTGGAAACCATAGTGCTTGAGAGCAATTTCTGATAGCACTGCAAAAATACATCTTGTAAAATGAAACTCACTGTGTTCTTATTGATTTTGTTACACATGCCACTTATCCACATGATAGTCAAGCTCCACTTTGTTATGATGATGATCTGTTCAAAGTGGTTCATGCATCAGTACTTCAACACTGAGATCGTAATATGGCAGCACCTGAGGCCTCACATCCACACATCAGGCAGTAAAACTCCTTGCAAGCTCTGGTTCACGTCTTTCCAACAAAGAGCCCACCTTTGAATCATCTTCTGAGTGTTGAAGTGAAACACAAAATCACAGGACAGTCAGGTTTGGAAGAGACCTCTGGAGATCATTTCACCCAACCTCCCTGCCAAGGCAGGGTCATGCAGAGTGGGTAACACGGGAATGTGTCCACGTGGGCTTTGAATGTCTCCAGAGAAGGAGACTCCACGACCTCCCTGGGCAGCCTGGTCCAGTGCTCTGCCACCCTCAGTGTAAACAAGTGTTGAGGTGGAACTTCTTATGTTTTACTTTGTGGCCATTGCTCCTTGTCCTGTCTCTGGGCACCACTGAGAAGAATCTGGTATTATCCTCCTGGCAGCTGCCCTGGAGATATTTATATGTATTGATGAGATCCCCTCTAAGTCTTGTCTTCTCTAGACTGAGTAGACCCAGCTCCCTCCATCTCTCCTCATAGGAGAGATGCTCCAGTCCCTTAATCATCTTTGTGGCCTCTGCTGGAGCCTCTCCAGTAGCTCCTTGTCTTTCTTGAACGGTGGAGACCAGAACTGAATGCAACACTCCACATGTGGCCTCGCTAGGGCTGAGTAGTTGGGGAGGACCACAGTAACACAATACCCATTTATGATTGCTCTGTGCATATCACTGAAATATTGAATTGAAAAATAACCCAGATATTCAGGAATGTGTAACTATATTATAGCTGATAGTACATAATCCTTTATACCATAAAATAAATACAATTGCATAGAAGAAGGTGTGTGAACAAATATGCATACACTGAGTCATGAAAGTGCACATAAAAACGTGGTAGTGTACATCTAATTTGAACCATGGTCGCAGTTCAGTAAGATATAATGCAGTTCCCATACTACAAATTTTCCATTGAAAAGAAAATGGTACTTTACTGGAAGAGGCAACATTCTGAATATCATGGTGATATTTGGTTGTTTCTCCTCCCAAGCTATGGGTGGTGTTCAGTAAATCCTTCCTATGCCATCTCACCCTTTTCTCTTTTTGCTCAAAGGCAATTATATTTTCCTTGGTGTTTTGAAATCCATGAGTGAAAACATTGCATATTAATTAGGTATTTCAAAACATTTTTTTTTTTAAATTCAAAAGCTTTTTTTTTTTCTCAAATTTGAAATTAAGAAATGCAAACATATGCTATCGATGTTTCCTCACAGTCACAGGATCTGATTTAGAACTTGTAATTTGCTTCTCTGCAAGAAATTGCAGAGACTGTGATAGTCTGGTAAAGGTGTAGAAAAGAAGCAAACCATAGTTTTATAAATATTTAATACTTTAATTACTACTACTAATAATGAGAAATACTTGTTTAATAATTGGATAGCAATTAATGATTAATAAAGTAATTATTACTTTAATAATTATAATTTACACTTTAGAAATATAGGAGCTCTTAAGATCATTCTTGTATGGATTGAATTTTTCCCAGGTCCTTTTCTCAGACACTTTATACAGTTATATAACATTTAATAAAAAAAATTATGTAGCTGCTTCATAAATATAAGCCCCTTCTAAAATTAATTGTTCTGCATCCTAGTTATGTGAGCAATGGCAGAAGAATATGTCAGGGTAGGTTTAGGTAGGATATTAGGAAAAGGTTTTTCACCCAGAGGGTGGTTGGGCACTCAACAGGCTCCCCAGGGAAGTGGTCACAGCACCAAGGCTGACAGAGTTCAGGGATTGTTTGGACAGTGCTCTCAGGCACATGGTGGGATTCTTGGGGATGATCCTGTACAGGGCCAGGAGTTGGACTTGATGATCCTGATGGGTCCCTTCCAGCTCAGGATAAGTCAAAGGTGCTGATCCATAAAAGGCCACTGAAAAGGCAGCCTATATTTAAAGTTTGTTAATTGTACTGTTTAATTCTACTGATTTTGAATGCAAGGACTCTCTACAGAAAATCTGACTTATGCAAAAGTCAGTGCGTGGTAAACTTAGTTTGTTGGCTAAATTTTGCTTAGAAGGAACAGCTTTCTTGTTTTGCCTAGACAGTCATGCATGTGATCTGTTCCAGTTCTCCAAGTCTCCTCAAATGCATCTTATGAGAAGATGACTTCTCTTAGCTTTTATTCTACTTGTCTAAACATTGCCTACAGAAATGGAGTAAATTAGAGTACTATGACCTTGAATGACTTGGTGGACAATGTGTATTGAAGTCAGAATATGTTTGAACCCTTGAACGAAAGTTAGCAATGGTTTAGTGGTGATTCAGCCAGGGTAGTTATAACAAACATAAGTTGCTAAGTTTCTTCTAGTTTCAAAGCAGACTGTAAAAGACAGATTCTGTTACCTTTTGAGATATGAAACAGTTACATGTTTTTATTGTGGCACAATGCTTTTAATGAGATCAAGTTATTTAATTTTGTAGATATGTCCTCATGAGAAACGACTCTAAGTTCCTGTTTAATATATCTGTTTTACAGAAATGTCTGCCAAGCTATGCTAGACTGTAAGTTAGGTTCATACTATTTGTTTCCTGTAGTACTTTAACTTTTGCTAGTCAAGGTCTGTTGGTATGAAATTTGAGATTTTTAAAGCAAGATTTAGGTTTGCAAAAAATGGATGCTAAATAAAAGTCCATGTTTGGGATTCAGAACATAACGATGACCAAAGGATATTTTTATGGCCTCAAAATCTTTGATACACTTTTTATACTGACTTCTCTGATTTTGTATCTCTGTACTTATGTTTGTATTAATTTTTTACCTTTGTGCTGTTTTCAAGGGGGTCAGAAACCTTTTGTTTTGACAATAGTTATAAATACAAATTACCAGAGAGTAGTTAGCTGCTGTCTTTGGGATATTCTCACTACAGAAGACTTAAGTCACCCAGATTTCCTCCTCAGCTTTGCCTATTTGATCTGTGTCTGCTTCCCCCACACCCCAGCATATTTCTCTCTAGGCAATCTCTTTCTTGGAGATCTGTCACATTGCCACAAAAGGGCTGAAGAGCTTTTAGATGTAGAAGAGAACTATTTGCCCCCAGTGCTGTGAAACAAGCTGTGCTGCAAGCACGCAGCACAGGCTGTACTACTCCGGAATTCTATTGTCTGTCTCTTCCCATCTGCTGCAAAAAGCATCACTTCCCTTCAGTCAGATTAGAAGGACATACTATTTAAAATCAAAAAAAGAAATAATGTCCACCAGTGCTCCTATGTCTATAATAGGTTTTGTTTGTTTTTTTTTTATAACTCCTTACATTTGAAAATTTCAGAATCTCATGAATATTAGTTAAGTCTTGGCATTATCCTTAATAAGTAAGTTTATTTTTTTTTCCCCACAGATGAGCATGAAGTGCCTGTCCCTAGAAATCTAGACAGCTATCAGGGACAAATTGAAGGATTCTTACTAAGAATTTACACATGAATTTATTTTTGGGCAATCTCTAGAGCAGTGACAGGAGACATCTGTCTCAACAATAGCCTTCCAGTCAAACTCAAGCTGATGAAATGGATTTCAAAGTTTAACAGATCTTTTGCTTTTCAGCTCATTAGTTACGACACTGTTTAAAAACAAACAAATAAACAATACCCTGCCAACCAACCCCAAAAAGCAAATCAGTTTTACTGTCATATGGAAATGTCATCTTTTTAGTGGACTACATGACCATATACTGATGGTACTGACATAAGAAAGTTCACAATGTAGGTTAAATAAACTAAGAAAATTACTTAATGATATTGGAAATATCTCAGTTTGAGAGTTATACAATTTCCATTCCTGAATGCTGCAAATGATTCTGGATTAAATGCTTTACATTAAATCTTTTACACACAAATTCTTCAGACTTATCTGGTTTGAGAGTCGCACAGTAGCAAGCTGAGAGGAAGAGCAAATCTGCAAGGAGAACTGTGCTCAGAGAGGTTTAGAATTTAAAGGAAAAGAGATATACTAATGCAAGCTATCTTACTACAAAGTAATGTGAAACTGAAAATGGATTATCTGAATTAGTATTCTACCAGAAGAAAAATGTACTTTCCATTTGACGCTAAGTAGCTGATATGAGATTAAAATAGGCAAACAAAACAAAATTCAAAAAAATTAAATATCAGATAAATTTGGTAACTGCTATTTTAATCTTTAAAGAACATAATTCATAGGTCAATGTCATAAAATTTCTAGTCCATAACAATTTTGTGCTTTTCAAGTCTACATTCAAAATGATAACACTTTTGGTTGTATACCTGAATATTAAAAAAAACCCAAACCAACAACTAAACCCCATATTCCAATACTGAGTATTGCTTTGTCTTCCTGTTGTGGTGTGATTGATGTTATTTATTCCAGACTTTATGTCTGAATAGGTGTGTGTGTACATGCACAGAGGAAGAAATGAAAAATGCACTATATGTGCAAAAAAAATTAAAACTGAAAAAATGGGAAATATGTGGTGACCAAGGATAAATAATATACCTTAGTAACTTTCTACCAAAGTTTTTACTAAAAAAAGACGTCAATGGATATCTCTCAAGCAGCTGTCAAATTTTAAGCTTTCAGAACATGCTTTTGAGAATTATGAAAGGTATTCTAGGGGTTTTGTGTCTATATAGTGATCTAAAACAGTCACTGAATACTTCACTGAAAAGCAAACTATGCAGAGAACAGTAAAACTGAATGCAGGATCCTAAAACTAAAAGGAATTGAGAGAACAAGTAGGACAAATAATGCTTTCTCCATTTCTTGCACAGTTATGAGCAAAGCCTGTCTTTGTTAAGTACGGTGAGTACGTAATGGAAGTATTTTGCTCATATTTTTCTGACTTCACTGGAACGGTTGGTTTCTAGGTCTGAAGCTCTAGAAGAAAACATTAAGAAACTTTTTAAAGATGGAAAACCCTTTTGCTTCTCTGGCTGCTGTTTGTTCTGTCCAAGTCACATCCTGGGGCAAAGTAGATCATGGCTGAGCTGCAACCACTCCATCAGTCTTTAATTCCCAACTGTTAAAATCCTCTGCAACCTCTGGGCAATTTTTTAAGGAACTAATCCCTTGTCAGACTCATGGTTTAACAGCTTGGAGTTTTGTAATGATATTTTCTATCTCCATGCTTCATAGTAGGCAGATTGTTCACTAAACAGATTAAAAGCCAAGAGAGAGAAAATTGAGCCAAACCTCTAGTCTTATGATTACACCTACTCTTCTAAAAATTAATGCTAAATGTTTACATGGATTCAAAATGAAACTGGACAAATCAGGGAGAAAAACATCAAGTGAAACATGATAAGTACAAAGGGACCACCTCAGTTTTGGAAATTCTTTGTGGTGTTGGAGGCTGTAAGAGTACCCTGGAAAAATATTACTGTTGTTCTGGAGGAATCCACTGCTGCACAGGCCAAGCTGGTCTGTCTCCTCTGACTATTCCTCTGATTTCTCTTATACATGTCCTCACACAACTTTTAACATGATTGAAAGTAGAAATAGAACATTTTTTGTGTTTTATAACATTTGAAAGAAAGTGGAATTTCTCCAATTCCACCCCAACTTCAGGTCCATAACTATATGTCAATACACCAGATTTTTATTTGCTTTAATGTTGTAAGAATTTGGAATGTTTAGATTTCCTGTACTAACCTTCTTCTTAAAAACAAAAACACATTGATGCTGAATGGAAAGATCTGGTTCTTTAGCTAATCCCAATGTTTAAACTCATTAGTAGGCTTGGATTTTCAAACAGTTTGGACAGTTGGAACCACAGGGAAACAAACAAAAATGCTGTAAATTGCTGTGAGGAGAAAGAAATGTCTTGCATTAATATAGTTAAAAGTGTTTGAATTGTCTATGCTGATGATACCAGAAAATACTAATGTGAAAAAAAGCTTGAGAATATACTAATTTGTTAAGCTGTTGAAAATCCTAGGAAGTTTTAGAAAGTTCAGGGGTAGGGAAAGAGTTACTGCCCTTCTAAATATGAACTCTATTTGCCGGCTGAAGACAAAATGTGTAATTCAATACAAACTGAAAAATAACTGTGCTGAACATTCAAATCCAGTGTTGAATATTTCTGCTTTTAAAGAGAACTTCGCAAAAGAGTGTGATACTAGGAACATGTTTAGTAAATAATAACTTTGAGATTTGGGGACTCCAAGGTTTGTATCACTCCGAAAGCCACCTGAACAATCTGGAAAAGGAAAGAAAATCTTTAAAAAGAGACTTTGCACACAGTGCTCTGCAGGGTAGAATTCATACATTGAGTCAAACCAAAAATCTGTTAAGTTTTTTTAAATAATCTGAAGAGAACACCTGTAAATGATCCTATGTGTAGTTCTAGTTTCACCCTTATTTTGAAAAGAAGCAGTTTTACATTGCAGAGTATGTTGTAAAACTATATAAAAATTGATAATGTGCTACAAGTATATCTGGGCACTTTTCTTTAAAAGTCTTTGATTTAGAATTCCCATCTGTTCCTCATTGCACCCTATGCTCAGCCACTAGACCATCAAATGGGAGATGAGAAGTGTTGGGTATTGCTGAATACTTGAAAAAAAATCAAGTAGCTCAGTACAAGGTTGCTCAGCGCAGGTGTTTGTGTAATTATGATGTATTAGAAAAACTCTTTGTTCAACAGCCTTCAGGCTGCCTAGAGAATAAATTCCAGAACAGGCAGAATGTTTAGCAGAGATGAATACATGTGAACAAGACTGCAGCAATCACCTTTTAGAGGGAATATGGACATCTTACTTTCACAGGTCAAGGCACCACTCACTTGAAAGTGGTTCTTGCATGCAAAGTAATAGACACTATGGCTTCTTTCTCCACCTCCATCATTAGCAGGCAAGTCAGAAAAAAGCACTCCAGACAGACTTAGTATTTGAGCAATTGTTGCAAAAAAAAGGCAGAGGAAAAATGCTACAGTTGCTCCAGCAGCAAAGGGTGTCTTGGAGACTGTGTCATTAGGATCCATTATATCTGTGCTAAGGACAAGGGA
>JAWWLV010000001.1:7401585-7433525 GCA_035041135.1 Platyrinchus mystaceus
AACATGCCAATACAATTCCTACTCAGTCTTGCTCCTTAGAAGTCACAATAACTAGATGAAACTGTCTCCAAGTTATTTAGAAGACATTTAAAATCATTTAATCACAAGCAAATGTCAGAGTATTTTTGCAATCAAAACCAGAACCCGCAACCTGTGTAACTTAAGCACCTTTAAGGACATTACAGAAAATCTCAAATCATAACATGCTTCCAAGGTAAGGTGACATGTATTTTTAGCCCCATTTCACAGATGAGAAGCAGAAGTGCAATAACTAGAAATAAACCCCACAAGATCATAAAAGCACTTTGACTGAAACTTTCATCCACACAATCTTTTTGCTTCTGACCCGGGAAAGGACAGTGTCATCTCTCTGGTTATTTCTTTTGCCTTTCCTCACCCTGTATTTGAGCTGGAGGCTGTCATTTAACATTGTAAAAGTATCCTCTTAATGCCCCTTTTCCATGATGTAGGTTAGTCTAATTTCAAACTCATTGAAAAACCAAAGCATTCTATGGCAACAACTTCCATAAGATATTGACTGTACAGAAAAAAATATGTATTTCCGTGTTAACATTTCTGCCTACTAACTTCATGTTTCTTAATTCTGATGTGAAGAAAACATAAATTAATAATCATTCTTTGTTTTCTGTTCATGATTTTAAATACCTAAGAGCTCACTTTGCCAAGCCAATGACAGTGGCTGTTTAGTTATGAAAGCAATCCATACCTTTGTTTTTATTTAACCCCGACTTTTTGACACTCGTAGTTTTTATTAAGGAGACTGAAATGAATTTATAATTCAGGTTATTGGCTATACTGTGACTGTACACAGTGCCATGATGATGGTCTCTTTTAATCCCTGTTCTTTTCCTTAGCTGCTTTTGTCTTCTTCTGCTTAGCCTTTGCCCATCACTGAGTATTGGGCTAGTAATGCTTTCTGAGGATTATGGACAATGACAATTAAATATCCTTTCTGAATGACAGCATCGTGCTTAGTGACCATCACTCTGTATTTCTAATGAAGAATTTTTCCCCAGTGCACATTGCCTTACCCCTACCAACAGTAATGTTCATCTGCTCCTTGTCCAATAGTTGATCAGTACCTTGAAATCTGCTACAACTCTTAGCAGTCAGTTTATTATTTTAAAGAATTTTGTATCATCAGAACACTTAGTCACCTCATTATGCACTTCTTTTTCTAGATCATTTATGTTGAGCAGTAGATATCCCCACAGAGCTCCCTGAGGGACTCCACTGTTAAACCTCTACTTTTGTTGAAGCTGATCACTTAATCCTACTATTTAAGCTATTTATTAATTCTTGAGAAGACCTCCCCTCTTGTCCCATGACATTTGAATTTCTGATTAGTTGAAATTTTATCCTAGACCATAGTGTTTTTTAAATTCTTTACAGCTACAGTAACAAAACTATTTCCTACACAATATCAAAATTCTAGGTCTATATATTATGATACTAAAGTAAAAAAAAAAATGCAACCCCCTCCCTCTCCAAAAAAAGGAGCTGATAATAGCAGAAACACATTTATAATGCAAACCTTGTAAGATGTAACATTTTAAATTATGTGGCAAGAGGTTCAAAATTGAATTTAAGTTAGCTACCTATACCATGAAGAGTCTTCTTTGATGTATTCCTTGACTATTTCTGGCTTACCAATGAGACATTTTTCTACAAATTAGAGATGAAATAAAGTAGGAGAAGTTATCGGGTTGCAGTGTTAATGGTTGTTTCTGTGGAACTGAGTTCATTTTTGAAAGCACAATTTACAGTTCTTAAAAGCTGGGTTGTAATATGATAATTGATGCAATGCTGTAATACCATTTGGTCCCACTGGAGAGAGAAAACTTAATATTAAAATATTTTTGACTGACAACATTGCCATTTATCTTGCTAGCAGGAGTCAGGTGAGAACAATAAAGTGAGAAAAGCTCTCTGTGCTCCATCTATATCAGCTGCCATCACCCCTAAAACAAATGATGTGAGTATCCACGACAAGATTGTATTCTCTCAAATTTTTGGATTTCAATACCCATAGTGGAGCTTCAATGCACTGATAGGATCTGAAAAGCTCTCTGGGTCTCAGGCACTGTGGACTAGAGAGGAAAAAACCAAAAGCTCAGACATCCCAGGTGCCATCAATTCAATCACGAAAATTAGATGGCTGTTAGGTAAATTATGCAAATATGTGACTCAAACTCTTCGTTCATATTTGAGGAATGAAATATTTAATGATGTTGACATTTTTAATTATCATCAGGCCTTTGAGTTAACTCCTAAGTGGGATCAGTGTTATTACAGGATCTCTGCAGACTCTGGTGGACATCTCTGTGTCACATCAGACTTTATTGAACACGTTTGTGTTAGGTGTATTTGAAAATCTGAGAAGATGGACAATAAAGAGAGAACTTTTCAAAATCACAAACCAGATAAATTAATAGGTGCTGGGAAATTGATCTGTTAATTGACAGTTGTCAAAATCTGACCATATTATGATGAATGCTTTTCCCATATCTTTTCCCATACCCCAAGACTACTTATGATGTGAGTTTCAAAGAAAATCACCAAACTACACTATTGTGATGGAAATCTTATGAGAATAGAAATATCATGACTGTGAAACTTTTTAATTTAAATATATTTGTCTATCTCACATCACTAAACTATATAGTTCCTTAGATTTACTTAGCAGGCAGAAAATAAGAGTGAAAAGATAGGCCATTCCAAAAATTTAATTTCAGCTTTGTCATTGGCATGCCTCACAGAAATGTCCTGATAGGTAAGTCTCAGCTTTTCCATCAGCAGAAGAGGGATAACGGTGCTTAACTAATTCACAAAGCCACTGATATTATTGCTGTTGTTTGTCCTATTTTGTAAGTAGATGTAATCATCTGTGTCACACAGAACTTTCTAAGAGGTATCTACCTATCTAAATAGAGATCTTAAAATCCTGAGGATTAATTAATTTATGTTTGCATAGTTCTTTGAAGCTGTGGAACACTATATAAATGCTAAATATTATCTACTCTTAACCATTAACTGTGACTTTCAGTAGGTACTGCATATCGCAGTGCACACTATCACTACAGCTCAAGTCCTTCTGTAAAACTCACAAAATCATTAATTTTCCTGTTAATATTACTTTTACTGTATAGAAACTCTCCATCTTCCTTCAAAGTAGCAAAACAGCAGAGAATGATGCAAGAAAGATGCCTGTCTACTGTAAAAATCCTCAAAACCTGCACAAAATAATGCAAAGATATAACCACCTTTGATTCTATAATGTATATATACACTTATGTATATAAATATTCAGCTTCTGTTATTCAAACTACATATTTTTGCAGGAAAATATACAACAAAAAAAGGCAACTGAAATCTTTAGCTTCTACTTCCTTAGTAGCAATAATTGATTTCACAAATTCTCCATTATATTAAAAAATTTTGTAATGTCCATTTGTACTGAGCATGGAGAATCAGCAGAAAGGGCATTTATGGTCCATTAGTATAATAGACAATGAAAACATCATGTTTTTATCCTATTTTTAAGAATTAAGTAACTTAAATGCTCAGGTCACTGTCCTCCAGAGTGTGGGACTACATCTAAACTGTCCATCTCTATGTTTCTGAGCCTTCAAGTCCAACTTCATAACCTAACTACATCCTGAGTCCTCCTTGAAGTGAGATCTAGGAAGGCACCAGCCTTTTTCTCTTCTGCTCATCTGCTCTTTTTCTAGATGGAATTTTGGGCACCAAGTCTCTATGGGACTTGAAGGCAAAGTTTTAAGAGTACCAGTCTGGTTAATTAGGAAGGAGGGGCATGTCATGACACAGACCTATTGAGTATTGATTTGGCCCTCAGTGGTGTTATTTCCTTAAAAACAAGAAATGAGAATGATTTTCACTGCATGTCAGCGACAGAAGAGGCCAAGCCATCCCTTAGCATCTTTGAATCAAGGAATATCTGGAAATGATCCGGTCACACAAAAGTCAGGGCAGGATTGAAAAATTGCTTGCAAAATTTCCAAGGAAAATAGAATGAAAGACCCCCTTTTATTTCCAGTTGAAGGATGGTGCATCCAAGTGTAGTTCCCTTTGCTGCAACTTGAGCAATTCATGGTATCTCTGCTGTTAATTGTGATGTGAGTTTTCCACTCTGGTTTCTTCACAGGGACAAGAAATTGTCCTCTAGCAATGCTACTTGTATATATTTGAGAAACTAAGGCAAATCTTCTTTTTCTGCTAATACTTCTCTCTCTTGGGATCATCTTCTGACACATGGCAGAGACAGATTTCTTGGTTCATCATTTCCTTCCCCTGACTGAGAAAAAATGTCAAAGATTTACTCTATATAAGCCTAAAATACCAGTCCCTCATATCCTGGCTATACAGTGTGTTTCTATCACATCCTTTCAGAAATATACTGAAGTGTGGCTTAATCTCATGAAAACAGGTAATTTGGCCAGGGGTGATACAGTGTGAAGGGTATCCTGAAAATTTTGATTGCTCCCCATTTTATTTATCTTGGTGGGGCAGATTAGAGGTTTTACAGATGGCAATCATTCTTCACATTAGTTGTCGAGCAAGGAAGGAATGAAATCTGCTCTATAAACTTGAAGGCCTCCTTATCTGCTGCTGTAACTCAACATTCTTCTCTCTTTACAAAGTTAAGGGGACCCCTAGTGAAATTCTATAAAGCCAAGCAGAAGGGGAAGAACCTTCTTGGGTCCCAAAATATTTCTCAGGGAAAATCTTATCACACATGTTATGCGACTCCACTAATCTTTTCAGCATTCGGATTTGGTTAACAACAGAAAATACTTGAATGACACTGTTGAAGTAACTACTTTGTGATAATGGTTGTCATCAGTGGTGTTGATAAGCACATATTCAGGCTGAAAAAATGTACCCATATTCTAAAATATATTACCCTTACTTAAAAGCAGAAAGTATTTCTTCTTTTTATTAGCGATTGCATTACTTGCTAAATTAATGAATACATAAAGTAATAGTAACAAACAATAACTAGAAAAAATATTATTGTCTTTTTCTCATATACTTTCTAGTAAACTGGAGGGAGAGAAAGTGACAAATTAGTAATCAACAAGTAGATTTCTGTTTCTTCACTGGTACTTGTCCTCATACAGTGATAACTAGATAAACTATCCAGTTGTTCTTTCTTGAAATTAATGAGAGTTTTCTATATAATTGAGATTTTTATCTTGGTGGTTTTTTCCTACATATCCTTATTTTTATACTTTTTTCAAAATATTCTACACCCACATTTACCCAATCTGCTGCCACTTTATACATACCTAGCTAGTGAATCCTACTAGTAATGTCAATTATATCAATGTAATAAAAACCTTATCCAAAGATTTCTTCTCTATTTAAATCCCTTTAACTTTTTTTTTTATCTGTTTTTGCAAGTGAATGCCTTATTTGCCTTTCTTCTTTTCCTAGTGTCAATGTTTGTGAATGTGTATATTTGCAAGTTCCAGTTTTTAACTGCAATTTTTACACAGTTTTTATGCTGTTCTTTTAATATTTTTCCTTTCATTTCTATTTTGAAGCTGTATTGCAATGTTGAAAAAATTGTTTTGTTCATAAAGAACAGTACTGAGTTGATATATCTGCATTCTTATAACATTCATAGCTTATAAAATACTGGCCTTGTGATTACTACTCCTTGAATAACCACATTCAAGTCCAAGGCACTGGAAGGAAACATGAATCATATATCTGACTACAGCATTTCAGTGAGTCAGTGAAAGGCTGACTGGTTTATGCCCCAAAGCCCATGGATTCAATAGATGTCTTTCATTTAAACGAGTTTTAGGTCAGATCTACTGTAGCTGCACAAACACTGAAAAATCAACAACATTCTTTAACCAGACTGAGTAGCCTGCTTAAGATGATGAAGTATTATATATTATGTAACTAAATCTGTAAGAAGTGCCTGGGTTCAGTTGCCTGTTTAAAAAAAAATCAAAGGTAACCTGAAAGAATTCAAATGTACATAAAGCTGTCTGAAACTACCTGGGCACGTTAACAGCAAAACTGTCACTTTTATCACTGAAGCAGAAATTATGGGGTTTAGGAGGAGGTACTTAACACTTTATCTGTACCTCAAGAACATAAACCTTGTTCAAAGACTTTCTGCTTGGTCACACATATTTTTTTTTATGAAAGATTCATGTGTATTTGTTAATACATTATATTTTGCTACATTAGAGAAAAGTGTGGGTGGGAGGTGCGGGCAAGAAATCTTTCCAAAGATATCCCTTCTTTAACTCCACTCCCTGTTTCATCTGCAGGCCTTGACTATTTTGAACATAAGTTTTTTCAAAAATCACTTTCTCCTTGTTCCCTAGCAATGCCTCTATCCTTGACTGCATTTCTGTCTTGGGATCTATATTTTTTTTTTTTGCTGTGGACTAAATGTCTGCTTTGTTCATATTACTTGCTGTTTTAGAATTTTTCTAGGTCAGCAAACCTAAAAGAAATGATAAAACTTTGTCTTTGGGGAAAGCTCTGAGTTTTTAGAGCTGACCCTACAATGAGAATATCAAAGTCAGTGACAGACCAAAGGAGTAAAGAAGATATTGTGGAATTGACTTGCTTTGATGGTATAATATAAAAAAGAAAATAGAAGTTGAACCAAGCACAAAACACTTGCCAGAAAGCTTCAAAAAATCCAAAACTCAGTTCCTTTGAACATTACTGAAGTCATCCTTCATATTACTATATGGTTTTCTAAAACTTTCCAATGATTCTTTTTTTGCTGCTAATCTTCAAGAACGAGGTAGTCTGGCATATTCCTCTGCACTGGTGCTGCACACCATTATTTCACGGGGACTCAGGTGGATTTTAAGACTGTTGGTGTTCTTTCTTACCTTTGCAATTTTTAAGTCTATGAACATTATTGTAGAAAATCTGGGGATAAAGGGACTCTAAAATGAAGCTTTTGAGCGTTCTAGAAAGGCGACGTCAGAGGCAGCTGAGCAGCTCAAAGAGCCATGCCTCGTGATTCTTTTCAAAAATTCCTATGAAAAGCACGTCTCTGCAAGGCGAGAAAGACAGGACAAATGCATTGAGAATAAAAGCAAGGACTAAAGAATAATCTGTCAGGAAGAGAAACCTGTTTTCCTAACAGAGTCGCAGTCCTCACCCAATTCCATTCAGAAGCAGCAGGGCCATCTTTCTCTCTTCAGACAGCCAGCAGAGAGGCTCCAGTTCGGTTTGCAGAGGCAGAAATGAGAGCGAACAATGGTCAGATCATTAAAGAAATGAACTCTGCAGCACAGAAGTGAGACAATGAGGCCCCCTCTTTCACAGGAGCGGATTCCAGCCTATGAAGACTGAATAGCAACCTCAGATCTCAACATGACTAGTGGAAACTGGGGCTAGAACAAGCTCGCCGCAAGGTTAAGTGCTTAGTAGCAAAAGTGAAGGATTGAGGGAAAAGATGTGCGGATCAAATGTAGCCTTTTGCTGGAGCAAAGGCATCCAGGACTGACATGATTTCCCTGTCACTGATGCTTGACTGACTAAGAAAAGAGGCATCTCCAAGCCCCATTGTGAGAGAAAAGGAGCTTGTAAAGTCCCACAGCCAGAAGTGCCAGCTGGATCAGGTGTACTGCTCGCTAATTGTTGAGTTGGAGTAGGGAATAACAGAATGAGGAATTATAAACACTGTTATTGGTAAAAAAAACCAGCTCAGTGTTTCAACTCATGGCATAAGAAGTGCAAAAAATTCTCAAGTTTGGCTACAGTCTCTTTCACAAATTTCTTGTTATCTAGGAAATGAGGACAGGTAACAACTTGCCACATGTGAGTAAATATGTCCTTTAGGTGTTATAAACTGTTCGGAAAATAGGACAGTAATAAAAGTCATGAACTATATTGAATGAGGGTTTTTTTGTAATATGGCATAGGGAACATTCGTATCCGAATTCTAAAGAGTAAACATCAGGATTTTTCTGAGAAAAAGGAGTGTTTCTTGACCTGAGAATTCAAAATTTTCCCTCCAGTAAATCTGGGATCATACACAGAAATCTTTAGGGAATGAACATCCAATAATGGGTATAAAAAAACTTTATCCTGAGTCATCTGCCTATATTCTCTTTTATTTTAAAGCTGTGAATGGTAGATATACTTAGGAATGTGTGCTTTTTGCATCCTGTTAATATATTTTGCAGTTGAAGGAGAACTAATCTGCTTTTTAAGCTATCACCAGAAAATAATTTCCCTCCACAAGATGGCTCCCACAGTGAGAAACACAGGGCTCTGAAGATTACTTTTTTTAGTTCTTCAGAAAGTAATCCCAACTCGTATAGTTTAATCTATCTACTTTTAGCTTCTGAGGATTGATATTTATTAAAATAATGTTTTTCATGCTGAAATTATTCTGTGGTGCAAGACGGATAACTTCATTATTGTGACTGGCACAATATGGAGCATTTCTTGATGCCTATTTTTATTATTTTTGCCAACTGTGTATTTTTTTTACTAAAAAAATCTAATACCAGTGGCTATTTCATGCCAGGGGTGTCTAATAAGAACTCCCCACTGAAATCAATAAAGAACTATGACTGAGAATCAATAGGGACCTATGATCCAAGCTGTTTTATTCCAGAATATTCTATGACAGTCCTTTGGGATAGAATAGCAAAAAACAATTCTGGATATTATCTTCACGGACACACTATATTTATGGTTTATCAGTGACAGAGTTTCATGGAGCTTACCAGATTAAAGGGAAAAGAAAAATCTAAGAAAATATATAAAACCAAATCTGTAGAAGTAAACCCATGTACTCTTTGCTGCTGATGCTCCAAAAGTGTTGTGTGCATTAAAACATTATATGCAAGCTTGTAACTGTGAAAGAAGGTGGAGTCACATTATTTGGTCTTGTTTTGCTCTTGATAAAGAGCATACACAGAGGAGACAGTGATGTACCTTGATCTTATAGCTGAGCCCTAACATTTTGGTTTTGAGCCCTGAGCAGCACAAACACACATGACCAAGTTTTTCATACTTGTGGCTAATAAGGTTTTGGCATACCAGCAGTACCTGGGGTTCTCTGCCACTGACAGATCCATATATAGATGTACTTGTAATGGTGTGAACATCTGTCTTAAAAGAAAGTGAGAGGCTGAGGATGAAATGCTTGTTTTGTTTACCTGCATCTCACTTAGGCTAAAAGTATAGTGGATTGCCCAATACTGGTGCCTTTGCATGTGGTAAACAGTTTTTCTGTGCTTAATCTCAGGAGGATATTTTCTTTTACCTTGTCATTCCTTCTGAATGATAACTGTGTAAATAATTTCTTCTTTTGAGCTTATAACACAGATTTTTGGAAAAGGAAGTCCCACCTAGAAAAACAAACAAACAAACAAAACCCCAACAAACAAACAAACAAACAAACAAACAAAACCCCAACAAACAAACAAACAAAACCCCAACAAACAAACAAACAAAAACCCACCAAAAAATCCCCCCCTCCAAAAAATCCTGAATATTTTTATTTGCTTTGGTTTTGCAAAAAAACAAAAAACAAGATGCAGGTATTTGCACCTTTCAAGAGACAGTTATTGAAAATGTAGGTCATTTATAAGTTCAGAAGGATTTATTATAAAATGGGTGCTGATGTTTCCTCTGACTCAAGTTACCTTCTATTTAACTGGCATATAAATGAGCTTTAATTAACCTGTTTGAAAATGATAGAGAAATAGAGAAAGACCCAGTGCCAATTTAATAACTAATGTCCCTATTATCCATGCCTGCAGAAAAGCCTGTGGGAGAAAGAAAAAATCACTGGGCATTTTGTAATGTTCACCTTGCAGAGCTTTGCTCCCCCAAGCCTTCTGTATTCAAAAATCTGTCATGCAGAAATGATGCAAATCTCTAGTTTACATAGGATGTATAACCAGAGTGTTTGGTAGAGCTTGGGGGACTTCCAGCAAAACACAGTTTAATTGGAAAATGCCATTTCATTGAACCTACAATCTTTTGCTCCAGATTTCTACAGCTGAGCAAATATCCAGTGCTCTTGACCGAGAATCTGACAAGAACATCAGTTTTACTGAACACTGTAAGGGTTGGGAAGGTTTGTGAAAAAAACAACTTTTTTATTTTTCTGTGAATGGGAAATGCTGCATTTCATCTCAGTCTGGACATTCCAGAGGGACCATCTATCATCTGCCTTTCCCTTTTACTGTCTTTACTGGCTAGCATGGGTTCACAGTTGTAACTACTGTGTTCCCCACACAGTAAGGGAAAGTTAGAAGCCAGAAATTACTTAACTGAAACAAAACAAAACAAAACAAAACAAAACCAACCAACAAACAGCAAACAGCAAATAGCTGGAGAGATATGTAATGAATGGGGGCTTTCCTTTTTGTGTGTGTCACATACATATCAGATTGTTTGGTATCTTAAAAGCTGAGACTGCATAGTACAAGAAAGTTATGGGCTCAGTGCATGTCCTGAATCAGGCTCTAATTAACAGAAATGTTAATTATATAGAGAAAGCAAAGAATTAAACTTAGATTTTGCTCAAGGAGTGTCACTGAAGAAAACCTTATATGTAGTTTGTTTCCTTATACCTAGTGGTGCCGTCAATAAGAAACCCTTATAAAGCTTAATCTGAAAGGTGCAAAAATTTGTTTTCTTTACTAATAGATCTGTCCAGCCATTGGACTTAAATCTAGAGGAAAATCATATGAGAGTTGTGTTCTGATTTGAAAGTACTGTGGAACAATGAGAGGGAAAAGGTAAAACAAGGAAAAGAAAGGAAGAGGCAATTGAAAGAGTTAAATTATATACCTTTTATATCATAAGGCACTAGCTTATACTAAACAGTTACAGAGGGTGGAAATAGTTTTTCCCTGAATCTATGATAACTTCACTATTTCAAACACGAAAAAAATCCTCAGGAAATTAATTCCTGTAAAGATAATTTTTTTTTTTTAACTAATAGAAAGTGTAATTCATTCACAAATAAAGAAAATGGAACTTGACAGTTGAGAGAGCTACATCCAAAACACTAATTGTACTTTGTATATTCTGTACTGACACCTCCTTGGACATCTCAGGCTTCATTACACTTGGACTCCAGGGAAAAGAAGTTCCTGGGTATTCTAGAAAGCACTTAGCGAAAAATACAGGTCTGTTCCAAGTGTTAAGGCAGGTTTAAAAAAAAAAAAAAAAAAGTAAAAATTCAATAGAGATCAGTTTCTCAGTGATTTGTATGTTTTGCTAGGGAATATGTATCTGAGGTCTTCTGGCTCCTTTTGAATAACTGTCATCTAAAATCCCTAACACTGGGGGGAAAAATCTACAAATATGTTGTAGGAAGAGTTTACACAATTGAAGTTTCCTCTATTTCTAAATCAAACAATAGAAGTCCTTGAGCCTTTCAGGCAACTCCATCTTTGTGAATGTGAAATACTGTTTTGTTCATTCAACTGGGGTTAGAGTTGTCCTTTTTTAGGACAGACCCATATCCGATATTGTGCTGGTTTTGGCTGGGGTAGAGTTAATTTTCTTCAGGGGAGCTGGTAAGGAGCTGTATTTTGAATTTGTGCTGGAAACATTGTTGATAATTCAGGGATGTTTTCATTACTGATGAGCAGGGATTGCACATTGCTACCACCTGTTCCCTTCCTCACCTCAGTGAGTGAAGGGGGGCACAAGGAGTTGGAAGGGGATAAAGCCAGGACAGCTGACCCCAACTAACCAAAGGGATATCCCAGACCATGGGGCACCATGCTCAGCATACAAAGCCGGGGGAAGAAGAAGGAAGACATTTGAGGTTATGGCATTTGTCTTTCCAAGTCACTGTTAGGGGTGATGAGAGCCTGCTCTCCTGGGAATGGCTGAACACCTGCCTGCCCATGGGAAGCAGTGAACTGATTCCTTGTTTTGCTTTGCTTGTGTGCACAACTTTTGCTTTTCCTATTAAATTATCTTTATCTGAACCCACAAGTTTTTTAGATTTTACCCCTCTGATTCTCTCCCCCATCCCGCTGGTGTGGGAGTGAGGAAAAGGCTGTGTGGGGCTTGGCTCCCGTCTGGGGATAAACCGTGACAGTCCTTTTGGGCATCCAATGTGGGACAAAGGGTTGGAGATAATTGCAGATTTGATTGCAATTGTACTAGGTAGAATTTATACCTGTTATTGCTGTTCAGCTGTTAATGGATGGCTCCTGTGCTTGCCATGGGCCTCACCTGCCTTTCTGTATGTCTCTAGTGCTTGTTAGTAGCTGATTTTCACTTTCGCTGCTTGCGTAGAGCTGTGCTGCTGATCACCTCCCTCTGCTGTGCCTGGGAACAGTTTGATAACAGCAATGGCAATGGCAAACAGCCAGTGCTGCTGTACTGGACAGGCTGGAACTCCAGTGTGAACTCCAAATGCGTATCCTTTAGCAGGAACTATAGGGTTTACTCTCGAGTCAGGGAGCTACACAAAGTACAGGAAATGCCAGCAGTGTCCATTGCAGATTGAATTCATCCACTAACTGAGGCAACTCTATGTTCGTACAAACAGGTTCTGATGGTGCTCTGAGAACAGTGAACTGTTGCAGAGATTTAAAGATCTTTTATCTGTGGTGGTGGCCCTTTGAGACAAATAGCAGACTGTGAGGGAGGAAAAGTATTTTCGCTCAATTTATGCTCAATTAGAATAAGTTGAAATATATGGCAAGTATAAAATAAATTCCTGTGTATTCTCCAGAGATCAATTAACTAGGAGTCTTGAAAAGTTTTATTAAAAAAGGGTATAACAAAGATGTTTCCTCACAGCACTCTTTGCTTTTCTTGTGAATCCTCTGTACCAATGATTTAACATGTATCTCCATAATTCCTGCATGAATTTAATGATCTTTCTCATCATATAAAATGTCACTGTGTCATACTTTGTTGTAACTAAGGAAATTGGCCTACTGTATGCAGCTATACTTATATAGCTATACACATATATGCCTGTCTATTCACATATATATGTATATATTCAAGCATACACAAATTATCTCTTTCCCCAGTGTACCTCCCATAGTGCACATTTCATGGCTGGATTTCTGTGGAGGGAATAAGAATCACCACTGAATTAAAATGCCTTCATTTTGACCTATAAGTCTCAGCTAGATCTACACGGAGAAAAAAACTATTTCCATTTACCCAGAAACATTCTTATGATGAACCAAAAGTATCTACTTAACCTTGACAGTGTTCTTATAGAATGCATGTAAGTACTTAATGATATTACAGCTAATATATTTGGTACCTTTATATGTTTGGTTGCTTCCATTTTGAGAATAATCATTCAAACTAGATCAAGGTTTGCAGACAAATATTGCAACACACAAAATTAGAACATAAGAGATTCACCAACAAACTTGTACAACAATTATTTTTCTGTTTCCTTTAAGCTGGTACCTTTTTAGTCCAATCTAATAAACATACACAGTCAACAGCTCACTAAGATAATATTAACAATATCCAGTTTATCAATCGTTCCATTTCTTTCTCTTTTATTGCATATTCTTATTAGAAATAAAGTTGCAAAAATGGAAAACATTTTGCAGATTGTTTCAGAAAGAAAACTAAATAGCAATTTCTTCTCATAAAACTTCTTTTTTTCTGATTTTGATGTACAGGAGAGAAGCCAATAGAAACCAATTGTTGACAAAGGCAACATCCAGGTAAATGGAGCTCAGTGCTGCAATAATTTGCCAAAGCCACTCCCTGTTCTGTTCTCAACAAATAAAAAATTTGCATCTGAAGTCAGCCAGGGAATAGATTATTGAAATTGCTTGTTGTGTTTTTAATGTGATATATTTATTTATTTATAGCAACCTAAGCCATAAAACATGCTATCATGGGATAAAAGGGCCTCAGGAAGCCTCATCCAACCCTGTAGTTATGGCATATCAGTTTTTGTTTCTCAGGGTTTTATCCAGTCAGAAAATGAAAATCTCCAAAGAAGGTACCTGCAGTATCTCAGGGAAATGTGCTCCAATGCTTTCTTGCCCTTAGTGGGAAGAAGAAAAAGTTCCTCCTCATATCCAGTTGGATACAAGTCTTCTAAAATTTTATATACTTTTCAGTGTTTCAGAACTCACTGCTATTTTTCACCCATTGATCACAAAAGCATTGAACAGGTAAACCAACTCCATACCAGAACAGTTCTTTTGGACAGATAAATTTTTAATTGGTTGGTTGTCATTGTACCCATGTATTCAGAATTCTATGCTTCATGTCTTAATTTCAGAGAAAATACATCTAGAAATGGCTATAAAAACTCATTTTTGTTATTTCATAGCAATAGAAAGTGAAGTACAGAAGGAAGTTGAGAACTTCTGAGGACATCTTTTCGTAGAGTACAGTTTAAGACCAAAAGTATCAAGAGTTCAAAGATATTACTATTTTTTTAGGTGTCCTGAGTAATGGACTGGAGCAACTAAAAGCTCCTCCAGTTGAAATTCCTGATTAAGGAAGGCAACCTGAGCAAGTTCAAGCAGGTTTTTTTTCTCAGAGCATTTGCTGCTAATAGGAGGGAAAACATTTAGAGTATTGTTATTTTTGACATCATCTGTTTTTAATGTATTTGAACTTCTCATGGATTTGGAGAATTTTTCAGGGAAGCCAGGCAGAGAGGATTACTGATGAAACAGTAGTAAAGGAGTACTGGGAATGGTAAGAGTTGTACTAGATTCCACATAAGCATGGAACATATGAGCAATTTGGCCTTAATTGGAAATGTTACATGTGGAAACTGAAAACTTGCAATCCATTTCAGGAAAGCAAAGTCAGGATTTAACATTTTTGTGGGGAGGGGGAGTTTTACAGGAGCTCTGTTGGATTATTGCAGACAAACAGTTCACATGACTTTGTTCAAGACCAAATGCCCAGGGAAGACTGCAAGAACAAGACACCCCTATAAGTATTAAACCCACGAACTTTTTTCCAGCCTCCAACAACTTTTGACTCTGCCACTTCCTCAGCCACAGTTCTTTTGTTTTAAATATCCTGAATGGATTTTAATCCTTTTTGTTTGTTCTAACACCCTTTGAAGGCTTGTAAGCCCTCAGCATTCCAAACATCACATGCCAAGGGACATTTCTTCACATACCATATGAAAACCTGTCACCTAGTTTGACTTTTGATGATCCATGCAAGGACAATTGGATTGTTATACCATGGTTTCTCAAAGGCAACCTTTTCAACTGGGTCCTGGGCTTGAGAAAATCTCCTTCCAAAAACCAAATGGGATTACTATGGTTGACCCGAACAACACTTCATTTTTGTTACATTTTGATGCTGTATTTTTCTTTAGTTTTGGGTGTAGAATATACATTTGCCTTGCTCAAAAGTGCCTTATAACTGATTATTATGTCATCATGTTTTTGGCTTCAAAGATCAGTTTGCACTACCATGGTCTTAGCAACTGGCCAAAAGACTTTCAATAGGATTTGTGTGTGAATTATTTCTATCTGCATCTGATCTTAACAAATTGCAAATATAAATCCTCCACTTGGCATATATTGTTGTAAAGAGGAGCTGAGATTACACTGGCATCTTTTCTGTTCAGAAGTGTAAATCAAACCAGCTACTCGGCACTAGGAATTTCAGAAATCGACACAATGTCATCTCCAAGGAAATACATTTTATGGCAGGTTCTCTGACACATGTAAACACTTTGGCTTAATGCCATTATATAAATAAAGACATCTGCTACTGTATTAGATCCCCTATGATATCTAAGAAATCCACAAGAGGCTGACGAAAATCCACACTGGATCTGTGGAAACCCTTCAGGGGAGGAAGCCTGAGGCTAGAGAGTATACCGAGGAGCATCCCAAATGTGCTAAGTCCTTATGTTTAGGCAAGTAAAGATATTCATAAACCATTAGGAGATCACAATAAATCACATTTTTCAATAGCTGTACTTTCAGCAATGGCACTGGGACTTTCTGTAATAGGAGACTGTGGAGGCACAGTACTGTCAAGTCCAAAAAACGAATAGACAATTAAAGGATTACATGCCCCTAAATTGATGCAATAGGAAATATGAAAGAATGTACCTTCCAACTTCCACACAAATTGGTCAGGCTCTGTAACACTCCCTCAAACTCATTTCTTTTCTTCTTTGTTGGGGAGTGTGTATGGAATTAGGTGGTCTGACCAAGTAAGGAATCTCTGATGTTCGTATATCCTGAACTAATAGTTGTGTAGGAGACAAAGAGAGAATTCCTTGAATAAACAGAAGATTATTTGAACATTATTTTAACTTTAGAAACTTTCATTCAAAAATTATTTTAACAAGGTTTCCGTACTTTTTTTTTCACATGCCAGACTGTTCTTTCATCTGTGGGTTCTCTGGGCTGTTCTATATAATCTTCCATTTTGAAGCAGATTACCTGTGGTCTTATAACAAAAAAGCATTCCCTCCTGTTACTAAAGCTTCTCCTTGTTCATATATGATGTGGACAAATTATTGCCATTTAACTGAAAAATCTCTTTAATAAAACCATATTCATTCAGTGATGTTCAGTGGCTAAGTTAACCAAATGCTTCCAATTAATTTTCCCCTTAATTTGCAATGAAATTATATAAATAAAGAGCTATGCTCTTAGACAGAAGAAATATTTCCCATTTTCATTCAATATGAAGAAGAAAAGTAATAAAAATATATTACCAAATTGATATTAACTTTAGCATGGCCACACAATTTGTGCTGGCCAAACCATGGCTCTAAAAAAAAGAGGAATTGCTGAGAATCACTAGTCAGTGGCATAATTGACTTTTGGTGGCTTCAAAAGACCATGAACACAGCTAATAGTTTTTGGCAGTTCCAGAGGCATTAATCATGATCAATGTGCAATATTAAATAAGTCTCCTTCAAAATGAATATAAATTAAGACTGTAATTCCATTTCAGCCTTCTGGTGACATGAGGAAACCACTTGAGTTTCACTCTCATGGTTTATGATGTCCCCTGAAGCCTTTGATGGAATTATAGCCTTATTAAGTACAGTTGGGGTACATTATTCCTTAAATTATTGCAACTACAACTCATTATTCCCTCTAGAAATTGGAACTTGCTGTACTTCCATCAACCATGTAATCTTGAAGTGAGTTGGGGGGAATTTCACTGTGGGAGGATATCTGCTTTTTAATTTCTGTCACTACTATACATTCACAGCTTGGTAGAGCTCTTAACACCTAATATTAACAGCCTTCAAACATCTTTGTTTTGTTTTAAGGAACACTATTCACAGCAATATAATTGAGTCATCACTGATGTTCATACAGATTTTATAGGAGATTTCAAATCAGATTTTTTAACCTTTCTTATATAAAATCATTCAAACACCAATGAAATGGAGTTCAAAAAGACAGGGAAGATGGAATATACAGATAGACTTTTAGGGAATTACGATAAAAGTACTAATAGCATTTCAGTAAAGACACATGCAATCATAACCTGAGTAAGAGAAAAGTGATATGTAGTCTGTATATCCTCAGAACAGTTCAATCCTCACCCTGAAGTTCAAGGGGGCAAGACAATGGTTTACAGTCTGCAGCACGAGTTCTGAAGTGGTCCTGAAGAAGAGCAAGACACTGTATCAGCCAGGGTGCCTATTTAGGAGGTTTCTCACAGTTTTCCCTGCAGACCATGGCCCACAAGTGCAGTGCTCCTATGCAAGATGAGGTTGCTGGACAGACTCCAGCTAGTCTGGGACCCGTATTGGCTCAGGAGGTTGGACTGGTCTCTCAGCCAGTACTGTTCATACCAAGTCCTTTGTTTATAAAACCAAAACAAATTTGGGTTTTTTTGTAGCAGTTTTAGGACTAGTGTATGTAGTGCAAGCTAAATATTTCAGTTATGGGCAGATCCAACTTGGCAGGAGATGGGCACAAGCTCTGTAGTATTTTGTAGCTAAAAGGAACGAAGCCATCGGGAAAAAAATGCACGGTGTTTATAAAGAACACTTCTAAGATGGGAATTTTTCCTCTCTTAAGATAGTTTAAATCATCACAGCCTTATCAGTTTAGTTAGCTTTGTGTGTTTTCTTCTTTCAACAGTTTTCACACTGCCCTGGCTTTTAAATAGTAGCAAGTATTATTCAGTGCTGCATGCTGAAAAGAAAACACGTTAAAGCAAAGTCCTTAGTGTAGCGCATATATCATAAAGGCTGAAGGAGTTCAAGGCTGTTATTCTCTGTCTCTTTTTTGTTGTTGTTCTTCTTATTTTATATGCTATTTTGAGGACTATATCAAGTAGAAAGATTTCTACACCCTGTGCTGGCAGAACTTTTCCTATTGTAAAAGATATCTAGCTATAACTAAAAAAAAATGTCACTACATTGCATAATTCATATAAAATTTTGTGGGCTTCTGGCAAAGATGGAGTCTTCTTTTATGGGTGAGTCTTAGAGCAAGAAGAATCTTTGGTTACTCAGAGAAGTTACAAAACTCATTTATTTGCATCTCCAGCAATGGGTTGTAAAATATGGCGTTGTACTAAAGACAAACATTGAATGACATGCTTAAATTCAAGATGTTATATTATTAGTATTTTTAGAGTGGTTATATTTTTATGAGTATGTGAGTATAGCAATCCTGTTACGTCCCTGTGAACACTTCTGTCTTGAAAAGATATTTGCAGAGCTGTTAGTAGTCACTGTTACTATTTCCAATGATTTTTGTAACAGAGTTCACATCAAAAATTTTAAGAGGTGAGTACAAGTTTCTGAAGGATTACAATGAAAGTGATAATATTTGTCAAAAATGAAATCTGAAAAATGTAGCATGTTGTTTTAGCTTGGCTAGATTGATTATTATTGAAAATTCAAGTGCTTACAAATAATGCAAACTTCATGTCAGTGTGGTTTCTCTGAGTTTGATTTTTTTTTTCAATTGAAATAAAATTCACTTCCTGCAATCAGAGGAAAATTCTAGACAAAATGGTGTAGAAAAGAAAATAAACATTTGAGAAATCACAAAAGTCATGAGCTCTTCCTATACTGAAACATAGTTTATTTTGTAAATATTTCAAAAGGTTTTCATTTCACAGAATCACAAAATGGGGCAGTTTGGAAGGAGCCACAGTGGGTCATCTGGTCCACCCTCCCTGCTCCAGCAGGGTCATCCCAGAGAACCTTGCACAGGTTTGCATCCAGATAGGTCTTGAATCTCTCCAGTGAGGGAGACTCCACACCCTCTCTGAGCAATCTGTTCCAGTGCAAGGTCACACACACAGCAGAGAAGTCCTTCCTCATTTTCAGATGGAACTTCCTGGGCATCAGTTTCTGCTTGTTGCTTCTTGTCCTATTGCTTGTCACCACCAAGAAGAACCCTGTCCATCCATCATCTGGGGTTGTGAATTTCTGGGGACCCATATTTTTTAAATTCATATGGAGGGCTTTTTCTTAAATAAATAGTGGAATGAAATGTTATAAAGCAATACACACAAATGGCCTGCTGTTTAAATCCATGGATAGTTTGCAGATGTGTGCATACTGGAAATGGTCGGCTCAATAAAAATGATGGGTTGTGAGAGGTATTAGAATCACATTGAAAGACAGGAAAGTACAACACAGAAATTCACACATAGCTATGGTGATGTAAGACTTGGTCTTCTTCTAGTAAGACAAGTGTGATGAAAAGGATTTTTCTAATATGTACAACTCAAAAATATTTTACATCTGAACAATCAGGAAGTACTGGAGTAATGCCATAACCATAGCTAATGTACAAAATCCTGGGAAAGTAATGATCCATATTAAATTCCATGTGCCAGTTATAAATATCAGCAACAACAGAGTAAGTAGACATGTTTTATCAGTTGCATTCTTTAAATCTAATTATGCACTGCTTAGTATTATGAATGCACATAAATTTGTCTTTCAAGACTTACACATTTTAGATCTAAAGCCCACTACAAAAGCATGCTGAGAGTCACAGAAAGATGATAGATAACAGGAAGTATTTCAAAGGAACTTTTCTATTTACAGTAGTGTTTTTATTTTTAAATGCAATTAATATGTTAAAGAATTAGACATATAAATAACACCAGATGTTCAAAATGTATCTTCAGCAAGAATACACAAATAAATTACAGTTAGCCAGGCAGAAAACACTTTGAAAAGATATATTCACAGGACTGTCATGATGATAGCTGCAATGGATAGCATTTTTCAGGACAGATTGTTATGACTGTATTTTTTTCACAGCTATATTTGTCAGTTTAAGTTTAGCCCCCCTGAAATTCCATTTAAGTAACTAACAGGGTTGGGTGAAATATATTTGTGTCTTTAGAAAGCAATTTAATTGTGACTTCACTTTTTAAAGCTAATTGTGAGAAGTCAGCCAAAAAGAAGACACAAAGGTCACCATGACATGAATATTACCAGAGATGTCAAAGACCTAAATCCAAGACATTTTTTTCAAACTCAGCACAAGAAATGAAACTTGGTCTTCTGGTCTCAAATATTGGACCAAGCTATGGTGCTGTTTATTTTCAAACTCTTTCTCTTACTCCCCCAATGGTACTTTGAGAACATTTAATTAAAGGAATCTTCATTAATAAGTCTTCTGCATATGCCAAACTCTAAGCATGGGAGTTATTTTGTAAGAACCAGTCTCAGAGAAGTATTCACTCTGATTTTTGCAGAGCTGTAGTAAGACATTAATTTACTTCTACTGTAGTCTGGAATTTATGAGAATTCATGAGATTATTGCCAAGTAACTTGCTCAGGGAAAAGGTGGAAGGATGGGTGGATGGATGGTTTCCAGTAACAGCAATCCCCCAGGGCTGCCTTGTCAGCTTTCCCTGTTATCTAAATGTTCAGCTTTCACTAAAACCTAACTCACACACCTTGTAATTCTGAAAGACAGGTAACTTCTATCACATGGGAATCTGCTTCTTCCAGGCTCTGACCTGAAAGCAGTGCTGCTGCATCTTGCCCATGCTCTTACAGGCTCCTTAGTTCCTTTTGTGACATTAACAATAAACAGATTTGTTAGTTTTTAATTACTGAGAATTGCATATTTTGGCAATGCAGAGGAAGATGTCACTTGGTTTTATGTTCCTGGAGTGTTATAGGGTTCCTAAAGAGCTGGAGCTTTCCAGGAGTACTTATTGTAGGATCCACAATTTTGCTGGGAGAAACATTGGCTTTTCAATTTCCAAGCGCCCCTGCCATCATTAAAGTTTCATCATAACCCTGTATTCTTCAACTGAACTCATTTTGTAAAGTAAACACAAAGAAAAAAACCCCCTCACCTTTGATTCAGCACCGAGGTTTGCCTGCTTGTGTGGGCAATGCATTGCAAAATTTATCCCATTGTTTTGTGCTAAGGTATACATTTGAAAATATGATTATTTAAACATTTCAGTACTGATGTACAGGGTATGGGTTTAACATCCTGCATATTAAAAAAGTGAATTTGAAACATTTGGTGAATCTCAGTCATAGTGATACAATTATACATTTTATTTCCTTTTTAGTTTAACATATGGTTCCATTATGAACACTGTTAGTAGTTTTCAGTTTTTTTCACTGAATTAAAATAAAATTAAAAAAAAAAAAGTAGAAATTGCACGCTTAGAGTTGAAATTACTTCTCGACCAATGAAGAAACTTAATTTAACAATAGTGAGATTTTAAAAACTTCTAGGTAGTCTCCTGTTTCTGCCCTGGCTCTGTGAAGGGTCCTCAGCAGAAGAGAAGCTGTACAAAAACCAGACTCATGTCCACTGTGAGCAGGAATGTGTAACCAGACATTGGTCACCCTGTTTGAAATGGGCACTGAAAGAGGCTGATTCCTCTGGAAATGTGGTTCAAATATTTTCAGTCTGAGTACCTATTGGTATTTTTAAAAATGTGTGCCAATGGTTAGTTTAGACTACTGTATCATCAGTCTATATACCTGCAGTCGGCTCTACTGTGTGATTTTAAATATGTAATACACACATATATGAGCAAATATAGAAGAATCATTTCGCTAGTTAGAATTTTGTCTTCGGTTGCTAATTTTGAACCACCTCTCTAGCTCAAAAAATATATCTATTCAGCAGGTTCTGACAATGCCAAAGAAAACTGTAGCATAGAAATTAAAGATCTAAATTGAAGAAAGTGACAATTTTTCATGCTTTAGGGATCTCCCAAGGTGATAAATCAGTGTGAATATTGATATGACGTTAAAATTTTCATTTCATTATTTTATAAACTCAGTTCAGCATTTTTCTTTATGAGAGAAATCATTGGAATAAGGTGCCCAAAAATTACTCTCAACATTGATGCATCACCCTCTACTTCAATATGGACCTAGGCTATGTACCTTTAAGCAGCTCATAGAAACTTCCAGGTTGTGAGTGTAATTATGGGCATATAGTGAACACAGATTCATTTTATATAGGTGTTTTTGTTCTAGCTTGTGAATATCTATCTCTTCATCAACTTCACAGCAAAACTGAAGATAAAAACCAGACACGGAAGTTTAGTGGTTTGAATGGAAGCAAGAGGAAAGAGTTAAACAGTGACCACCTACAAAATTTCTGACAATTTTTATTTTTAAAATACCTGTCTTGTTTGTAAAAACTTGGGATTCTGAAAAGAAAGAACAAAAGCGCTAAGTCTAAGCTAGCAGGAAATATGTAAAAGATGCTATTGCTACCATATCTAAAGAAGTGAGAAAATCTGTGTAAAAATATCCATACTAATGAATTAATTTGAAGGACTGAATAGAAGAAATCTACAGATCTTGGAAACTGTGCATGGAATTGAAATTACTGTAGATAGATGGATCCATCTCTTACTAATCCCTCCACAGTGTCTTTTCAGTTTAAAAAATGTTACAGGGGCTGTTCTATATATGGTATTAGTTTGATAGCTGACATAATTAAATTAGGTTTGCAGAGGGTTGGGGGTTTTTTTTGTTTGTTTGGGTTTTTTTGTTTGGTTGGTTTTTCTGGTTGGTTGTTTCCTTTTTATGCAAGTTCTAATACTGACTTACTTCCCACAGGTGTTTAGAATCTGTCATCATGTTTTCTGCTGAGTTGGCTTTGTTAATTTTAGTGAAAACTAGCTTCTAAAGGATATGTTCCAGAAAGCACACCTCTGCAGTGCTTTGGAAGGGCATCACTGGCCTCCTACTATTACTCATGGATGAGTAATACAAAGGCAAGACCTGGAAGTGTGATTGTTTTCCAAATGCCATAATAATACACGAATTTCTTTTTTTATTTATGTAAAATAGAGGAGGGTAAAATAGCCTAAAAAAAATAAAAATAATTGATAGTGGGTTAGAAGACTGCACTTTCTAGTAGTCTGTTTATCCCCACAGTTGCAATTTTCATGTGCTAATTTAATGCTGAGCTCTTTCTTAGCTTATTAAGCTGCAATTCCTACTTTACAAAGGGAAAAGAAAATCAATCTAGGCATTCTACTCAGTGTATTTTAGAAATGGTTTGAGAAATGATATGATTTTATGACATTAAAATAGGAAAAATAGTGAATTTTACATAATGTGAATGATTAGAATAGGTCCAAAAAAGCATAGATATTGCCGGATATAACATTGTGTTACACATCTCATGTTTTGAACATTTAAGTTCTATTTTATGGATTCTGTCAGCAGGGAATCTAATGTTAACCAATATGTTTTAATGGAGTTGCTGTCGTGCTTCTCTAATGGGGAGATTATAAAATTATAATTAGTGTAATCCTGCCTCTATTACATAAAATGACAAAAATGCCATTTACTTCAGTGGAAACAATATCAATTATGCTGTTGTAATTAACCTTCTTCATCCCTCTTTCAAACTTTCTTCTCTCAAATAACCATGGAGCACTTTACAGCTGGCAACAGAGATTAGGGACAGATTAAACAAAATAAAAGAAGCAGAAGCAGTTGATATCAGTGAACAGAGCAACTCTAACACAGGATCCTCAGGAAGGGAGGGTAGAAAATAGGCTAAAATGAAGTGAACAGTAAAGGGGACTATCTTGCTTTTCACAGACTTTGTAGCATCTCTTAGGAATTGAACTGATAAATTGTGCACAAAGTTTCTTTGTGTGTCTTGCTAGAGTCAGCAAAGCTTTTCTGTGAAAAAATGTAATGGATGGGGAGTGGCACTGCTGAATAATAAAAAAAAAAAAGAATAAAAAGAAGCAAGACACCATTATTGATCAATATAGCCATTTTACTGACTGTGCTACTAAAGTTAATGTGCTGTTCAGAAACCTCTATTCTGAAGAGGGTAAAAGCAAAGTTGTAACTTGTTTTCTCTGTACACGGTTAGAGAAAAATAGGTTAGAAACTTAACAATAAGCTAGAAATTACACTTCAGATTTATTTCCAGTTGTTGATTCTGTAGATTAATTTTCTTGCAATTCACAAAATGATCTGCCTGCTGTGGAAAATAGATTAAATACAAGATGTACTTAGTGACTGTGTACACTCTGATTTGGTCTTCATCTCACTCACAGGAATACATTTTCTCTGATGTGCCTTCTTTTCCTTTATTTGGATCTCTCTTATAATTTGATCCATATCTTTAAATGCCCAAAGTACTGCAGAATCAATAGGGTATTGGAAATACAATATCCTTCCAGGATGGAATAGCTGAAGACATATTAAGATAAAGGGTACATGTAAATCCATGTGCATTTTCTCTTTTCACAAAGCCCAATTTAAATGAGTAGTAAAGTGAAGAGTGGCCAAAGCAGTGACCTCTTAAACCCAGTCACTGGTGAAACTGTGGGGTCAAATCACACTCTAACAAGACAATCGAGCATGGCTTTCACCTGAGGATGAGAATGCTCATCTGCAAGGGGAGAGAGTCTCAACACCTATGAATATTTATGCATTTTGTACAATTATTGTTGCATATAGAACACGAACATTCATTAGTGCAGGAACCAAAACCCCACTTTCCCTCATCCAAGGTAACTGTTCAAATCATTAGAACTCCAAGGTCACATCCAACCCTCAGTATAGGCAATGAATATTTCAGTATGCCACACCAAGTGTAACAACTCCTGCAACAGGCAACAAGGGGACTGAGCTACTTTGAATCTAAAATCCTCTAAATTCACATTTTTACTGTTTTGTTTTCAGTTGTGTGGTTTTTTTTTTTTTTTCTTGTTGTGGTGTTTTTCTTCCCCCAAAAAACATTTGGCCATATATGTTTACACTCCTAATTTGATGATTGTAAAATGTGTATGTTTAAATTACATATAGCTTTTATATTTTCTTTAGCTATCAGTGTCATTCTTCAAATATGAAGATATATCAACCATATGTAGCAACCACTTATATATAATGTTTGACTATATGATATAGATACATGAACAGTATATAGCCTTGGCATTCATTAAACTTCATATTAATGCTTCTTTGGAGTCCCAGCTTGACAAAGGTTACATAGGGATGAAACACTTTTGATACAAGACTAATTTGAGAAACCTCCAACCAAGGTTCCTTTTCTAGTTCTAAAGTAATCTAGATAATTTAAAATGCAAAATGTACATTTTGCACCTCTTCTTTTGCTTCTATCTGAAATACAGTGGAAAGGTTTTGTTTCATTGTTTCTAACCTATGAGTACTGGAAATTTTGAGATTGTATTTCATTAAATTAATCTCTCTTCTGTTTTATAACCCAAAGGTTTGCTTTTCAGATCAGGCACCTAATATCATTTATTCCAAAACTGATGAGTGTTGTCCAATTACCTATTCTTCCACTTGAATAGTAATTGAGTTCTGCTTAAGGACTCTCGTGCATTGTTTAAATAAGCCTGATGGAGCTCTAAAACATTTCTCAAGGACAGTAACAAGGTACTGTGCTTGTGAGACAGCCTCACAAGTAGAAAGAGAATTATGAACTACATTTTATCCAAGTGCCATGGACAGCTGGGGAGTAAGGATCTGATTCCCCTTAAACCTCTTTTATATCATTGGAGTTGCTTGTTGTGTAACTTATTGGAGATCTAAAGAGAATCAGGATCTTTGTGCTTGAGAGAGCAAACTCTGCTGAGGTTTACAGGTGAAATCAAATCCCTCCATCCAAAACCCATAGAGGGTAGAGGTAAAGAAGAGCAGGGTATGGTTAATTATGATACCACATGTTGCTCACATTTATTCTTTTCTCTTCCAGAGCTGTCCAAGGTAAACTACTCTAACAGCTACAATTTTCTTGGATTGCTGCACTGGGAAAGCTGCAGAACTAAACTGTGTACCAGAACCCAACCCTGTCCATTTTCTCTGAAAGGGTTATTACCACAGTTAATTACAAGGGTTATTAAAGGTTATAAATAGGTAATGAACCCTTTCAGGTGCCATTTCTCATGAAAGTTGGATATGACTTTACTTTGCTCTTGGCTTTAAATTCATAAGTGCTAAGGCTGCCTGGTTTTCCACCGGTCTTTTGACACCAGACATGATGTCCAGCAGCAAACGTGCTGTCAGTCAGTCTTACACAGGAATTGTCACCTTTCTTCCACAGTGGAATCAGTGACCTTTCACTGCATGAAGGGAGTTGACATGACAACACACCTTCTATAATTTCTCACAATATATACTTTTTTGCTGCTACAAACATATTGACCTTCTAACCACACAGATATGAGACTGCTGACAGTGTAACATGCTCAGTAATCTTTTTCCTATTGTTCTTTATTAAAAACTATTCCTTTTAAATTTCACATATGTATGTTTAATCATCCAATTGTTTGATAGCTGGCTGTACATTTATATTTTAAAAACACCATATATGATCAGGTTATATATTAATATTAATGATTAATAACATTAATATTTTGTGGTTAATAATATTAATTTAAATTATTCAGATAATAGTCTTTGCTCATGTGTTGCATAATTCTTACTTGCCCTAGTTTACAACAGACTTCTTGGTGATAAGAAATGGCTTATGTTCAAATTCTGATATTTAAATATGCACCTCCTGTCTAGATACATAAACCATCATGATTTGAAAAGTGTTGTGCTGTGTTATGTTGCACTGGATTTTTTTAATTTGCAAAAAGTGGATGCTATGCATGTATGGATGTTTAGAGGCTCCCTGTAGATTTGTTTTTGTGTGAAGACTGTCCTCAGACTTCTCAGGGGCATAGGCTAAGCTGGCTTTCTTGCCCCAATGACCAAGATGAAATACTTGGAGAAGGATGGAGAAATCATTTTGCTGTGCAGACAAGATAACTTCCTCACGCACCATTTTTCAAAGTAGAGTCCAAAAATGCCTGCTGTGCACCTGGTCCTCGTGTCCTTGCCCTGCTCTTTGCCAGACTGACCTAGAGTCAGGTGCTGCTGAGCCCAATGTTTTATTCCCTCTATCATTTCCCTGGTGGAAAGGAGAGTGCTGGAGACCTATCCTGCAGTCACTGCTGAGCTGGGCACTTGGCACTGGACAGCATCAGACACAGGAGGTCTTGAAATTATGATTTTTGCCATCCCTCCCAGCCTAGGAGGGGTCTCAGCAGCTGCCTACATGGCTTATGCTGAAAACTGGTGCCGCTGTTGATATTATCCCTTTTCAGGAGTGGCTCTTCAGCCAAGCAAAAGGGCAACCTTAAGGACAAGGTGCATGGAATCCAGTGCAGTGCTCTTCGCACAAACCTCTCTGCTGCAAAGTTTCAATCTGTATCCCACGAAGTTTAAAAGAGGAAAAATGTGTCCTCTGTAACATATAACAGGATGATTAAACAGGGAAACTTCAGAAAGGCTCTCTTTCATTTTGAAATTGTACAGGTTTTCAGAGCTTCTATTTTGTTCCTTTCTGAAACCTTCAGACTCTTACCAGAAGAAGCCTTTCTGAAAAAGGGAATGAGATAATTTGAGCTATTTGGCAAAGGCCTATTATTAAATTATTCTACTGAAGCTCTTTGCATTATCTCATCTAATGTTTGTTGATTACTTTTAACCTCATACCCAAAATTCGCCTAAAAATACCCTGAAAAATATGAATTATTTTTATTGATGTGGTGGAAAAACTGACTAGTCATCTGGTTCTGTTATGTATTTCTCTATTTTATGCTATATGATTATTAATAATAATCTATATGTGTGGCTTTTCTAGCAGTCACCACGTATTTGTTATCCTGGTAGAGCAGGAAGATGTCCCAAAACTTTAACCAGATAATCCCAGTACCTATTGTTCACTTGCCTGAGGACTTTATTTGTCATCTGCAGTCTTTGAAGCCATTCATATTCCTGCCAGGTTTTGCTAGAGCCAGCAAAGTTTCTGGGTGCTGTTGTTTCCTACTGAGCTGCCACACTGAGCAGATAAACAGGAAATGCACACGTGTGTGCTGAAGGATCTGTCACATGTGAGAGATAAGCTGTGTTTCTTTTTCTGGTGGGTAAATATCCCCCGTTAGATATTACACTTTATCAGGATTTATTTTGTTTGCTTGGGTTTTAGGGGAAGTGGGGGAGGGGCACATCTTCTCTGCATTTTCTCAGTCATCAGTTTTTCATAAAAAGCTTTATCCTTATTAGAACTAAAGCTTCTTTATTTCTCCACAGTCCTATAGAGGTTTCTTAACATGAGACAGTCCTATTTTCAATATAATATTGTTCCTGTACTGTCTGATATTGATTTTTTTCTTATTTTCAACTTTTTTTTTTTTTTTTTACAGGCAAAGTAATTTTTCAGTTTCAGAGGAGCAATATAGCAAAACATATTGCGGGTGAATAATTCCAAGCATAACATAAGGACTTTTTGCTGAACTTGAATGCAACATATTTTTTAAATTCTCCTTTTTTTCTTCCACAATTTTCTTACTTTGTTATTTTAGCAATTCTTTTGCTTCCTTTCAGGAATACCTATTTGGATAATCATGTTTTCTTCCTATTCTTATTATCCTTAACAAGGCCCTGATTCAGGAGTTTTCATAAATAAATATCAAACTTAAACTAAACTGCACTGCTAAATTCTATGATTTGACAATAGCTTCACAATCAAAAGATATTTATGAACCAACTCTGCAATTTTATAATTTCTTATTTAGAAGCTGCCTTTGGTCATTTAATTTTTTACAATTTTCTATCCAGCTGCAACTTGGCTTATCAAATTTTGTTGCCTTTTCCTTCCTCTGTGCTTCTTTATACTCCCTAAAAAAAAAAAAAAATGATGCTTTTTAAAATGTTTTTGTATTATTTTATTAGCACTTCACCAGGAATTATGAAGGTTCCAGGGTCCAAGATGGAACAATGGTGAATGCTTGTCTTTGTCCAGCTGCCTTCAGCTGTGGATATTTTCACAATAAGATTATTCTGTATCTAACATACTCTGATCTTACTATATCCTTTTTCCCTTCCCTCCCTTGCTTTAAAATAGGGAGGCTTTGAGGCATATATGATCTATCCGTTTCTACTTTCTTTCAATAGCATAATTATAGACCTATGAATCACATAGTTTTGGCACGTTAATGGAGTGAACTACCACATTTAAAAGAATAGATATTGCTGGGCTATGTTCAGTGCAGGTATCCTCCTACTTGAAATAATCTCTGTGAGTTTTGATTAGTAATTATAAGATCGTTCACTTCATAATTATTCAGATTTTTTTTTTCAGCTGTAGAAAAAATATTGTATTTCTTCCCATAAATTTGCAGGATATTCATAAATACAGATAGTGTCTCATATAATCTGTAATATATACATGCATGTGTGTGTGTGTGCAACACCTGAAATCAATCAGCTAACACTGATGGTAAGTTTTGAATGGCTTGGTTGTTTAGTTCCAACAGATTTCTTTATAAATGCAATAAAAAGTTTTCTAAATGTAAAAGTCAGCCTTAAAAAAAGACACTTCAATATAAAATACTCTATTATTTGGGGCAAAACTGTTGAAATGCTTTTTTGCCGTGCTGGGCTTTCAGCACTACTTTCATTATAGACTTCAGAGAGGCAACCCTAGATAATTGTCCATGAACAGACTTGGTAGAAGCAATTAATTCACTAATAATGTCAGTAGTCAGGGTCTTTTAAAATGGATCCCAAATCTCCAGAGGAATAAATGTCAATATCTAATACCCTTTTGTCTTACACTAATAAATTTTCTGTAACAAAAAGTGGAGGACTATTAAATAAGTCTGTGGGTCAAATTCAGACCAGCAAACTGATGCAAATCTCTCATTAAGCATATGACTTATGCTTAATTATAATAAATTCATTATAATTTAATTTGAGGTTTTAGGTTTGAATAACTTTTTTCAGTTACAAGTTTTTTGTCCTCCAATTCTGTAAATAATTTTCAAAAGTATTTACTTTCTGCAGTAAAAAAGGTTTGTTGATTTTCCAATTAAAAGGGTATAAAAATCCAAAAGCAAAAAATATTTGTTTTTTGAATTCTTCTTATAAGCTCCACAATGACAGTGATGCTATCCACAAGTTTAAGTTATGTGACTAAAAATACAGTGCTATACTACGACCTCTATATAACTTGAAAAGATTAAATCCTTTCAGGTAGAGTTGTGCTACAGTGTACAAATCTCTGTTACTATAAAAATTATATATACTGTTTGCACATAGGTTTACAAGAGAAATTAATTGCACAGATGAGAATTTATTCCAAAAGTGGAAGGAACAAAGAAATAATTTCTTACAGGACTTAAATGATGAATACATTATTTTAATGATATCTTCAGAATCCTTCAGGTTGGTTTAAGATCCTGGCAATTTATGGGCCAATAACAATGTCTAAATAAAAGAATTAAAAAACACCCAAACCTGTGAGATAAAGACCAAAGAGATGAATCAAACTGTGGGGGTTTACTGGTAAATATTATCTAAAGGAGGAAGGGAGAGCCAAGGATTCTGCAAGTAAAGAAGTTTTCAAAATGAGCAAAGTCCTCTGGATGGGATGATGAGGAACCATATGATGCATTATCTATTATCTAGGGAGACAATTAACCACTATATCATCCATAAATGCACATATAAGAGTTTGAGGCAGATAGGGTAAAAGGGCCTATTACCCTTCCTCTTGCTTTAGCTGTCATTATGGGCTGCCATTACATCCATTTACCCATGTTTCACTTTAATGAGTGCACAAAGATGAATAACATAAACAACTGAATGAGGCTACAGTAAAGATAGTTGAAATTTTTGTATTAAAAATATCCGAAGAAAGGATTTATGTTCTTACTTGTGGGGGATCAAATCTCATCCACTAACCATGGGGTGCAAAGTGCTACAGACAAAATACCTGATCTGACCTGGTTAATAGGATTATTTTTATTATGGTCCTTCAGAAACTGTCTCTTGCCCATTCTTGCATCATTCATTCTTTTCTGTTTGCCATATCTGCAGTACTACTGGATCCATTTGTTACTCCTCTGTCACAGCATCCTACTTTTTTCTTAAAATTCCTTATTGTTTATTTAGAGTTCACTTAAAATTAGATGTTCACACCAAGACTGGAGACATTTGTAATATGCTAATCTACTGGAATTGACCAATATTTGTTTCTATTTCTAAATAAATATACATCAGTAGCTCTGGTTTGATTTTTTTTTTTCCCCTTTCTCAACTCAATCATTTCCTCTGCAAAACGGGTGAAGAAACTCTGCTTAACAGGTGTGAAAACTCGTTGACATTGATAAGTAAATGACTAAGCCAGTGCTATATAATGTGAGGCAGAGGGTTGCTTTGTTGGGCTTAGGTGCTGAAAGGAATTTAAAAGCTAGTGGGAAAAAGCAGCCTAGAAGCTTTTTGTGGCTCTTGCTGTTTCTTTTCCAGTTCATCTCTTTGAAGGGGTACCAGTAGCAGGTCTTTGTTTCAACAACACAAACAAAGAGCCATTTTCAGTCTTGTTTTCCAGCTCCAAGAGCTGAGTTGGAAGTAGCTGGACAGACAGGGAAAAGGAGAAGCACTTCTCCCACCACCAAGC
>JAWWLV010000001.1:7446147-7459311 GCA_035041135.1 Platyrinchus mystaceus
TTGAAAATAAAACATTTCTGGGAAATACACAAATTTTGGCAGATTTTGTTTTCAGATACTTTAATATCTTTAAGGCCAAAGCATTCAATTTAACCATTTTCAAAGTGGAATATTTTTTTTCTTGAAGAACAAATTGTTGGTAATTATTTTCAACAACAGCTTTAAAATGCTCTAGTAGCCTTCATGAAGCTGAATCGCAATAAATATTTAGTTGGGTTTTTTTTTAAGTGTAACATCAGAATTAAACACTGTATTAGTCTCATTCTTGGTTTTTTAATAACCTGGGTTTAATTATGTTTTTCTTCTGAGTGGGGACTAAATGTCCCAAAGTCCAATATTTGTCAAACAGATAATTGGATTCCAAGGTGCAGTGTGTGTTTCTTGGTTAAATTTCACTTTTATGAAGATAACTGACTGACAACAGTTCCTAATTGGAGGATTCTGTAAGGGTGTAGATGGTATCTGTGAAGGGCAAGAATTTTGACCTTTGTGGAAAGCACTTGTGCATGTCACTCCATGGTTCAACAGGACAAAGCAAAAGTGCAGGCCAGTGGGAGTAAGAGTGTATTGAAGACCAAGAAAAACACTGCCCAAAGCATGCTGAGTAATTTTCTAACAAAAAGCTCCCCACACAGTCAGGGATGTGTCTTGTTTTATGTAGAGCTGAGCACTTGTTTGCTAAGTGCCACTTGATTGCTAAATGCCGTGGACAAATTAGTAGCATTCATGAGAGAAGGAAATAATTAAGATGATGATTGATGCATTCATGGAGGTCTTGAAGTGAAACATCCCAAGTCCTGGTAGTCAAACCACACCTTTTCTGCAAGCTCACACGCCTTATCATCATCTTGTATCCCAACGCATCTGCACTTTCACTTCATTCTTTTGAAGGATGCGGCTCCTCCTTTTACGTCTCTAATTTCAACATAAGAAAACTTTGCATCTGTCAGGAGGATTAAGATATGACAAATTTGCAGCTTTTTATGCAGATGACAAAAGCTGATGTCTGGTGGGGAAATTCTGTGCGGTCCTTTTAGTGGGTGTGGGGATCGAGTCCCGTGGGATTTGTTTAATTTGGAGGTGAAATACTGACTAAGAGAGATTAAATCTTCTGGAAGATTTTGGTTGCTAAGTTATTTTAAGCATAAGAGTTCCTTCTCCTTTTCCAGTAGGAAAAGTGAATAATAGCTAATTAGGCCCTTAGGGATCAATTTTCAAAACAGTGTGCAGAAAGTGTGAGCACAAACCTTATTTGTTAATGGGGTTTTTGAACATCCCTCCTGTGATTTTTTTTTTGAAAATTTAGAACAAGAAAACAGCAACCTTATTGGAGAAGCACATCTAAATATATAGAATATGATATCTTTTTCTTCAGGGCATTAGATAGATGACATACATTAAGACCATAGAGTTTTTCTGTGGTCATTATGCTTTACTTCCTCAAACCTGTAAACTTAATGAAATAAAATAACCTGTGTGGGTCTGTAGAAGGAATCAATCCCGTGGTTCTTACCTACCTCCTCTTTGTTTAAAGGGGGAAAAGCAACAAAAGACTAATCACTAAATTTTGTGATGAAAAAAATTATTCAAAAATAAAATAAACATTATGAAATGTAACTGTAAAGATTATGCAAGGTATTTAGAATGAAATAACAGAAAGCATATAGAAAGATTCCATGGTAATATTGGATCTAATTCTCCATTTAAACTGTTGGGAAAAGGTTCTTTTTCATTGCATAGGAAAAGGCAGTAAATGCATGTTATTTTTATATAATGTTAAATAGGAGGGGGAAAATGTGATTCAAGAAATATGTGGATATTAAAGTATGCTAATGGAAGTGATTATTATCATTTATAGTAATGCTGAAGCTCATGATTACAAGAAAGGATCTAGTGGTAGGTGGATGCATTGGAGACAAGGCAAAGCTGATTCAGGGGACATTCAGCTGTAAACTGAATGCAGGGTATAATTTTGTGGAGTGTGCTGTGGCCTTATGCAGCTCTCTGCTCTCTCTAACTCATTTCTGGCCTGGTCAGAATGTGGGCAGATCAGGTCAGATCTGTTTGCACCTTCACATTTCAGTAAGCCTCAAAAGTTAGATTGAGGATCTGAATCCAGGAGACTGGATACTGCTAACACATATTTACATTGAGGAGCAGACTCATCAAAGCCTGGCTGTGGAAAATGAATGTTGAATATGCTGTATATATCTTCACTAACTATGCATTACATATATATTTGTTCTGAGAAGTGTACAAATCAAGAAGGGAAGTAAAAAATTACATTTGAAATACTTAAGTTTTTATTGTGTCCAAAAGAGAATCCATGCACCAAAGCTTTTAAAATGAGAATCCATGCACCAAAGGAAAATAGAAAGAAATAGAAAGGCTGTAACATTCTGTTTCTATTTTACTCACAATAAAAGCAAAAAACAAAAGTAAATGGAGCTTAGACCCCAGTAGGTCAATGAAGGTTTGACATTGATTTTAGTGGAATCAGGATTTTGCCTTAAATTACTTTCCCATGGATGCAAACGAAAATTGTAACTTAGAAAATAAATGTAGGTCTGCTGAACATCAAGCTGGTGTCTTATCAGCATGAGTTCTTCAGTCAGTTTTAGGCAGTTTTGCTGATTATAAAACAATCTAAAGAAATCAGCTCCTTCTATGCTTTTCCAACCACAAACATATAATTGTGATATTCACAGATAATGAACAATCACACAATTCCAACCCACACTTGTTAATAAAAGCTTTTGGTTTGATATACTTGAAGCTTCTATAAATGACAACAATTTCTGTCCTTAGCAGAAAAAGATATGTTGTCTTAAATATTTCATTGCTCAAGTGGCATCTATTATCTAGAAAATATTAGATTTCCCAGGGAATATAAAAGATATTTAAAAATATGTGAGCATAGATAATAATTATAAATTGGTGGTTTTAATTCTTAATGTTACTGGACAGTAGCCTAACATGGCAAGTTTCATTACTTTAGATATTGTTTTGACCTAAGTGCGCAATTTTTTCCTTCAGTGCTCATTTAATGGAATAGTACAATAGTCTCAGGGTATTTATATTGCAGTACATGATTGAAAAGTTCAGAATGTGCATTTGTTGCAGTTACATTGTTTTATTACTGAATATTGAAACTCTGGCTTTCAGAATGCCAATTTTAGATGGTTTGTTATATATGTTTACATTTGGTATAACGGGTTACTAAAGTGCTAACTCAAAGGATCCTTAGTACTAACTAAAAATGATGTGATTAAGTGCTTAATTTAAAATCTTTTACTTTCAAAGACAAATATGTATCTCACAAATCCCCTACATTTCCAACAAAAACTATCTAGGATGTCAATTATCATATTGACACCATTAAACGATGATGTAAGTCTGCACTCCAGTTTAAGGGAGATTCTAATATAAGGAATTATTACTGGAGCTCTAACATTTCCTGGTATCTGAATAAATGCATTTGTATTTAGCTATGTCTTCATACTTTGATAACTTTCATAAATAATCTTATAATTAATCTTTTGTTGTCCCTTTTCTTCTTTTACTCCTTGATCGCAAGGTCTGAAAGTCAATCCTCTCTCTTAGGTACTGCATGCACAGCCTATAATTGTTGAACTATCTAGGATAGATAGTCTACATGGAATAATTTTTCAATAATATGTCTTCCAGATGGACATTCATGGTTCAGGAATATATATATATATATATATACACCTACCAATTTTGTAACTGTATTAAGTTAAGCTACTAGGAACATCTCTCCTTCAAAACTCCTTATAGGGTCATTGTTGAAACAATTTAATTTTTTTTTTCACATCTTTGTTTAGAGGAGTTGCACCACCCACAAGCACTGAAAGAAGATAGTTCTTCCCCATCCTACTTTGGCTTCCATTAGGTATGGGTGCACTCCAAAGTTTCTGTTCTTTTCACACAATTTCATAGCTTACAAATGCATACTTAAATTTAATAGAAACAGAAAGTATTTCAATGTTTGGAGCAATTTTCCAGTAGGTGATATGGATTTAGTTTCCCTGTCTGCAAAATTGAGATGACTGGTCTTCCTGTGTGTCACCCACTCTCTATGCATATTTTATATTCTCTCTCCTACAAATGGTTTACAGTGTCCAACAGCATGATCCCTTCACATTCCTGAATACTAACAATAATCCTTTTCCATAGACTATAGATTTTTTTTTTAAATTTAATTTAACCAAGACTTAAATGGATAAAATTTCTCAACTTTTCCATGCCTTGTTCCTTTCTGACTACTTCTTAAGTCACTTTCAGCAACCTGTCATAGATCCATAGACCCTTGTCCAGATCATTGATAAAGATAGTAAACAGGACTGACCCCAAAACTGGGACGTGCCTGGGGAACACCACTTGTGACCAGCAGCCAGCTGAATGGTTGGAGGTCACTCTCTTCATCACAGCCCTGGGCCTTGCCATCCAGCCAGTTTTTTTAGCCAGCAAGCAGGGCACCTGTCCAAGTCATGAGAAGCCAATTTCTCCAGGAGAATGCTGTGGAAAATGGTTTCAAAGGCTTTACTAAAATCTGGGTAAACAACATCCATAGCTTTTCCCTCATCCACTAAGCAGGCCACCTTGTTGGTCTTACTGTGCATGTAGCATGTGAGACATTCTCTGTATTTTCCTGTCTCTGACCAACCTGCAGAAAATCTTTCCAGGATCATTATTATTTTCCTTCCTATTACAAACATAATTCTTCCCCTTCTCCCTTGAGTCAGTGTTATTTTACTTCTAACCTTCTGAAAATTTGATGCCAAATCAACTACCTTACTAACTCATTAAGACCTTCCACCAATGAGCTTTTTTCCCCCTTGCTAGTGTTCCCTTGTGCACATACTAGTTCTCTAATACTTATCTCTGGTCCTTTTGTCTGCTTTCTATCTTGCCTAAGGTACCCACATCACCTTTACTACCTTTACCGCTATTTTTTAATTTTTTTCTATCTGGCCATGTGTGCCAGAAGGATGAAACTCCTTTCCTACCACCTTTACCACCTGCCAGAGTTGAGCTGGGTTTTGTACTGTGAACTACTTGATTAGTATTAATGTAGCATAACCAGGCTTTTAAAGACTTTTTCTAGCCTTGAAGAAGTTCTCACGTGACCCATATACTCTAAGGGTTCATAATTTCCTAAAGTGACAATCAAGCTTCCTGTTCCTCTTTGAAGCACTCTTTACAACGATTCTTCAAGTTCCTACTTTGTCTTACAAACAGGAGTGCATTAGGAAATGCTGATAAGTGCACTCAGGTACTTGTCTAAAGGTACAAATGTGTAAGTGCTGTGACCGTGTGTGACAGGAAATATCTGCAGTGAGAAGCTCACCAGGCTGTTGTTACTACTGAAATCCCAGTATCTTTCAAAGGAATAAATATAATAAAATGAGCATTAGGACATAACAAATACTAGTTGGCACCGCGAGTTTTGAAAGGATGAACAGCTGAATATCAAGCTCAAATTTATCCTCCAAATAAGTTTGGTTTATTACAGGTACACTGTAAGTTGGGCCTAATGTTTATGTATTACTAAAGTCTGGTAAAAACAGTACCCAGAAGCATTAATTTGTAATGTATTGCAGTGAATGTAGCACCGTGGTGCTGACATGTATTGATTAATTTGCCCTCCGAGGAAAACATCTTTGATCAATTGATTACCTTGCTAGGGTACTCCAGAAATTACAATAATATTTGAATGACACCTGGTAATTATCATAGGTGAAGACTGTTTTTTTTTTGTCTAGTGACCTCAGAGATCCAATTTCCTGAAATAATGCTAATGCATTTTTCTCATTAGCGACTTCTACGGTATATAAAACCAGCAATAAAATCAAGAAAATATGAATAAAAAGAAGTAAAAATTAGTTGAAAAACTTTCCTATGTCAACCCCTCAGATTTATTGGATGACTGATTGTGGATCCTGAATCTCTATCTTCATTCTTCAATTACATTTACAATTTACATTTACAATTATTAATTTACAATTACATGTACAATTATTATTTTAAATTTAAATATTATTATTAAATTTACAATTACATTTACAATTATTATCTAGTTGATAAACTGGAGAGTGTGTTCAGAAATAAAACTTAGGTTGTATACCTTTTAAAGTAGAGGCAATCTGCAGACCTGAATGCCAAAGTTGCTGTATCCTTCAGGATTGTTTTAATTGTCCTTATGCAATTAGTGGATTTTTCTCTCTGCATGTCTGTTATAGAACGTATTTTTCAAAGATAGAGATAAGCTATGCATCCAGTGAAGTACAGTGAAAATTGTATTATTATTGTTACATATTTGACAGTGAAATACTGTGTGATCTGAAATTATATTTCACTGTTAGAGAATGATAAATACAAAGAAAAGGAAGAGTGGAGGAGAGATTACTATCTGATCTTTCAAGGAAATAAACTTCTAAAAATATCCCCCTCTTTAGTTTTCTTTTAAAGCAGCCTGAACAAAGAAAATGCACGTGTTACATTTGTCATACCACAAGCTGTCTACAGGTATAGTTTGCACCCAAGCTGTGTAAAATGTGAGGTGGATCATCTGAGTCACTGCTCTTATAAAGTTTACTCTGTCTCTGAAGGGATCATGAGGATATTTTAAATTACTAACTGTAATGCCTGCACAACTTAGTTAGCATTTGTTTGTGGGAAATCCTGTGAGTACAACATTATATATGTGGCTAAGGTAGATTTTGCTTGATGTTCTTAATGCAGTGGTTAAAAAACTTACTCTCCTGAAGGATTTTTTTGAATAAGTAATGAGCACGACTGAAATTTGGGGCATTAGGGTTTATTTTGGTATTGATTCCACTCTTTCATATGTCAGCTTCTGTCAGCATATCCCAAGGCACAGAGCTCTGGTAGCATCAACATCAGAGGAAAAGACTTGAAGAAAGTTGTCTTCACAAAAGATGCTGTCTCATTCTCCAGTTATTTGATTTAGAGATGGAAAGTCTACTCCTCACACACACTATTTTTGCCTCCTGGAGGCAGCCTCGAGGGAAAGACAGCTAAAGCACAGAGATGCTTTTCAGAGGAAGAAGTTCCATCTTCACTAGTGTAGTCTTCAAATAAAGGTGAGAGTGACGTGGGGTTGCGTGACTTGGGCCAAATGTGCATGGATCAAAACTTGGATCATTCTGGTTCATGTTTAAAGTGAGTTTTGGTGTACAAGGATCACTTCATTTTCCAAAAGTTCATCTCCAACAGGGCAAATTGTTCTTGATGAGTAAAGCAGCTGCCATACTGGTTGCCAGAGGGTTGTGAAGTTTAATAGACATTTTAAATTTTAGATTGCTCTGGCTCCATGGAGAAGTTTGAGCTGTAAAATAATGAAATGACAGAAATGGCATGAAGTCCTGATGTCTTCACCTGGAAGGATGCAGATAATTGAGTTGGACTGAGTTGCTGGAAGCTTATTGTCTTGGTGCACTTTATAGCAAAATTAATATGCAGCCAGAAATCCTTGCATCCTAACAAAACTGTGCACTTTTATAATACAGTGAATCTAAACATTTCCAGGGAAGCTTTCAAGAAGGATATAACTTGAATGTGAGAAAGATGTTCTGAGGGCTAGCACATCATACAACATTTTCTAGGCATAAACATATACATCTGTTTGAAACATATGTACATCTATTTGAAGATTAAAAAAAAATGTGCAACTTAATGTAAATTTTAAGCCAGTGTAGAGGATTTTAGGAAGCCTGTGTTTGAATAAAAGCTCTCGGCATAAGAGCAAAGAGTATGCCTAAAGTGTGCCTAAAGATGTTCTCACCCCACGGGCAGATCCTCAAACACCATGGCATTACAGGTGCCAAGAGGGTAATTCATGACGTGGTCCATGACTGGCCACTGATCCCAAGTGATAAGAGAGGGACACAGCACAAAGTTACAGAGCTCTAATCTTGCTTAACCTGACATGATTTTTATTTGCAAGAATTAATGTATGACATAGGAAAGACAAAGAGAAAGTAATTAGCTGCTCTTGGGTTTAATTTTGGAAAAGTCATTTAAAACAAACATTTGGACTACTTCAGCATAAAATGAGTATGGGATCAGACTCAGATGTTGAAACCAATTGCCTTTGTAGAAATTGCTCCCTGAATTAATATGAGCAGCTGAAAAATTCTTTGCTTTGTTGTAGGAAAAGGTAAAGTACAATTATTAGAACACTGTAGTTGTTGCTGTACTGGGGTGATTAATCTGTAGCTGAAGCCTTGAAGAATACAGTTAGTTAAGTCCCTTTTCTCACATTTGCATCAGGCAGGCATTGTCAAACGCCTTCAGACTGCGTAGGGGATAAAAGGCAGTGATGGTTTGAAGTTATGTCATGCTAAGTAAACACCCACATAATGGTATGTATGAGAAATATCCTACACAGAGTTCTGGGAATCTTGAGAAGATTTTAGCAGCTCCTGCAGCTCTGTATATGACAAGATCAAAACCAGGGAACCTGCCACAAGTTGTACGTACACAGCAGTGACTGCGCTACAGTCAAGAGCTACCTGAGCTACCATTAAACCGTGGGCACTGTTAGAGAAGCACGAAGTTTAAGATGAAGTATTTTACCATGATTTTTAAGGCAGAGAAACATATAAACTCCATAAACAACAGCAGTGTTTTAAATAATTATATGGAAGCTAGTTCAGATGTTTTTCATTACACCAGACATAACCAAGTGATGTATATTTAAACAAAACAAAACCCCACTAGAAATAAGAGACATTCCCATCACCTCCTAAGGGAGGGTCTGAAAGAAACAGATTGACTTTCAGACACATGATGAAAAGCTCCTCTGATTTTAGTGGGGCTGCTCTAGAAACTTCTAGCTTAAACCAGGTCAGATTCCAGCCCTTTTTTCAGACGATCAATCAACAGATAAACAGAGGCAAAAAAGATCACAGCCATGGATGAAGGTGGGATGTTTGTTACTGAGGAAGAAGCATATCTGGGAAAGCTGTGACAAAGGAAACTGTTTTTATAGTGCTTGTATCTGAAAAACCATTCCAAAAATTTTAATATCTTGCAATATTTTTACTAAGGTTTGCCATGTAGGAAAAATTCTCTTTGAGGAATTCCATATGACTTTGCAATCCCCATCAGCATATTGTTTCCTTTTCAATCTGTTTAGTGATGCATTCATCAAAAATTTAGGTGCTGAGATTTTTGTGCAGTCTAGATAACTGTGAAAAAAACCTGTTTTCAGGTATTTACAGCATAGTGCATGAGGAGGAAAGTGTGTGGGGAAAAAGCATGAACCACCATGTTTCAGCAACAATAACATTCCACTTTAGTTACGAAAATCTTGTGATTTGAAAAAATACAGTAGAGAAAAAGCAATGTCAAATACTGGGTTTGTGTATGATATGCAGTTTACAACGCCGGATCATCCTTTGGTTTTCCCACAAAAGAAAAAATGTAGATACAATTAAGTATATACATGGTATCAGCATTAATTTAAGAGTAAGTTAAGTGATTCTGGATCAGGAAATTAGATTATAATGAACTCAGTGTGATTTCATTGAGGTAAAAGAAATTTAAACTTGATAACTATTCATAAGAATAATAGGTACTATGTTAGCATTCTGTTTCCCTGGAGGTAAAAGAGCCTTGACAGGACTGTTTCTCTAATTAAAAAGCTGACATGACTGTGTCCTATAGGATTTTTTGGCTTCACTAGAAAATTTGCAGTCATCTGACATACATGTTCTTCTATTCCTAGTGGATAAACAGGTCTAATTTAGTATATACACATACAATTCAATCTCTCCATGGCTCTCTTGGAGTGGAAGTTTGCTAAACTGTTTTTAAAACAGATTTAAATCAAAACTGTTGGGCACAGGATCTTATAATTCAAGCTACATATTTCTAAAGGAAAATGTCAAGATACTCCATCAGTTTGGAAAAGGGAGCAGCTATGGGATAATCACAGACATTGGGTCAGATCTGAACACTCTATAATTGTACCAAGTCCCTTTATTATTGAACAGATTCTAAATTATTTGATGAAGCTGTTGCAAATTGGATTCTATCTAGACTTGACAGTTAAAAATATTTCTAACTCTTTAATTCAATTTTCCTCCTCTTTCCAATGAAATAAGACCTATATTGACCTTAAAAACTGAGGCAGTAAAATATTGAGTGGATTTGCACATAGATCTGTGGGCAGCTATTACTGTATCTACAATTAATTAATTTGGAGTGGTGATCAGTACGATGGATGTTTCAGTTTAAAAATAACTATCAGAACATTTGATTTTAATTCGTATCTATGCACAAAACTCTTTCAACCTTGAAATATATGTTAAAAGTCAATATCAGTGTAAATAAAAAGTCCAGTAATTTTCTCACTATTTTATATTTCTGTGCTCCCATAGATGACCTTTCCATGACTCAAAGCATTTTCTTGGGAGGATGCTGTCTGAAATATAGCACATGAAAAATGTTTTCTAGATGATCATCTATGCTAAACTGATGAACAAATAAGCAAGGAAGAAAATTTCCAAGCATTTTGACAGAAAATTTGAGGCACATTTGAAGACAAGATATAATTAGAAGGGTCTGACCTTCCACAAATTGTGAATACTTTCCAAGTATGTAACTTTTATAAAGTCTTATATAGTCTGCTTTAGTTAGAGTTTTGCAGTATTATTAATCATCTATCAAAAACCCCAAGGGCATGATAGAGGAGTTAATTGTGACAGCTGAGTCCTGGGCTTGTAGGCTTTTCCAGTGGCTGTTGTTTGCACCCTTTTCTCTGTGTTCCCACACTGTTTTTCCAGTGTGGGATTATTCCCAAGGAAATACACAAAGCTGGCAGCAGGGGCAACAGACCCAGGCATTTGTTAGACACTGCCAAATCTGGAGGTTTCCATGAGCTATCTTCAAATAGAGATGGAGCACAGGGTAAATTTTGTCTCTAGAGTCTTAGACTGAAAGCCTGAACTGAATACAGACTGGAATTTTAATTCCACAAATACACAGTACAAGGAACATTGCATAGGAACACTGCACATTTGCAGTTTATATAATTATATAACCAAGTCTTTGAGAGAGAGCTATAATCTTCCTAAACATTAACACTCGTACCAGAGCTCTAAGGTACCATAGAATGTGGAGGAGGCAAACAATCCCAGAAGCTGTAGGGAAGAAGAACATCTATTTTCTAAAAGTTATTTAAGGGCTGTATTTATTTTTGATTCTCCTCTCCATTTACCTGCCTCTACTCTTCTATGTTAAGGTTATCTAGCACTTCTGTGGAAAACTGACTTCCAAGCACTAACTGCTGACCTTCTTGCACTTTCTTTTTCCTTATCTCTTCTGTTTTTATTACTTTTTCTCAATTCTGCTTTAATTATAAAGACCTCTTACTATCTGGTTCAGCTTGTACTAGCAATGCTTTTGACAATGTGTTCTTTTGAGCACCCTTAAGGAATAGCACAAGTGCTTTTTTTTCTAGTGATGGCTAAAAGTTCATTCCAGTTCATGCAAATAATTGGTTCTCTTTCTCATTAATACCAGTGTTTATTGTGTCAAACTTCACTTTAAGTCATTTGACTTTCAGCAGACAGCAAAATGATGTAGTACATCATTTAAGGGACAGAAGAACACAGGAAGGAATAGGGATTTGTTCTATATGTTATTTTGCATTCCTTTCAGTGCTTCCCTAAATGTGGCAGAGAGCTGAATCAGATTTTGTGTTCCCTTCGAGTGATTATTCCATGAGATCCCATTGCCTTTATAATATGAAAATTCCCTTGCTAGGAGAGATGTACTCCATCCTTTAGGTAAGGTAGAAGCAAATATATTACCCAGCAATGTACATTTCAGGTCACACTTAGACCTAGTCCATAGCAGAACTGATAATTTTACGTTCTTAGAATTAATGGATTGCGTGAGTATTGATTTTTGCTTTTGTTTATTTGTTTGTTTTTGTTTTTTAGTCCAAGAGGCCCTGGTATATAAATTTTTTAGCAAGTTTTATTCAGAAATTTCTAAGTCATTTACTAACTAACAGCTAGATACTTTGTGAACATTCTTCTAAACTTATGTAAGTCATAAAACCTATTTATAGTAGGTTAAAAAAACCTTCAGTGTTCCTGCTTTAAATGTTTTCAGAAATATGGTTCCTTCCAGGATGTTCCTTTTTCAGTGGTACAATTCCATTTTCTAACATATGCATTTTCTCACTTTATACTAGTGTGGAGTCAGAGATTTTACACAAGGCGTTGTAATGTCCATTAGCATAAACTTTCATAATTGTAAGTGACCCCATTTTAAATCATCAGGACTCCTTCTGGGTAGAATTAACCAAACTTCTACTCCTTGAGAAGCACCAGCATCTTAAAAATGTTTGTTGTGGTCTATCATAATAAAAGATAATTCATTATATCTCTGTCAGAATAAAATTCTTATGAGCTTAAGGAAATTTCAGTCTTCACGTGTTATGTGCTGGCATGAAATAGGATATCCAAGTTCTCCAAATCACTCTGGAACATCCAGGGTTTTTTGGGGGGTTTCTAATTTGGAGGTGGGGGCTGGTGGTGTCAAAGCCTGAAGAGTCACCCATTACTGAATAGGGAAAATAGACACATTGAAGCCTAATGATCCAGAAATAATTTGTACTAATCTGTTTTCACTATTTGGGGTATGCATTCCAAACTGTCTTGCCAAAAGACCCAACATATTCTAACAAAAGACAAGCTAATTAATACTGAGTGTAATATTTGCAAGATCACTGTACTTTGAAAGTTAATTTGTAATCCTTTGACATTGTTGAGCATGTTGCCTGCTAAGGGCAGCAAAAGAGACAACTACATGGACCACATTTATTGAGGTAAATCCTTCCTGTCAAGAGAAACGTTAGTCTATATACACTCATACACTTCAAATTATAATTGGAAAATTGTTCATTAATGAGTTCAGTATTTTCATGGCACCACCTACATTTTTTCCCTTTATTATCAGAATATTAGGCCTTATATATATGCTTCAGGATAAGTGAAGATTTTGTGCAGTAGCACATTGGCCACACTGGTACTTAAATCCATGGCTGTGTTTCTACTGGGGCTCTGATGTCGAACTTGAAACAAATCTGAATAAGAGAATCAA
>JAWWLV010000001.1:7459411-7478450 GCA_035041135.1 Platyrinchus mystaceus
TGGTACTTAAATCCATGGCTGTGTTTCTACTGGGGCTCTGATGTCGAACTTGAAACAAATCTGAATAAGAGAATCAACACAACAATTTAGAAGCTAATCTCACAGGTTTTATATTTATTTTTTTAATAAAACTTACCCTTTTGATGTCTTTCTAAACTAGACCTCGGAGGCCTCTAGCAGAAGAAGAATCAAGTTCTTCTCATTCTCATTCATTATGCATCAGTTATTTAAAAAATTAGCTTGCTAATAATACCTGGCAATTGGCCATACTGGTACAAAATCTTGTATTTATGAAGTTTCAGTGTAGCAGACTCAGATTCCGTGGTCAGACTCAGATTTCTGGAGAAATAGTGTAAATTATTTTCTTACAGTTGTTTTATGTCTCATTTTCCTCAGTATGAGATGACAGAGCTGGATCCTGAAAGACTCTTAAATCACTACTATCATTAGATACTGAAAGAGCTCCACTGCTCATAGGATGGAATATATATGTACCCTGTCTTCAAACTCTGGGGTCCAATCTTCCAGGATTCTGAATATAACACATAAAGTGAAAACCAAATAAACAAACAAACAAAAAAACCTGTATCACAAAGTGAATTAGAAGGAGATTCCTAGGCAGCAACATGGAACAAAAGGAATTATCAAGGAGTTTCTCTTAAATATGTGGTCTCTTAGATGGCAAAGAACAAGTAACATGATGAATAGTAGCAGTATCTTCTGGCACCAACTGGTGCTGTTGCAATGTTACTCTATATTGGCACAGCACAAGGGCTGGAGAATTGCTGTCTTTTTTTTCTTGTGACATATCTGTCGTGGAGAGAACAGTCAATCCAGCTTCACAGTGTGTCTGACAGCCTTGATGTTGCTGCATTTTTGGTGTGCCTGCTCTGATCTCCCAGCTTCTGCCTGGTTATGTCTCATGATAGGCCTGAGCCCCTGCATAAGGAAAGGGATTTTCTAGAGAGCTGCCCCTGTTTAAAGCTGTCCCTCCTTATAAAATTGTACATGTCTTTACTGCCTGTAGGGCACTGTAGACCTGATTCAGCTCCCAAAGCCAGGAAAGTCCTTGCTGTGACTTTAGCAGGAGTTGAGAAATTATCTGCAGATGATGATATATGTATTGTGTAATAACAATGTCAGCTAATCTAAGTTGTTTTCCTTTGTATACAAAGTGGCAGTGCCTTTGTGTCCTTTGCAGCAGGGAAATGGACAATAGAACCACCAGGGGCTTGGTTTTGGGATCATAGCATCAAAGAAATTGGGAACAACTTGTTAGAGTACTTGCCACTGACAGGGCTCTTTGGCTGTGAAGTGGCAATTTCAATAATTTTGAAATTTACTCCTAAATATTCTTGTCTGTTAGATGTAACATTTGCACTGTGGAAAAGGAAATATCATTTCTAAAAATGCAGAAATGTAGCAGGGAAAGAAAAAGTCTATTTCCAGAAATGTTTCCAGCATAATGAGTCTATTGGAATCTTTCAACCATAACAGGTTATCCATTTAATAATCATATCTGGTTATACCCACTTCCTGGATAATGGGGACTATGATTTTCAAACTATTAAAATGATGCATTTTATAGGTCTTTACCTCACTGATTTTAAATGAATTATAACCATATTGAGGAGGTTTTGAATATCTGTCACTAAGAAAGTCTTCAAAATAGATTGTCAGGTAAATTAAAGCTGTAGTAAAGCATAGATATTTCTCTTTTATGAGTGACCACTTTTGAGATATGTTGAAAAGGGGTGGGTTCTGAGAGTGCCTTGTCTTATATGTTCTTTGAGTTAGATTTTATATTCAGTCAGCTGTCCAAGTGTTCTGCTAATGCTGAGAAGATGACCATGTACAAAGACTTCTAGGCAATCTGTGACTCAGGTAGATGAGGAACTTCATCTCATTCACTTTGTTCAGTCAACAAAAACACTGTGTATCTACACATCTTAGACATGTTGTTTGTTCTCCTATACAAAGAAGGGATGTCTACTTGTAATATATATATAGCCTACTTGCAATATATATATATATATATATATACACACACATTTGAGCAATCATGTCTAAACAACTTCTGTGGGTACATATAGAAAAAAGACCCTGTAAGTGTACATATGTTTTATGTACATTTTGAGTACTATTTATTTAAAGTGCAGATTATGTATTGTTAAATATATATATGACAGGCCTGAACACAATAAACTCCCTTCACATATTGTTCAAAAGTTGTAATATGAAAAATATTGTCTTTCTATATTCTGAAGAAACAAACATTTTTGACATTTAAAAACTAGAAACCAGAAATAGAAAAATAATTCTAAGTTTAAATTTTGAATATGTTTAAGGTTTTTTTTAGGTGATGAAAGAACAGGGTATACAGAAACATTTTTTGTAGAACTTAGGAGTTATTTTTATAAAGAATGGAAGTTTTTAAAATTAGAAACAGTCTTTCAGTAATGACGAGTTGTTGGATTGTTATGCTGTGCTTCTTAATGCAGAACTTTTCTGCAGTAAAAGGTTAATTAGTTGGGAAATGAAATACAGAAAAATATCATGAATAAAATGGTATTAAGTCTTCCTTCTCCTGCCTGTCTCCCTGTCTTTTTCTAGAATATAGACTCAAAAAGGGTAAAGGTGCCTGTGTAATTGGACATTTCTTTGTGAACTGCACTGCCTTGCTTCATACACACAGGGGAAAATAAATGAATTTTAGTTCCCTATAGAATATCACAAGCTTCAGTGGGCCTTTAGTATTTGTTGGGTCTTTTTGTGTGCTTTGTTTGTTTGGGTTTGGGTGGGTTTTTTTGTTGCTGTTTTTTGTTTGTTGGTTGGTGTGTTCATTTTTTGATTTTTTTTTTTTTTTTTTATGAGAACAGTGCAATCGCTCTCTGGCTAAACTTCCCTAGAGCTTTTTGGTAGGAGTGTGTAGGTAAAAATCATAGACTTTTTTCACTGGTCCTCAGTAGGTATCACTGAGAAGGTATTTTCTCACTCCACAAACTCCATCACAGGAACTGATCAGAGGGAAGCAGGTAGTCTGTGTCAGCATAGCAGGCTTGAAACTGTGTCAATGCCATTGCAGTCCTAGAAAATACAGTATCCAGCCCTTTCATTTATGTGTTCTGCATAAAGTTTCATAGAATAATAGAATGGTTTGAGTTGGAAGGGACCTTTAAAACCATCTAGTTCCAATCCCCTGCTATGGGCAGAGATGCCATGCACTAGAACAGGTCACTCAAAGTCCCATCCAGCTTGGCCTTTTAAAGCCATTCCCCCTTGTCCAGTCACTACGTGCCCTTGTGAAGAGTCCCTCTCCAGCTCTCTTGTAGGGTCCTTCAGGTACTGGAAGCCGCTATAAGTCTCCCTCTTATTTTTGGAGAAGAGTGTTCTCTTCTCCAGGCTGAACAACCCCAACTCTCTCAGCCCATCTTCATAGAAAAGGTGTTCCAGCCCTTTCTGTCCCCCCTCTGGACTCGCTCCAGCAGGTCCATGTCCTTCCTATGCCGTGGACACCAGTGCTGAATGCAGGTGGGGTTCCCTGGGAGCAGAGCAGAGGGACAGAATCAGCTCCTTTGACCTGCTGGTCACTCAGTCCATTGCCATTTGCCACCAACCTGGGACAAATCTCTATTAAATGTAATGAAAATGGTGAAAATACGAAAGCACTTAAAGCCTCAAAGCACTTTGTGTAAGAGCAACAAGAGTTGGGTTAAAGTTGACAGAGCCTTTACCTAGTCAGGTTTGTGTCAACAGCTATGTCTTTGTATGTACAGATGTGCAGAAATACAAATATATAAACCTTTGCAAGGCAAACTTACACATACATATACCTGGTACTTGACTTTCAATCTTAAAATCTCGTGCCTTCACCTTCATTTCCTATGCAACTCTTTTCAGTTCTTTCTAAACTTTTAAAGTTTTTGCCCTCTGCCAAGAGTTTAAGAGGGTGTTAAACAAGAAGAAACTGAATTTTAGGTAAATATTAGGCAATTTGACACTTTTTAACTGTTATATATATATCTGTGTATTTTTAATCATTCATTCCAAGTATTATTTTCATCCATCAGAGGAGCAGAAATAGGACTACATTTAATCACAATTCAGCTTGAATTTTGAATATTAAATGTTCATAATTAAAGCTTCTAAACAATTTACAGAGCTAGTGATAATTACAGGAATTAATTTGTGAATTTCTTTAATTAAAATTAATTTTGGCAAATTATAACTTGCTCCTGAGAAGTTTAAGAATAGAATTTGAGGGAAGGTTTTATACTACTTTGTTCAGTGTCTCAAACCCTCCAGTTTCTTCAGACTATACATGACAGCTAAATTTTGATTGTAGTAGGATAATTTTTAGTTTAACACATGTCTATTCTGCACTTTCATATATATTTAAATTTAGGGGAGATGGGCAGGCGCACTAAGACATGTCTTTATCATCACCTCTTTCTGATGTATTTGAAGCCAAGCAGTCAAAGCAGCTTTGGAAAAGAGGCTTTTTACTTTGCATACTTGTTTTTCCTATAACTCAGCAGAAACGCATACTGCAATGAAAAGTTCAAACCCATGGTGAGCATATGGTACGTCTTGGACTAGTCAAGGCACATGACATTCCCATTAGGAAGGAAATATAACCCCTAATTTGACATTATTTCTCCTTATTTTGCAAGAAAAGACCTTTAAATCTGGAACATAATGAACTTGCAAAATTAGCCCAAACTCATTCAAACTCTCTACTGTGTAATTCTGATGTGTATGTGTACAGGAAAGCAGGAAATGTTCTTGAGCTTGTTATCAAGTGAGACAAGGTTAATTAGTGACTAGAATAGCTTTAGCATTTATTTCACTCCATTATATTTTACCACCTGTCCTTTTTTACTTCTAATAAAAAATTTCCTGGTTTGAAGATGAGAAAGGAGAAACTGTTGCTTTTCACATTTTAAGTCACTAATGAAAGTATATTTAATGTGCAGGGTGGTTGTTTTCCTGGTTTTGTTTTTTTTTGCTTTTGTTTGTTTGTTTTGAAGTTTATGGCCTATCTAGACCTGTATTTTCAGAATAGAACAATGATTGATTTTTCAAAGGTTTAGTACCCAAAATTACAGCTGGATTTTCAAGAGCTCTCTGCTGAGCAGCCTTCAGTAGAGCAAGTATTTTCAAAGGTCTCAAAATGTAGTGTCTCAGTACTTTGAAAATAATACAATTTATTTGATATTTAAAAAAGAAATGTACAATACTGCTTGAAAAAGTACTTGCTTGAAGACGGAGTGTATGGAAACACCATTTTCCATACAAAGGAAAAAAACAGAACTGCTAATTAAGATCCAGCTGAGAGTTAAATTTGAACATATTTATAGCTCTTCAGGTATACACAAGACTACCCAAGTTTCATGCTCTTTGTATTGCTTTGTAGTCCAGAATGTCATTTAATTATGAGGGGCTTTTTACAAAACTGTGTATGCAGGGAACTGAGTTCCACTTGCCACAGGGATTCCCACACGTATTCTGTCTTGGGCTTCTGTCCCAATTATGTATTCAGGAAATACTCTATTTGTAGATCATAGAGGACTATTTATCATCAAATCTTATAGACTAAACTATAGTACAAATCCAATCTAAATTCCAGATTTCAGTAAAAAATGGAATGCAAAACACTAATTGAGTTAATATTTCAATATTACTTTCTGTGCTTTCTGCTTGGTATTTATACATAATACTCTGTTACTTCATGTTCTTTGTAAATATAAATGATTTTTTTTTTTTTTTTCAAAATTAAAATATAGTACACCTCAGATTCCTTGAAGGACAATATTTGAAAACATTAGGGAAAAACAGACATAGACCAAAAACCAAAGAAACGTTGTAAGAGAGAGATGAGCTTGGGAAAAATAGTGGGCCTTTGCTCTGCCTGGCACTGAGAATGCACGTGGGTAGGAAAAAAAACAGCCAGCCAGGGCCTTGGAGTCTGACAGGGATGGTGGTGCTGCAGGTGCCCACAGCTGCCTGTGGCCTCTGCTGCTTCCTGGCAGCCCAGTTAACACTGTTGTACTTGCAATTATTATGTCAATATAAAGAAAGAACCTTCGCAGTCCGATGAACTGCATTATATCTTTATTCATGTTTTGTTTTCTTAAGGAAGATCTACTCACCCAAACTCTTGCAGTCACCTGCTGTTAATTAATGAAATCCAGCTTTTAAGGGGAATTAAGAGTGTTTCATTTTTCGGTGACTCATGGGATTGGGTAAGCATTGACATCCTTCCTAATGGAGCGGGGCCAGGCTGCCGTTCCCAGCAGGGCTGTTACACACACACTTTGTTCCTTCAAGGCTCTTGGCTAATGAACACATTTAAACAAGGCAACACTATTGTTCAGTTGTTCGATTAACTGACTTGTAACAATTAAGAGGTGGCTCCCTACCATCTTCTTTAATACGGTCTTAAAAATCAATGAGATTTTGAGACTTCAACTCTCATTCTGCTTTGAATTTGCTTAAAGGAAGAAATAAGACCCTGAATCTCATGTGAGGAATGTATGGGCTGAGCGAGTGTAAACACCATCATTGTTCCCTTTAAGGACTTTTTCTGTCATAGTGGTGTGATATGACCTTATATATCTGTGTTTATTTTTATAACAGGAAAAGAAAACTCACATATAATATTTGAGTATATCCAGTTTTCTCTACATGCAAATTTAGGATGCCAAATGCAGAATTTATTTTAAAATAAAAATCACCCTCTGTGTTGGAATGTGATTTGTCAGTATTTCAAGATGTATAGCAAGTAACTGTATAATATTCAGTGTCTACATCTATGAATACACTTTCCTAGACTAGCAAGTGTTAAATGTTGCAGTATGTATTTATTTTTTTTAAAGAATCATGCAATAATTTGGGTTGGAAGGGATCTCAAGGTCATGTAGTCCAACCTCCTGTATTAAATAAATCCAGGTTCTTAGTTTTACTCAGAACTCTCAGATTAAGGTCTTGAGTTTATTGTTGTTAGTTGCAGCAGTTCAACAGTTGTCTTCCATTCATGGTGGAACAGACTTTCTATCCAAAATCCAAAAAGTTAAGTGCTTTATCTCAATTTGGAACCTGTCCTATTCTACAATCTGTTGAAAAATAAAATTAAATTTAAACCAAGATGTATATGTGAAAGACTCATTTAGATATTTTCAAATAAAAGGAATTTACAGGGGACTGCTAAGCTCGTTTACATACCTACATTGGGTTTTGCAGCTAAGCTTTGCTGGCTTTTTCCACTCTGATTTCCTTTTTCTGGTACACTTTTAATAAATATTACATGTACTATTCGGGAATTCAGGTAAGTGGCTTTCCTTGTAAAGAAAATAAATAAATAAAAATTAAACTGCACTATTCAATCTTTCATAGAAAGTCCTTTGCTGACTGGGAGCAACAGTGGTTCTATCTACACTTTCCTCACAGCCTTATCCACTAAGGCCCTTTACTAGAACATACCTCAAAATTTATTCCAATGCAGAAAATTACACTCAGACTTCATTATAAAAGTCCCTGCACATTAAATTACTACAGAAAAGTCCGAGCATGCAGCAGATATTTCACTCTTTTCTTCTCTCTGCCCAATCATGAAATGCAACCGATACAGAGATGCCTACCAGGGACTCAAAGATGAGGCAGTAAGTACTAAGGTAGTGTTAATGCATTGTTCAGTGATCGTTATTCCTGACATTTAAGCAGTGCTGTTACTCCTCATCAATGAAAGGAGAGATCAGTTGCAGCCCTGACACTGTCAGCTCATTGTGTTGCTATGGATGACAACTGCGAATTACTAATACTTTTTTTCCATTTTATCTCCTACACAATTCTGCTTTCCAACTAGTCTCTTGTTCTTCAGTCAATCAAACGATAAACCCAAAGACCTCTTTGCAGCTTGGGGTCTCATATGGGGTCTCACATGAGTTCTCACAAGGAGGAGATAGTAAGTAGCAACCCTCTGAAGCAGTTCATACAGTCAGAGCTTCATGTGACAACATTAGCTATTCCAAGAACTGCTTTAAACAACCGCCCCAGACTTCAGTACCTGGCCAGGAATATATATGACAAATGATTAATTCATTGCACTACAAACACCATCAGTAATAGAAAAGTGCTCAAAAGAACTATAGCTAAGTTTTGGGAAATTTACCTCACACTGAAAGCCTTCAGTAGTTTCTGCTTAGTGCAGAGAAGGTTAAGGGAGGATCTGATAATGGATTATAGATATCTGTTTTGGAATAAGATATTGACCACTAGAAGCTACATAAGCTGACAATAAAAACACAGACCCATAGTTGAAAACTGAAGTTTCAAAACAATCAAATTGGGGATAACATTCAGCTTCACAAAATGAAGGTTACATTCCACTGAAGTAGATTACCAAAGGAATAGTTAATCTGTTGTTTTACAATTAAAATTGCATATGTGTTGAAAAGACATACTTTAGTTCACCTGCAAGGTACTGAACTTTGTCTCTCTGTTACATGGAGAGAAGAACAATTTTTTCTCTGAAAGAACTATTGAAAAAAACCTGTGGCCTGCTTTATAGAGAATTTTCACTCCTGGTTTTAAAACCTTTGTGGTGCCAAACACCCAAGAATAACAGAATAAATATTAAAAGATTTTAGAAGATGCATAGATCACATTCATTTTTGCCTGGACAATGCTTTTATTTGTCATAGAATCATAGAAGGGTTTGGATCAGATGAGTCCTTAAAGATCATCTCATTCAAATCACCCTTTCATGGGCAGGGACACCTTCCACTAGACCAGTTTTCTCAGAGCCCCATCCAACCTGGCCTTGAACACTGTCATATGTCATGTGGCAATGTCAGAAATCATGGTTGTTCAAAAGAATTTTGACCCACAGGCTTAGAATGGGAGAACAGATGAACACCACCATGAGAATAAAATGCATCCACTAGCTCATTATTTCTTTGTTATTTGGTAATTTCTTTATACATGGCATTTTCAAATTTTCTCTCTTAAACAAATGTCTATATAGTTTAATGAAATATTTGCATGCTACCCATAACTTTAAAATGAAGTTCCAATTCTTACATTTTGTATTTATTCTGTATTTCACTATTATAGGGTACTCATTTCACTGTATTGAATTATCTCAGTGCTGTAATGAAAACCATTAATTTTTTAAAATCAGCATGAGTATAAACAAAAAGGAAAGAAAAAAACATGTCATGCCACTCAAACTTGATTGCTTTTTTGACAGACTTACAAAATTAGGGGATGAAGGGTACGCAGTAGATATATTTGCATTTTACTAAAGTATGATCATGCCTTTGAAAAACTTACAAAAAGGATCCATGTTCACTTGAATACGATTGCTATTACATGGAGGAAAAAACTAAATGAAAGACAATGAATAAAATGAACTTTAATGTGGGGTGAAGTGTAGATGGATACTCAAAATATATGCATTAAAATTCATTTTATTCAATGCACTCTGGCCTGATCTGGAAGACGGAGTAAATAGCACAGATGAATTTGCAAATCATAGTCTGATGGAGACTAAATCTGGGCTGGATCAATGGGGAAGTCTGACTTCTTCCCCAGTTTTATGAATGGGTCTTCATGTTACTGTGACATCCAAAACAAAATGCAGTAAATGTACTTTGGCTGAACTGGGATATCCAAATGAAAAAGAGAGAAACTGAACTGAACACATCAGAAAATTTGCTTATTCAATGATTCTCTGTTGAAAGTCTAAAAAATTTAGTATTTTCTGGCTTGAAATAAGTCTAATACATATTTTCCCTCCCTTTTTATGAATCTGTAATGATTTATTAACAGAAGTAAACCTGTACAACATTTAAAAAAACAAAGTGTGTGAGTCTGCTAAGTTTTGTCTGAGCTGGGCTAGAACACAACTGTGCTAAGTCTTTAGTTAGGGGAATTAAAATGACTCTCCAGCTTTTATAGGACGGTCAGTTTGCACTCTGTGAATTCCTTAAGGATAAAATCTACTTTACCAATTTTGATTACCATGAGAAGATTATCTCTAGTTCTGTTTTCTCACTTTGAGTGAAAAAAGTAGAAGATGTAGCCCTAGTGCTAAGAGAGAGGGAAAGGGAGAGATTTGTATTTCTTCACCTCTTTCCTTAAGAGCAGTCAAAACTTGAAGATGGCAGTGATGGAAAATGGCTGTACCCAAAGCTGTTGGCTGTGGAGCACAGATGAGGATGTGTTCTGTCCCAGTGAGGTGACTCCAGGGACAACTTAATCCCCATGAGGAGTAACAGAAGAAGCTGTGGGAGGTCTTGGACTATGAAGCTTTTTTTTTTTTTCCTTCAGCATCTTCTGAAATTGGCACTTTTGTTAAACTATCTTTCATTTTGTATTCATTCATTCTTCTTTAGAATATCATAACTACATGCCTCTGTGGCCCAAAACATAGAATTTTGCTGTTGGTAGTAAAAGGCTGTAGGGTTTGTACTGAAGGGCTAAAAAGCCAATAAATCAACTCCAAGTGGGCCAAAGACTGAAAAAACTGCCACTATGGACATCATATTCCTTCCAGTAAGGACCTCAGGATGCTGCTGATAAACTGTTCTACATCCTGCCCTTTCCCAGTCTCACTGAACAAGACTGAAGCTCAGGTCCCAGAGGCACGTGAGAAAAGAGAGCCTAGCACCAGAAAATAGGAGTAAATATGAGGAAGCTTTTCATGTTTTATTACCAAAGAGGATTTTTTTCTGTATTAATTAATTATTTGGACAATTAGACTGTTGAAATATTAATTGGAATAAAAGTAAGGTTAGTATTGCCATGTACATGGTGTCTTTCTTTTGTCCAAAAAATGATTTTGAGTGAAACTCCTTTTGCAGTGTTTGGCAGTTCTTAAAGGGAGTTCATCCATGCATTAAAAAAAAAAAAAAAAAGAAAAAGAAAAGCCATGTAATATGTTTTACTTAACATTAGATATGTTTGATGTCCCTGATGAAAGGATGTTTAAAGTATTTTATAACTATTATTTGGGGATATTTATAAGTTTAGAAACCCAATAACTAAACAGAGATAGAATCTTTTATTCTATTTCTAAATCCTTTCAGAAAGACTTTTCTTTGTCAGCTTTAGCCTGGGTGTTACCATTATTTTGAAAGCATTACCTCCATTCCTTGGAAAGCTCTTATCACAAAAAAAACCCAAAATCAAATAATCTAACAATAAGAAATTTTTTGTCTTCTTCTTTTTTTTTTTTTCAATTTTGGGGGATTTATGATTTGAATCCTTTGAACTGTGAAGTATTACATGTGATAATCTCTTAAGAAATACAAAGATACTGAAAATGGATAATACAGATATAGACCTGCAGTTTGATAGTGGGATCTTACCCCATTCCTTCAATACATCAGTAAATAAATGGTCCAAAGAAACCACATTTATTAATATTTTTATCATCATCATGAGTAGCCCACTGAAGATTATAGAACTTCACTCAAGGGAAGACACTTCTCTGATTAAAAATGATTGAGAAACATATGTGATACTACGATTTTCCTTTTGATAGGTTTAAGAGATATATTCAGTTTAAAGACTGTCATAAGGTCAGGTTCCCTGTTCTGATTCCCACTGAGAGTCCTATTCCCCAAGTTATTCACTGAGTACAGTATTTTTCAGTATGATTACAGGATACATGATCTAGCCTTCTTTACTCTTTCTTTATACAGAATTGCCTGAGGAAAGGCTGTGCTGGTGTTTCTACAAGGCTGAAACATATATAGAAATGAATCACTCAGTCTAAATAACTTGGCCTGAAACACCATCTGTTTCCCCAACTGCAGTTTTGCCTCTTACTTGCTATTGCCTCCATGGTCCAAGTGTTTCAAGGCATTCAATTTTGTTTGTGTGGTGCTTATCACTTGGTTTTCTCAAACTAAGAACTATCAGCCTGGACTCACTCATGGCTAACAGGCAGCAGGCTGACCCAGCTATCTCAAGTTAAGTAGAACCCATTAGTTTTGCCATCTTGCAGTGACTTGCATTTTTCATCCAAAGATATTAAAAAATTTACTTCCTGCTGTTTTTGTTTTGTTGTGTTGTTTGTTTTTTTTCTGCTACCCCTAGTGCATATTATTGTTTATATTGAAACATGCAGTTGTTTTATAAACAGGCTTTCCTAAGTGATTTGCACTGTCACAGGAAAAGTCACAAGATACTGAACTTTACAGAAAAATAAAAATATCACCTATCAATGTGTACTCCTCCCATTTCCACCCTATTTTTAAAAAAAGGAACAACAAGATTTCTCATATTTTTCTGCCTGCAAGTTTTGTTTGATTAGGAAAAGAGAAATACATGCGAACATTCTGTCCTGCAACACATCTTTATGTGAGCTATAGAATCAATCTGACTTCAGTGTCCTGCTGGGCCAGCACCTACTACTACTCTGCTGATGAGACCTACTGATCCTGGGCATCTCAAAGACACCACATATAATTCTCAGTGAATGCAAACATATTTTTGTCTGTGAAATGTAAGACAGGAGTGCACCGGCCATATGAGGTGTTACCTTGACAGAGCTTTCACTCAGTTAATACTGTGGCAAAATTAAAAAGCCAGGGGGGGTTGGAAGGGGGAAGACTGGCCATACAGAGAGAGAAAATAATTGCAGCACTGTTCACTAAGGAATAATAGATCGCCTTTTCACACTACTAATTTGACTTGCTGCCTCTACTAACAGCCTCTGAATCCTACCTAATTGTACCCCTTTGTTCCTTTGCCAGAGCACATTGTCACGTCTGCCTCTGTGGCTGTCTTTTGCTCTCTTCTCATTGTGTTCACTGACAAATGATGAGATGCTGAAGTATGAAGAAATGCAAACTGCATTACATGAAGTCTTCAGATCACTCAAATTAGCCAGTTGGCTGTGGAAACCTTTCCTTCTACCTGTTGTTCCACTACTGAGGAGCAAAAGGGTTTGTACACAGCAGGTCAAACTTCATATTTATGGCTACAATTTTTGTCTCCATTAGCTTTTTACAAAAGGGAATATTGACTTTTCATCTTATCTCATTCTGTTATTTCCAAAACTCTTTCGAAGGTAAGAAAAATGAATTATAGGTATCAAACATTCTCAGGGTCTTTTCAGGTTTAAATTCACCAACTACTCAGTACTTTTGTTGCTCAGCCCATCAGATATGAACTTTGGGGAGCTGCAATTCTGTCTTTAGATAAAGTTCTCAGTTCTCAAGGTCCAGCCAATTATATTCTTTTCTACATTAACTTGTTATCTGCCTCTTGAATATCTGGGAATGAGCAAACCTGGAGGTACCGTTTACTCTGGTATTTTCAGCAGATCAATAATGGAAATATCTCCCATAGTCTTTCTAATACTATGAAAAAAAATTAAATATCCGTAGAATAGAGCAATGTAGTGTAGACACAACAGGAAAACTATTTTCTTTCTATCTGTCCCTTTTGGGAACTTTGTGCATATCCTATGCATAATGCCTTTTTTATTATTAATAACTGATCTGTTCATTATGCTATCAGCATGTTCAATAATCAGTTTTTTTTGTTTACTTATCATCTTCCAATACAGTCTGAAGGTTTGAATTTCTACATATTAGCAGAAGAAAGCAAATATTCACAGAGGATTTTCTCAGGTCTATATTTTGTGCTATTTACTATAGAAAAGGACCAGTATCTGAATCAAAGTTATCACATATATTCATCCAATCTGATCGACAGAGCAGGAATAGCATAAATATTCTCTGTAGAAACTATTCTGGGCTCTGAAATAAGCATATGCATATGATTCAGGAAGCCTAGAATGTAGCTTATTTTTCATTGGTATGTACACAAACCTTATGCTGATTTTCTGTCCAAAAGCTTTTCAGGTTGTTTGTTGTGACTTGCCTATCATTTATTTGTCATCAATACCGTGTTTTAGGAATTGATTTCCAATTTCTTAGCTGAAGCTGCATGGTAATTTGGAGTTAGACTGTAGCACAAAGAAAGTACTTTTATACCAAAATGAACATGGACAAGTACCAAAGTGATAAAAATACAGTTCCAAAATTACTTTATGATTTTTCATACTACCAGAAAAGGAGCAACAGTGTCAAAGTGTTAAGAACTGACCACAACGCCCCTCCCACATCCCCCTTCACCACTCAGGGAGAGAAGGAGGAGGCAGAGGATTCAACAAAGGGATCAAACTGAGCCAGGGAAGAAGGATGGGGTAAGGGTAAGGTCATGTGGTTTTGTGTTTGTTCCTCACAGTCCTACTGCACCTTTAATAAGCAATAAATTAAATTAATTTCCCCCAAATTAAGTCTGTTTTGCCCATGGTAACCAACCTCCCTGCTTTCGTGAGTTTTTCCATATTTTCTCCTTCTGTCCTGTTGAGGAATGTGTTAGGGAGTGGCTGGGTGAGTATCTGCCAGCCAGACAAGGTCAACACACCACATTTTCAAAGACAGTTAAAATTTCCTGGCACTCAGAATCTGCTTTCTACTTCCGAGGCCATAAACTCGATATTATTGTCGTGAAATTAATATATAGTACACTTTCACTTTCCAAAAATGTGGCAATATTATTTAATGTTATAATTTTTATGTACAAGTTTTTTTCAAGTGTAAGAATAAATATTTCTAATGACACAGCCAGAAGAGTAACTGAAATTACACTGGTAATAGGTTGGGTTTTAATGTGTTTCTTCCTTAAGGGAAGCCATTCAAGAATTAGCCTTCAGTTTGCTCCAGTGGTCTCTCAGTATATTTTTTGTGTCTAGGAACAAATTTTCTAATATACCAGTTCTGAAGCTTTCAAATATATTGTTAAGCTGGGGAGGTAGAAATGATTAACAAAGAAGTTGCACTTTTTTTAACAGATATTAGTTGAAAAAATATAAAAGTAGGTTATGCTCAAGGTAATAGTTCTAAAATTTCAATGGTTTTCACATTATTATTAAAAGAACTGTCAACAATGACTCAGTATTTTTGTATTTCATTTATTATACATTACAACACTTTGTGATTAAACTTAAAATGAAGAAAATTATTTTTGATGGATTTACAGTAAATTTAATCTTTGATTAACATTTCAGAAGGAAGAAAAACAAATGATCATGCTATAAAACATGCTAATGATGATCATGATAATTGAGAATGTTCTTAGAATAGATAATGCCTTAATGAAGACATCAAGACTTTATGTAGATATTCCCCCCTGTAGATTTTATAACAGGAAGAAGAATCTTTATTTATTTTTGAAAAATTGCATTGGATTTTAAAACCTTCCTGCCATAAAACAAAAGAAAAATAGGAGAATATTTCCTTTCCAAGTTTTAAGTTACATTAATTATGATGCTGCTTTGTTTCTTGCCTCTTTCTATATCTGTTCTTCCATTTACCTGGCCGCTAGGTTTTGCATTTACTAATATTCAATCTCCCCTACTGACTGAAATCACACGTATCTTTTTAATTTCACTTTAGCCTCTGTTGTGGTTTTTTTTTGCTACTGTTTGTAAATTGTGGTCAAAGCTGAATAATCACTCTAAAGTTACCAGCAACAGATGTGGAGTTGCAATTCCAAGCACAGAAAAAGAGAAACTGTATGGGGATTTCAGATTAATTGGTCATGAAATCACCTAAAAACTTCTTAAAGTCATTACTGAGATACGACTCCTAAAAAACCTCACTATATACAGACCAATGATCTCCTTAAAAAAACAAAGAACTACTCTCTGTGCCTCCAGTGATCTGCAAATGAAAGCTTGAGAACTACATCCTAAATGAAATGGGCAGCATGTAGATAAACCTTTCTTTTCTAGATCATTGATAGGAATATGAGAATATAAAATGGTGAGTAATGGTTCATTATGAGATGAATATCATACATAATAAAGTAATTTCAATTCAGATTGTGCATCTGGGCCCAATCACAATTTGGCCAGAAGATCTGTTCTGAAGCAGGAAAGGAAAAAAAAAGGACATAAGGGAGTTAGGCACTTAACAGCAGAATTTTAAGAGTATTTAGCTTCTGTCTGTCATGACAGTTAGTATGAGTGAGCCATCTAGCAGCCCATGAAAAAAACTCATCACCCAACTTCCACTGTATTTCAGGGAGTCACCATTCCTGTCTCCACAGGCTGAAACCTAGTCTCAATTTTTCTCTTGGATCACCTTCTGCATACCAAAGTCTCCTAGCTATCACCTGCTCTTTATCAGCACCCACCCTTCCTGCTCTGAAAGTTCAAACATCACAAAAAGACCCTAATTTCATTCCTGGGCACCTACTATTTTGTTAAATACTCAGGTCTATGCATCCTAGAGTCCCTAGTGTGTTTTCACATACAAAGACATTTTTTTTAAACTTAGTATGTCTTCTCATAACATCCCTTCCTACTTGCAGATGGAGTTTCTTATGCTCAATTAACTTTAACTCATTTCACCTTTAAAGGGCAGATGCTGCCCACCAGGCCATGCAGTTTTAACAGGGAAACTAGTCCCGAGCTTCTCCTACAGCTGTAATTAATGGGAGAGCAGGAATTACAACTCAGGGGAAGGGTGGAGCACTTTCATAGGCAGCCTTCTCCAGAAAAGTGTCTGTCTCTCTCTCTCTCTCTCTCTTTGGGACTGAGTTATATGAAAGTTCTGTAAATTAAGGGCTGTAGATTGAGTTTCATCTCTCTTAATGTTCTTGCCAGGATTAAAGCAAATGGAGTTCTGCTACCAGAGGTGTGGAGCACTACTTCTGCTGCCTGTAAGTGTTTATATGCTTTCTAACAGAGTAGAATCTCTTGCTTTCCAGCAGAATGGAATGATCCTGCTTTCAAAACAGTTTTGAAAAAGATGTTGCTGTGGGTTCTTTTTATCTGCAGGCTTTTTATTTGAAACACTTCATCCACGAGATGGGATAATGGGCCTAAAGCTAAAGCTTGGAGAGAGGATTTGGGCTTATGGCTCTCATTATGTAGGTGCCTTTATTAAAGTGTGAGACCATAAGTTCACTTGAGGGAAAAGAGGACAATTACTCCTTTAATGTGTTTTCTTTCTCTTATTCTCTTCCAATGCCTCAAGAAGATCTGTAAGGTTGGTATCTGCAGATAGGTGAGCATGGCATGTATGTCTTTTGAGGAGAGGAAAGTACTGAGTTATAACCTTTCATTTTGGGAGTATTTCTGCTATTAGCTACTTACTGAGGACTGGCTTTTAGGGTAATTCACAACTGGTTTTAGGGTGTGGCAGTGACTTCAGTCCTGGTTAGTGTTTAATACCTAGCACCTCCCTCTCCTAGGTGAATAACACCTTCTGTCCTTGTGTTTTGTGTCCATCTCTGTGTACCTTTTATACATGATGTAAAGTGACAGCTGATATCAAATGAAATGGACAGGCATTTATTGAACTTAATTACTCTTCAGAGACTGGCATGAATCAATCCTCATAAAATTCATCTATCACTTTGTTGTGTGCCAGCTTTAGTATGGGGAAGATGAGGGGGAAAGTCTCTGAGAGAGGAATTCCTCCATTTTACCAGCAACATTTTATTTAGTCTTAAATTATTGATGGACTCTGTTCAAATGAAAATTGCTATAAACATTTATCAGTGAAAATAAAGATAAGAACTCAGTGGTGATGTTTAGTTTACACTGTTCTGCAGTGTAGTAAGTACCCTAAACTCCCATTAAAATTAGTGAATTCCCTGAAAATGCACTCTCTGGTATGACATGAAGTTCTTTGCCAGGATAAATTTCAAAGTGTAATGATGTATTAATATTTTACACGGTTTTGGGTGGCTTTTCTTGTTGTTTTGTGTGTTTTAGGTCTCTCTTTTTTTTTTTAGTCTTTTGGGTGGGGTTTTTTTGTTTGTTTTGGTTTGATTTTTTTTGTTGGTTGTTTGGGGTTTTTTACTGGTTACATGAAGCTATGAAATTATACTTTTTTATTGTAACTGTATCATGCAAATCTGGAAAATGGCATGTTATGAGCTTTACAGGAAAAAAAAAGTATAGGTTAGCATATGCTATGCTAAGGACAAAGGAAGCATATTTAAGAAGGTGTCTAGTTTGCAGTGTTTCTCATGAACTCAACCAGAAGTTTCCAAGTAGGTTAGGGAAAAATAGAATAGATATTAGCCATTGGTAACATCATGCCTCTTAGGTTGAATCCTTTCCCATTCCTTGGTGTTTTGCAAGCTGAGGATGTTAATTGAAGGCAGATTTTTATTTTTCTTCTTAGTTTAATGTGGTGTGTGTTTTCTCCATGTGGAATGGTGATATTTGTCAGAGCCTTCTCACCTTTATCATCCCAGCCCCTTTCTGTGGTGGAGGAGTTAAACCACAGGTTCTCAAAAGTGATGGGAAGTAGGAGTAAGACTGAAATTAAGGGTAATTGGCTTAAGTCAATGTCTTTATTTTTCTGACACTGAAATAGTGGAAAATTTATACAGGCTGATTATTTATGGAGTGATCACTCCAATTTCAGTTGCCTTGCAGGGCTTTCAATCTGTGTTGCATATCAAGTAAGTGGAGGTGGCTCAAAGCTGCTTCTAAGACTTCAAAGAGTGGTCAGGGAAGATAAGCAGTTTAAATGGTCTGTAAGTAAAGACTCAGCTATGAGTATAGGCTTAGTAATTTCCTTCTTATCAGCTAAATAAACAGTCTGAAGTATCATATCTGACTATTCCATGTTAGTGTCTAGTCATCCTCACAATAGAAGTGCTTCCTGATGTTTAACCTGCATGTCATGCATTTCATTTTGTGCCCTTTGCCATTTTTCCTATCACTGGGCACTGCTGGAAAGAGCCTGACTCTGCTGTCTTTACATCCTTCCTTCAGGTATTTATATACATTTATAAGACTTTCTTCCCTGAGGCTTCTCTCTCCATCAAGTCCATGTCTGTCTTGTACTGAAGAGCCCAGAAACGGGCTGAGTATCAGGAAAGAATCACCTCCCTCTTCCTACTGGCCACACTCCTCCTAATGCAGCCCAGGACACCACTGGCTGCCTCTGTGGCAATGGAGCATTGTTGGCATCGTTCATCAGGGCCCCCA
>JAWWLV010000001.1:7478550-7550938 GCA_035041135.1 Platyrinchus mystaceus
TGTGTGTGAGGAGACTGATGGGAAGGACACCATTTCTCTGCAAAACATATATACCTGCTCTCACATTAGTTGTAAAACTTACTCAGTGAAGTGTGGTTTGGGGTCATCTTGGAAGCAATTTGTGGGTAATGGGCTTCAATTCCTTCCTGTCTTGATATTTTGTTCCTTTCTGTCTTCATATTTTATCTCGTTCAATAGTAGCTGCTTTTGAATTTATACTTTATCTTTTCTTATCACTTGACCAGCCTATCACTGCTTTGCCTATACAAGTAAAGGCATCAGCTGATGTGCATTGAATGTGCTAAAACTTGCATTTCAGACTGTTAAAGCAATTAATTTGCAGTAGTCTTCTAAGATGGCTAGTGTTTTTGTCTGCTCCCCTCCATCCTTACTGAAAGGCTGTTCCAATTCGGATTCCAGTCTTCGAAATGCCAGTTAAACTTGTGTGACTCTTTTACAAGCAATATGCTCCCAGCTTTTTTCCTTTTGTCTGTCCTCTTCTTTTATCTTCTGAGGGTTCGTTGTGTTGGGTGTTGAATTTTTTTTTTTTATTAATCCTCCCACAACTCCTCTAAAGAGAAGTATCCTCTCTTGTGTTTCCTGTTGCTAGGCTACATGACTCGTGCTCATTTAAGGCACATATACATGGCATAAAATAGTACCACATAGAAATGTCCAGGCTTGGTTGCTATGAGGTAGTTTGGAGTATTGGAAGCACAGTTTGCCACAACAGCGTAATGTTCTATCCAAGCTGAACTACCTTACAGAGAACTTTTTTTAGCTAATGTAAGTCATTGCAGTTCATGTATGATTTTAAGATAGCTTTGATGGTCTGTATCTTTAGATACTCTGCATATCTTTTGGGTAGACCTTCTTGTAACTTATTCTAGTTAGATAACTTTTGTCTTGAACTCTTCCCTTACTATTAATGACTTGCAATACACTGGAAGGTGCTTCTTACCCCATTTTTTCTGCTAGAGATTAAAATTCCAGATAGATATTCTTTAAACCAAAGGTTAAAGAACCCAAGCTTTTCATGTGTTTGGCTTCTTTGATGTGTGTGAATACCTTCTAGTGAGCTTCCTTTTTGGAGTTAGCCCTTTTCATGAAAATATTGGTAAAATCTCCTAAAAGTGTTTTACAGAAGTTTGGAGTATGCACGGACTGATTAATCCATTTTGAATGTTTTCAAGAATGCACCAAACAGAACTCAAAATTATGGTCAGGACTTTAAAAAAATTGTTTACATTCTCCAACCTGATTAACTGCTACATAAGCTTTTTCAAGCAATGCATTAAGCAGCACAAGTAAACATTTGTAATTGTGTAATTTGGCCATTCTCTTCACAGCTAGAAAACATGCAAAGTGTTTCTTCAGAAACACATTTGGTTATTTCTTTTTTTAATGTATTTACCCCTATTTATGTACTCAATTACCAAGTGAGGAGATGAAGTTTACACTTGAAGAACAGTGGGATTTGCAATGTTCTGTTTTCTTAAGGAAGGTTTATCTTGCTGTTTCATATTTGCTCCTGAGAAAATTGCCTGCTAGTTCAAGCAATGTAGGACTGTGAAAATAAAACCAAGTTTTGAAACAATATTAGATTTTCTGTGTAGAATACCTATGAGAAGATGATAAAAGGAGTAAGAAATGTTATGCGAGTCCTAATTGAGTTCTGTTTGTGATCCTGTGTGGCACAAGGTTATCTTTGTATGTGATACAATTACTTCTCTCTGTAAACAAACACAGTCACATCCAGTTGAGCACATGGAACGTATATTACTAATATGAAGATTATTTGAATTAGATTGTCTTATAAATGAGGATTAGTGGTCTAAAATGGGCCTTATGTGGTTTGATGAAAAACACTTTGAAGTGCTGCAAACACAGCAAGTCCATATGCACAATTGGACAACTCTGTCCATAAACTCAAGCTTTAAAATCTTGTACTACTGCAGAAGTCTCGGAGGATTTTCCACTAATAGTGCTGACTTGCCAGCAAACTTCTGGCATCTCAGCATGGCATGACCTGAGTCAATTGCTAGTTTCTCATCTGGATAACAGTGAAAACCTGTCGTGCATTCAAGCAGGGAGCTTGCTGGGGTCTGAGAAGGCCAGATAGCAAAGAATCCTAAAAGAAATCCTGTAAAACAAACTTGGAAGAAATTTTAAAGAGGTCACTTTTCACTTTAAGTCCTGAGGTAGAATTGGGTCTTCCTCTGTTATTCCTAATGCATATTTATTTTGCTTTTTCTAAATATAATAATGGAAATTTGTCTGCCTCCTCAGGCAATCTCTTCCAGTGCTTAGCCATCTGTAGCACTGTGTACTTCACCTGAAAGTCCCTTGTTCCTATTAAACCCACTACTGCTTCCCTTACCTTCATTGGATGTGAAGAAATGTTTATTCTCTACTACTTAATAATCTACCCTGTAAAAGATAGAAAAGCTGTTATCACATCTTCCTTCTGTCTTTGTTAGACCCGAAACTATAATTTCCTTCCAACTCTGATCCTGCTTGTTGGTCCTCTTAAAATTCTTTCCCCCTCCAATCCCAACTGGAGTGTATTTTTCTTGAATCACAGTGCCCAAAAAGTGTAACAGTTCTTGCTTTGGAGCTTTACCAGCACAGTAACTGAGGAGAGAGACTTGATCGCCTTGGATGTACACGTAGTAAAGTTTGCTATTTATTTTCTGTGATATCGTTTAGACAATATTAAAGGGAAGACTTTACTTCAAATTAACTTGCCAAAACACTTTCTGAAAAATAGATTATTTCAGATTGTTGTTAAATTTTTACATAAACCAAGTTATTTTTGGAAAATTGTGATCAATAGGAACTACCTGTTTAATTTACGATGCTCCCGGTATATTGCTTTTCATCTTGTTTCATCTTGTGCAAAAAAATGCAACATTTTGAGAGATCCCACAGCACAGTCCTAGGAATGTTTCTATTTAAGGGATTCTCAGGTTAGTCTGAATTGCCATATCCCTGAAAGATAATGATGATTTTGGGAAAATGGGTTCCCATATGACAACATAAGCAGCATGGATGTCCTACTAAAATTCACAAAGCAATGTAGTGTGACATGGTTAGCTTTATTAAATGACAAGTTATACCATGCAGTGACAAGTTATACCATGCATTATCACCGCCAAGTAGCTAATTATGTTCCCTAGAGCCTGCAGCATCCCAGGTTCAAAAACTGGGGCACTTCACAAATTGACATCTTGACTGCGCCCCTCATGTGCCCCCTTCTTGCATGTTGCATTAGTCTTTTGAGTTGGTCACTAATGAGATGAAGGGAGGTTGCCCAAGATGCAAAATGCTTTGTGTTGGGAACAGATATTCTGCTTCTGTAAACAGCATCTCAAAGTAAAAAGCTTCACATTGTTCTCCTCTTCCATTTTCCCCCCATTTCCCCTCTTCACCCCTTCTAGTGGAATGACATAAATAGTGACTTGATGTTTGGCTTTGGTGAATCACGGCCTTGGTAGCAGAAGTGCTATAATTATCTCATTGCTATTATCACAGCATTGTAAATATTAAATGCAAAAAACAATGTTTCAATAGCTTTGAGATTTTGACACTTACTGAGGAAAGCCAGGGAGTTCACAGTTAATGTTTCCCCTCTTAAAGTTAATTTCTTCAGTATTTTTATTACACTTCTGGCTATATAAAGCCACAGATTCTCATTATTACTAGAATAAGCTGCTGAAAGTCCATCTCTGTACTGCTGATTTCAGTCTATTGTCAGCCATACTACAGGATTCACCCAGTGGAAAGGATCCTCTGATTAGCTTTCACTGCATGCCACCTATGTAATCAGGCTCCTAAGAACTGGAATAAGCCTTCACATCTGCTCATGTAATAAGATAAGGTGCATACACATCCCAGCTCCGGCACAATGGAAGGAAAGATGACATTATTGTTGAGCCTCTATTGTTTATTTCTCAGGAAGGTGGCTCTCAAGAGCTGTATTAATACAAGAGTATTAGGAAAGAAAATGAGAAGTGGAGGAAAGAGAAATTTGCAGGTTTATCTGAATTTGTTCTGTTGGTGTTTGGAAAGGAAGGCGATTTCAGTAATCACCTCAGAAGAGTTTTGTAGTACCACTACTTGGATCTTGGCTGTTGCTCTGTGCTTACTTAAGGAACCTTGTTTCTTGCCTACCCTGAAAAAACCCCACCTAATCTGTGCCACTTAATCACTTTTTTTTAACCCCAATATCAGTGGCTTCTGTGTGGTTGTTACACAGGAACCGCTTCCTTTAAATGTGATGAATTTCATTCAGAAATACACACTGTGGTGCCCAAAGCCAGAGTGAAGACATCTGTGGTAGCCCAAGGAGGGGTATATTAGGGGCCACTTTTGCCACCTTCAGTTTTTAGGGCACAATTTTCTGCATGCTCTTCTGTTTTTATGCTGAAGAACACAGGCTACTCCTTCTCTTAGAGAGAAGAGCTTGGAATTGGATGCATCTTTGAGTCTAAACAACTAAATTAAATGAAAAAGTGCTAAGTAATATCCTTAGGCAAGGAAAATGAGCTGAGAAAGAGCTACTCCTTTTTTACTGAGTACTTGCATTTGATCAAAGGTTAATTCTGAAGGATTATGTTGTCTGTGTGTTTATTTAGAGTAAGATTAGGACAAGTGTTTAGTTTATTTTTAAAACGTTCTACACAGAATTTTCCAAAGGACACTTCATACTTGACCTACTAAATATTTGTAAACCAAGTGCTGCTTCTGACTGAGGCAAAATTGCTAAAATTAACTGCATTATAAGGTCCCAAAATGTGTTTATTGGTCTATCAAAATGTTTTCATCTGTGGTGTTTTGATATTTGCAGTTAGTCTTAACCCTAAACTGCATTTTTCTATTCAAGACTAACCAGATGATGATTCATATTTTGCTGTTCAGCATAGAGGAGATAAGTTTGAAGCTTTTTATGGATGTTCCATCTTCTTTTCTGTTGCATACATCTATTGACATTTTGCTATTACTTCTGGTCTTTAAAATCTAGCAAACACATACCCAGACATGTCCTTTAATACCATTCTTTATAGCATGCAACAGAACAGGAGTTGGATTGAAGAATCTAGCTGACATAATGACAGTGGCAAACTTAAGTGTAACCTACCTATATCTGCAGGACATCTTTCAAAGCATTAGAATAATTAAAAAGGAGATGTAAATTTTTGAGTGATTTTTACAAAAACTCCTAATTTCCTCCCCCTCCCCCCAAAAAAAAGAAATTATTAATGATTTTATATAGTCCAAAACATTCACAGGTCTTTGAAGAAATAGATTTTTATTCCTCTTTTGGAGGATGGTTCTGTCTTCTGTACCAAAGATTTTATTCTTTGTTCTTTTCTTGCCTTTTCTTAGTTTCAGCTTAATAGAATTGCTTTCACTCTGTGGTGTTAGTTGTCTAAGAAAAGAACAAATGTCGTTAGTACAGGAGCAGAGGGACAGGAGGAAAACACCAAACACATCAAACACTTATTTAGCATTTAATGACAGCATTGTGGTTTCAAAGGGGCTCAGGCTATCAAGTGACTCAAAGCAGAGGGCAGGTAAGAACACCAAAGGATGATCCAACACCTTATTTATTTAAAATATATGAAACTTCTGTTTAGAGCTAAACTAAGGATGGCTGTTCATGAAAAAGCCAAGAATAAATCCTTGAAGATTGTGGAATCATGAGGAAGTATTTTGAAAATTAATCTTCAAAATTAATCTCTCTTTTAGTTCTTTCAGACTAATTCTGCAGAATAACAGAGGAGTAAACAATTAAACACAAAGCAGAGGACAAGTTTATGAGCCGTTTCAGATTGCTGAGTTTGGGAATGTCTAATTTGAAGTGGGGTTTCCATACATTTTGAAACATGTAGACGAGTAACATACTATTCCTGCTTGATGTGAATTTGCATGGCTGTAAAATTTCTTTTAAAAAACAAACAAACAAAACAAAACAAAGTGGCATTTAGAAATACTGCTTGATATTTATTTAATTGAAAAATAAAAATTAATCTAAATATATGCTAAAGCATATTGGAACCGGTTAGGACACTGTGGGACTTAATGCCTTCCACTGCCCCTCAGTGTGGCAGTATCAGCTAGTGGAGGAGAACTCCCTGTGAGTCCAAGACAGTAACTGCATGCATGAGGCTGAAGCATGGAGCTCTAGGAGCTGCCAGAGCTGGATTTCCTTGCTGAGGATCACATAAGAACTTCAAAAAATGTGTAGTGTTGGTGCTTAGGGACGTGGTTCAGAAGTGGAAATGGCAATGTTAGGTTAATGGTTGGAATCTATGACATTATAGGTCTTTTTCAGCATTAATCATCCTATGATTCTGGAGTTGAACATGTGAATGTGTCACTACTCTACATTTAAGAGGTAATGAAAATTGGAGCTGGTAGTATGATGAGGTTTTTAATAGTGGGCCTTTAAAATCAGTGACGCTTCAATGGCCGAAAAGGTCATGTCTAAATTTCTTACTGCTCCCTCCTCCTCCTTTCTCTACCAGCTTCTTCTTCAAAGTAGTTTGAAGGCTATAATTGCCATTGTGGAAACTTCAGTTTTATTGGCCTTGGATACAACCTTTTCCTGTAACCACTGAAGGCTTGCCCAAAGGTGATGAGTCAGATAATGTTTGGAGGGGAAACAGCAGAAGAATCGTGGGAGATGCCAGAAAAGGAATAGTCTTGTTCCTCTTTAATCTCCACAGGTTTTAGTGTTAGAGAAATCTACATCTAACCTGCATTTTCAGATTAGTTTCTCTAAAAATGGATTCTTGTTTCTGTTTTTACTATATATAGTCTGATTTTTATTTATTTTTCCCCCTTTGGTAAACCAATATGCATAAGTCCATTTGTGTTTTACTCCCACTTTCTTCCTTTGCATATGGACTACAAAAATAATATGTAGACATCATCCTTCCTGAGGGCTTCTGTTTCTTTATTAACCCATGAAGGTTGCATTTCTACTTCAAAAGACCCTGCATTGCCAGAACGGCTACACTACTGACTTATAAAGGCTTGTAAGAGCTTCTCCTGCACATGCATTTTATAAAACTCATCTCTAGTTTGATATTTGCTTTCTACTGATGCTAGACATGACACTGTAAAAGTACATGATGGATGCAATGGGATTTTGCAAGAAAGAAAGATCACTGGATAAAGCACTCATAGCTCCTCTTAGGCTTATATAGCTGTAATTCTTAGTTACCACTATTTAAATTTATAAAATATATCCTTTGCTTTGTAGCATAGGATGCTCTGGTGTCTAGGAATTTTGCTTGAATAAGGATTCTAGTTCTAAAACCTAATCCCTTAGAATTTTATTTATGTGAGTGCTTAGTCAGTAAAATGAGTCCAAGAAGATCAGAACACATGAAAATTTTATTAACCTAAAGTTCTCTAGAATTGAATGAGAGAATAATTTCTTGCAATATCCATATAGTTACTTTGTAAAGTTTCTAGCTTAATTTTAGTATCCTAAAATAAGTATTAACAACCTATCCATTAAAAACAATTCTTATTTATTCTTCCCTATTTTTATCTGCTCTGATGAAGCTTGGTACTTTTCCTCATCTCCAAGGGAAAATTTGAGCAGTTTTTGGGGCTGGCTCTGTGTAAACCCTGCTCAGCAGAAACAAAACTGACTTTGTTATTTTCACTGTGTTCAGCACAAATCCAAACCACAGCCCCATACTAGCCCCTGTGCCCTCAGCCCAAGCCAGCACAACAGATGTGAAATCAATAACAGTCTACTTAGAAAGTAAGATTTTTATAATGTTGGATGCTGAAAACAGCTTTCAAAGTCAGGGCAAATATCTATTACTAACATCACAGTGCACTGCCATTTTTCACAGTATATCATTGGACTAATTCTACAAGCAAATTTCCTGTTTATAACTAATTTTTATACTTGCAAGTTTTATATTTTTTTTATGTGCTTGTGGTCTCTTTAAATAGTGAATCCATGTAACTGAACTGTAAAACCATGAGATACTTGACTGAGAACCTGTAGACCTTTATGTGCCACCCAGAAAAAAATGCCAAATCTGCGTTCAACTTTGGCAAACTGTTCACTTCAAGTCACTGGATTTTGCATCTGTCCCTCCCTACTGATGTCACCTTTCCATTTAGCCTGTGTAACCAATACAGGGCATCTCTGAGGTCATCCTACAGTATTCCCTGTGTGACATGCTTTTTCTACTAGAGAGCCGCCCAGTTTGGTGGACTTACTGTAATCAATTGCATGTAGATTAAATTTGTGGAGGATAAATTTCTCTCTAAAGCTTGTTTTTCTTTTTCCTCCTTACCTTGGGGCTGGGCCAGCCATGTTTAATATTTTTTAACATGTGTGAATCCACTGCTTTTATAATAGAACTTGTTGTCTTTTTAGACCTAGTAATATCTCCTGCATGTAAATGTTATTTATACTGCTTGCCTCCCATAAGGACTAAAGCTTTTTTTCCTTGTCCTCTGACAAGTAAGTGCTTTCAGTATAAAATAGCTCCCACTAAGCCTGGAGGTATAGTCCCTTATGGTGAGAGGTCTCCATGCTGTATCAAACATGTGCATGACCTGCACACAGTTTGTTACTGAGTCTCTGAAACCAGACCCAACAGTAGTTCAGCACTTTTGGGGATGACAAGCCTCTAGTGACATTTTCTTAAGCATACTGTAACAAGAATCTTTGAACTAAGAATTATTTTTCAGCTCTAGAGGAAAAGCAAGGTTTCTGTATCCCAGATGCCTCCTCTTTCTTCTTCCTGATCTATATTTACATAAGAACGTTTGTTTTGTTTAGTGGAAAACAAGTTTAGTGGTTCATATTGGGAGTACAGCAGTTGCACTAAAGGTGACTAATTTCTTCTGCCTTTTCTGTAAAACCAGTACAGGCAGGTGAACACATGTGATAGTGCTACTGATAACTCTGATGGGAACAATTAGTGTGTTGTGACTTATTTTGTTCGTGTCTGGACCCCAAGCTCGCTGCCCCGTGTTAGGTGGATCCCAGGGTTTGCTTTTTCCCTTGTAGGAGCTGTCCTGAGCAGAGCAGGCAGCTGAGGCCCCTCTCCATGCCTGGGGCTGCTCTTCAGCCCCCTGCCTGGCTCTGTGGGGCTGGGATCCATCTCATCCCATCCCTGGGCTGCCTTCCCAGCTGGGCTGGGTCCTGTGTCAGCACCAGGGGGTAACTGGGCTATGGCTGAGAACAGCAAGAGAGCCCAGACCAGCTGGCCTCATCAGAACTGTGGGATGTGGCTGCTCAGGGAGGGAGGGCAATGTTCTGGCTGCTTCTGGTTGGAGTGGTGGCTTCTTGATCCCTGTTTGGAAATAGACTGAATGGCAAGACTCAGGAAGGCACGAATGCAGGCTTTTTTTAAAGCACCACAACACCCCCAAATAAAAGTTGTCAAAGTAGTGACATTGCCCTGGTACTGAGCTCTCAAATGCTTTTTTGCAAGAGGAAGGAAATGACCTATTTCCCTGGCTGTTGGTATTCCCAGGGGTAACAGTGCTCCCTTGGCATGTGACAACCATCAAAGTGTGGGCTTTATGTCCCTGCCCTGAACTGGGAACGGGGCATCCTGGCAGCACTGGGCATGGTGTGGGGTGTGTTCCTTTACTCAGCAGTTTTATTTTCTGCCCCTGAGATGGTGGCATGTTTATGTCATGCATCAGGTAGAGCACTTCAGGGAGGAGCTGGTGTGCCCAGGCTCTCCAATTCACTTTCCCAAATGGAGCCACTGAAAGCAGAAAGTGAGCTGGGAGATACAATGAGCCATAGGCCTTAAGTGAGGCACTTACTGACTCAGCCAGAGTTAATCAAACCGTCATTTTCTGCAGTAAAAGGTCAATTTTAGGTGAATTGGATGTCTCTCTGTGTGCTTGCGGGAAAAAGTGAGATAACTTCAGTAAATTGAGGCTTGTGGTTAAATGTGCATAACTTTTTGGCTTTGATGTTTGACTCCGTAGCTGCTTTTTTTTTGCTGCATTTATTGTTTTGTAGAACTTGTCACTGAGTCATATTTTCTCTCTTTTACTCAGCACTGACTTATTTATGTCTCTTATCCTCTTTCTTGCAGAAGGCTTCTTGCAGTTGTTAAAAAAAAAAAGTGACCAAGAAAAGTCTCTGCAGAAATGTAACGTATTGGTTTCTGTCCTCTCAACAGTGTCTTTGCAGTTCTGCACAATAAAACTCATAACTCAAGTGTATTTTTGTAAGTTGAGGGTGATTAGCCTTCATGTTAAAAAAAAAAAAAAAGAAAAGAAAAAAAAAATCAACAAAGCTCCTTGGTAGGAGATCAAGAAAATGAGCAGAGAAGCAAGAATTATCTGATCAAAGAAAATGGGGCAAGTGATGTCTTTCAAGCAAAGCGATGACAAAGACATAGGCAGACCCTACAGGACTAAATAGGCCTCTGATCACTCACCCTTTTAATATTAAAAATTGTAGGTACTCATCTGAAGAGTTTAGATTGGACCTAAACCACTAAAAATACTCCACTCATTGACTAACAAGCAGAAAGCCTTGACATTTAGATTAATTTGAAAATTACAGCTCAGGATTTATCTTGTGTATGCTTAAAACATTAGCAAACCAAATTTATCCAGACCTGGTAAAGAAATTGGGAAAATGGGGAAAGTGCTTTCACATTTTATATTTGATTAACTGTGCATCTGACAGTGTAAAGCAAATCCATCCTTTGAGAACAAAATTAAATATGTACCAGCCGCCACTTTCTGACAATCAGAAAATCAGATTTTATGTCATCATAGTTAATATTAGCCAAATGTCCTTTAATATGATAGCATTCAGAGAATAAGTTTCACCTTTTACATTACATAGTCTATCATCTCCTCATCCATTGCTCCTTTTAATCTTTTTTTCTTTATCTTACCTACAAAAGCATCTTTATTAATAGTGCTATAGAAGTTGAGCCAGCAGGATTTCTTAGATCTTTTAATAACCCTTTGAATTTAAGCTTCCCTTACTTTCTTTTTTTATGGTGTACCAAGCCTGAAAACTTAAAGGTTAGTCTAACTTTCCTTTTTTCGCTTTGACCACCATATAGAATGAATATTTCATAAGGGGGAAAAGTGTTTCTTTCCTATCTGATTAAGCTGTGCCCAAAAATCTATATTTATCACTAGCAATAGTGCCAAAGTGAGATACTGTTGCTGACCAGTGGGCTCATTCCTCTCTTGCTCTCAGAATTTTGTTGTAAAACAAAATGAGAATCCTGTTTTTAATTGTTAAATCTAGCACTTGCTCCAATGTGATATTTCTCTAGAATTAGACTGCAAAGTAAAAAAATATCAGAAGGAAATAAATAAATTTTCAACTAAGAAGTATGCATTAATTTCAGAAAGAACAAATAAACATGATATTCAAATATTTTGTACAGTCATATTCAATGTGATTTAGTAAGTGGAAACAAATCGTGCACCTTGGATATTAATTTCTTTTTAATGACTCTTCTAATCATATGGATTTGTGGGCAATAATAGTCTTGGAGGAGAAAAAGTAATCCTTGAATCATATTTTTTGGTATTTTATTAATAGATAAAGAGATTGGCTTAGTCCACTGTAGGTTACCTGCCTCACTTTCTCCCCAGAATAACCCATGGCCTCAGTGTCACCAAGGAATTCTGGGCTGGTTGATTCTGCCCCTGTGGTTTTCAGATGCCAAGAGGCCAAACAGGTCTGAAAGGAAAGCCTTGATGCTGATTTTATTACTGATCTTCCCTCCCATGCTAAAGGACGGGAATCCTTCTGTTATTTCTGGAGCTGGCAGCACGTGCAGCATCACCTCTACATGCGCTGCCAGCTGTGGGGCTCTACTGTGCTTTTGTGCAGCTCCTCTTTTTCTCAAGGCCCTGCTACCCAGAAACTCAGCTCCTCTCCTGCCAACACCTCATATTTGCTTCCTTGCTGCTCCTCGCTTGTGTTAGGGCTAGGATAGAACATCATCTGTCACCCTCACACACAGCTCCAGCAGTCCACGAGCTCACTGTGTCTTTATGCTGTAAAAGCTCCAGAGAGACCCTGCAAGAGAAAGAAATGTGTTCTGTTATGCAGTAACGTCATAGTTAGGGTCCTTGGGTTATGTCTGACCTTTTCCTTGTTATAAAGGTAGCATGTTTTCACAGGGAGCTGTGATTGCCCTCACTGGTCTTTTTGCTGTTGTTCACTTGGCCTTTTGCACTTATAAGGGACCCCCCCCTGTGGGAAGTGTAGGTTTAAGGTACTGGTAGTATCACATGGTGAGGTCAAAATTATTTGTCTACACTCATATTAAAAAAGCTGGAGATGGAAGACATGAAACTGCAGCTGAACTGAGTGTAGTGTTTATCAAGTTGTTCTCTTGACTGAATCTGGGAGTCTGGAAAGTGGCCATTAAGAATCTAAGGAAGGAGCAGCGGGATAATAATCCTCTTTACAGATTGCATTTTAATTTAAATCACGGTGTGCTAAATAGTATTGTAGGTCTTCACAAAACTAGATCAGAAACCTCGTTTTCCAGACTCCATGCTGAGTATATTACTCTGATTTTTTTTTTTCTTGTTATTAAGGAGCAGCATTTGGACTCCTTGCATTTGGAGTGCTTGGAGTTATCTAAACAGATAAACTGGCTTCTTGAAATTTGATATATTTAATACCTTGACTATTTCTGATAATATTATCTCATTTCTTATATGTCATTTCTCTTCAGAATGTCCAACACTGATATTTATTTTTAACTTTTTATTTTTGTCTACCTGCATAGCTAAATTTTTCAGAAACTGATATAAATCCGCAAGAATATGTGCATATTTTTATATATTTTATTATCTCACAAAAAATATAGCTTTTCCTTTGAATACTGAAATCACTAGAACTGTTTCAACTATGCCAGAAAAAGAGATGATTTACTGGTATGTCTGTGGTGCAATAGCTATGGATAATGGCTTCTAAAAATTGTCCCAATATGTGCAGTGATGTTTTGCAGGCTTCCTAATAGTATTTTTTTAAATTGCTGTGTATCATATACACTGTATTTGCAGTATATGACATAATAAGAATAAGAAAATAAGTTAGATTTGGGTCCAAATTAGCAATACTTGAGGTATTTCAACTGTTAGCAAGTACAGGATGAACTAACAAAATCCCAGCAGTCTTTTCCTTTCAGTTGTGTAATATTTATGCTGTGACTACACTAAAAAAAGTGGTTGTGCACATTTGCTTTCCCCCAGCCCTTCATTCAGCTCACCTTTTTAGCACAAGAAGATGATAAATACAGATTGAGGTGTGGATGACAGAAAAGTTCCATTAGATTTTAATGAAAACAGTTAAAGCTACATTTTTTTTTTTTTTAAGATAATGAAAGACACAAGTCTGGGGCAGGAGAAGTAAGGGAGATGAACAAGTTTTGCTTGGGGTTTACTGTGCTTGTTTGGGAACCTTGTGCCAGAAGCACGTATAACTGGGAACAAGTTAAAGAAAACTCCCCAGGTTGAGACAGTTTTGCTCAAAATACCTTCTAATGGTTAAACCTTTTGACTTTCTGGACCTTCTCTTTGATTTCTCTGTGTATTCAACAGAACTAGGAACTTTGTCAGCAGATTATATTTTTTGCCTTGCACTTTGACTCTTAACTCAGATCACTTAAGAAATAAAAATGTTACAGCAGGTAGCAGAAGAAGGAGGAATCCACTCTCAAGTCCTACAATATGGCCTCAAAAGTGACTTTAAGAAATTTATTCGTGGGGATCCTAAACCTTTGCCATGTAACAATGCTATTTATTATGAAATGCCATTTTTCCTGAAATAATACTTGGAGATCATGGACCAATTGTTCAACCTCCACAACAAAATGCCCCAAACAAAAACTCTTCTCACATTTATCACTCTTTCCCTGGTTTATTGTAATTATGTTGCACTTTGTGGAATCATAAATAGTAATAGACTACAGAAGTAATATTTCCTCATTTATATCACTAAGAAAAAAAAAAGTGGACTAAATGAGACAGAACCTTAGGTTGAATTACCTAAAAGACAAATTTTGTATAATTTCTATCCCAACTCATGAGACAGGGAATTAGTTTACCTGCATATCTGAAATAACTCCAGCTCTACAAAATGTTCTTACCTAAAACTATTTTAATCACAGAATGGGGGTCTTGGAAAGCTTAACCTTGTTACTTAAGTGAATTTTTTGTTTAATCATGAAACAAACTGTAAAATTACTTTTCTATCTCCTCTGCATCACATCCTGATTTTGTCTTTTAAAATGAGTGACTGGAGACTATAATGAAAGTGGGAAAAGTCTGTGTGATGCATTTACAGTAAAAGGTAAATAACTTCACTTTCTGAGAAATACTGAAGTGAGATACCTTTTAGTTTCTTATCTCTCTCTTGCCTTTAGGTGAGGTCTTGCACAAAGAACTGTTTTCCTTATGCAAGATTATGGCTGAGTTGACTGTCTGTATCTTTAGTTTGTTTTGGAACTCAGGGAGAAATAAGTTAATTGAGCTACATGCTGGGATAATGGGGAATGTCTTTTGCTATATGGTAGCAGTGACTAAGCAGTCAGTCTGTTATTTTGCTTGTGGAGTGCTTATAGAGGTAATTCAAAGGAACAAATAAGTAGACCTAAGAAACTGTTATGGTTAAGTATAAAGCTCTCTACTGAAAGTTTTTGACCCAAAAATCTCATTTTGATATCTTCTTCAAAGCTCCTAAGTCAGTACAAAGTAAAAAAAAAAAAAATAAAAAAAAAAATCACTTTTAAAACACATCTTAGAAATGAAGGTGTCTGGCTTTAGAAAGGGAAGACAATATTTCAAAATGCTTTGCCTGATAGTAGAAAGCTCAAAGGCTACCATAACATTAAACCATTAGCGATAGTTTCTGAGAAATAATTCTTCAGTATGGTGGGTGATCCTGAAAAATTACAGTAAGAAGCAACAGCATAACGTCCTTTTAGAAAATTTGTGATGTGTTTCTAAGTAGAATTGTAAAACATCTGAGATGACTGCAAGGGTTTTTTTATTCCCTTTCTCACCTGACGGTGCTCTTATAATTAGCATATTTTAACGCGGATTGCCAGAATGTCTCTCATACTATATTCTAATGAAATATTTATATGAGCTCAAGTGCCAAGTAAACCATTAAAAAGAACTTAAACATTCACTTGGGTGAAGGAAGATATAAAAAAAGCTTTATCATAGCCAGAGTACAACTCACAACACTGCAAAGTAAATATGCATAATGAGCATTCTTCATACTGCTAACACTAACTGAGGGAATTAGTAAGACTTAATGGAATAAGAGCACAAGGAACGTTTTTTGCCACCACTTTCCAGGAACTGGGAGAAGTCTTTGAAGTGGAAGACATTTTTTATGATGCTTAGGATGTGCTTTTAAGGCCTATGACAGTGTAGGGTGTACTAGGGAGTGAGGAGAGAATAAGCAGATAAAGTAGAAGGTAGCAATTTGTATGTTTCCTCGGTCTAAGACTGAACTAGGTAATTAAAAGCCTAATCAACTAAGACGTGATGAAGGAAGTGACCTGTGATAGCTGCTGACTATTCCTGTATTCACAGTTTAATATTCCTATTTAGGATAAGGCTTATGATGCTGCACTGTGGTTTGATTTTTTTTCTTTCCTTTGCTCTTATTAGGAGTGTGATTCCAAAATAGACTTCCTTGTTTTCCTTTGAATGTGTAGCTCTTCAGAAGCATAAGCTGCTCAGAGAGCATCCCCAAAAGACGTGCCTACTCACAGCTACCTTCAGTTAGGAATTTATATACAACTCTTCCATCTTCAAAACAAAGTGGTAGTATAACCCTCTGTCAAGCAGACAGTAATTTAACAGAACTTCTAAGAGATTTAGGTAACCAGTGCCATAATTAACACATTCAAAAATTTTCCCTGTTTGATTCCTGCCCTATGTGAGTGGGAATTGTAGGTCCTATAGGCTGCTTCTGACTGCTGTTAAAAAAAAAACCAAAAAACAAAAACAAAAAAAAAAAAAAAAAAAAAAAAAAAAAAAAAAAAAAAAAAAAAAAAAAAAAAAAAAACAACAACAAAAACAAAACAAAGATCTCAATTTGTATTTGTTCATAATCCTTATCACGTGACCAGACAGGTGTGGTAATCTCAACTATTTAAATGCTGATATTTTTAGTAACTTTTATAAGTACACTGCTAAGCACAAGCTGTAGAAACCAAACCTCTGAACTCAGCAGCACAGTCCCATGCTATTGTTACTCCACTGATTATTTCCTGGAGTGGTAGAGAAAAACAGTATTTATACTGATTTTTCTGCTTTATAAATATTGTAATTTTTCTGAGAAGTGCTGAGAGGAGTGATCATGACTTCATGATGCAAGTTTGAGCTACACTGTGAAGGACAATACACTGACAAACACAAGTGTCAGCACATTTTGATACAGTTGTTCCCAGTGTTCTGTCCCTGCTCTGACTTCATCCAGCAGCTCAATAGTCTTACTGAAGCCACTCACCTGACTCTTCAAACACATGCATGGTCTAAAACGTTTTGCATTCATAATAATGAGGTAGTTATAGTTAAATTTTCTTAATATAATTTTAGGAAAGAACCAATTTAGTCTAGCATATGGTTTTGGTGCATTTTTTATTTTTTTTTTTTTTTATTAAAGGGACTGGGGGCTGCTGGTAGTACAACTGAGATGGTCTAAGATCAAGTGCATGTTTCTCTGCTGAGATTTTGAGAAAGTTACAGTGCACACATGCTGCTACCCACACAGGCACAGTGAAAATGCTTTGCCAGCAATCGCAGCGTATTTTTGAATTTGAGGAGGCACTTGTAAAGATGGGTTTGAGAGCTCTTCTCCTTGCCAACCAAACTGCAAGTCTTTCACAGCTCTTTCGTTGGGGATCGTCTTTTATGTTTGAAGTAGCAAGGAAGTGTATTGCTCCAAAGGCATTGGAGTAACTGCTATTACACCACCATACCTCCTCACCCCCTGTGTATTGAATTGTTCCTTTGTACTGATAAAAACCATTATCCACTGTGCAACTTATGCATTTTGGTACTTCTTAACACTAGCAGGGGAAGTAGAACTCTGGTTCCAAGACACTAGATAGAGGTGAATGTGGTTTTTGGGGCTTTTATGCTGCCTGCTGAAATGGAGGCATGGTGCTTTTTTTAATATATCAGTGGCTCGATTATGTTGGAATTTGCTGCTCAGTGGGGAGGTGGCCAAGGATTTTGTGATTTGGGAGGAGGATAATTTGGTTCAATTATGAATAGTTCTAAATGCCTTACAAGAGAAAATAAAGTTCTATATTTTAGTGTTTACCTTCTGTGTCTGTAATAAAAAGATGGAAAGCACTTTGTAGCAGGAACTTATCGTGGTATGTTGTCCAATGTGTTGTGTAGTCACAACCTGGTCCATAGATAAAGCTTTCAATGGTTACTGCAATATAAGTAATATGGGGGATTGTAAATAACCATGTATTGGACAAGGCTGGCTTGTTAGGTAGGATGGGTTCTGCATGTAATTTAGATTTTTCCTGCTTCCCTTTAACTGTTTGAGATACTAGTCTTCCTTCAGCTACTTTAATAACTCTGAGATAGTGAAAAACAAGAAGGAAGTTCCCCAATATTTGAATTTTTTTTTCAGTTAAATCAAGTTCCCAAAAAAGGCAGGGCCAGCCTCTATGGCTAAAATATTCTCTCTGCATTAGGCAAGAAGTCTTCTGAGTTCTGTGTTCTGGCCTGATTAAATGAACTGGTTTGTGTGACTTCCTTCCCACCCCTTTTTCTATAAACAAGTATCCCTTTTGCCTGAATACAATTAGATGCTCAAATGAGCTCTTAAATTACGAAAGGAGGATTTGTATTTGTCCCAGTATACTGTCTGGACTTCAGTGATCTGCCATTTACTATCTTCAAGCATTCCTGATGCTGGTGGAAGCTAATAATTTTCCCACCCTGGTTAGAAGAATATTCTCCCTTATCCAGTGTTCATTTTTTGTTATAAGATTCTTATTATCGTGTGCCTCATCCTTCTCTCTCCCTCTTCCCTATTCAGGATAGCTACTACCATTCATTAATCAGAAAAAAAGGGTTCAGTTCTCTGAAGTAACACCAAAGAACAAAAATAAGGCTGTTTTCAACAGCCAACAATAAAATTGAGAACAACAAATGTATCCATACAAAACTTCTTTGCAATGTAGCAATATAGTATCTGAATTGAATCATATTTGAATTGCTGCCAATAAGCAATAACAAAACAAGCCTATCCTATCATCTAGCAAAGTTTAGTCCCTGCTATCCTATTGTGATTTATTGTGTGCCCTTGCAGTTTTGAAATGTTTCTGTTGGGAAATATTCTTGGTTTTAAACTCAGAAAGCTGCTGGAAAGAAAGAGCCAAAAGAGTGTATTACTTTTATGTACTTGTTTGTATACATAGTCAGTAAGACATCTGGAAACTCCAAGATGTGTTGGAATCGTTGTGACATTTGGGCATCAGATGAGTGCACAGAGTCTTCATTAGTCACTTTCAGGCATAATTTTTGTTGCCATTTTTATTAAGTGATTAATGAGCTTTGTGAGATTCTTGTTCTCACAGACATGAGGAAGAGGAGGGAAGGTTTTCTTGTGTCATTATTAGCATTGGATCAATCAATGAATGCAGTTCAAGGGAGAAAAAGGATGCATTTTGACTATGGTGACTGATAAAGTAACAAGTAGGGGATGGAGAGGCTGTATTTATTTGGTTCTGCAGCTCTTTCCATCAGAATTATGTTCCAACGTGCATATAATTGAATTTTACATTTCCTTGAGACCTACATTATCCTGTTCAAGTGAAAAATGTTATCAAAATTCCCAGACCTTTATTCTAGTATGAATAAAGAAAATTGAATATGAAATTCAATATGAGAATTTTATTTTCTCTTCTCCTGTGGCTGAACTAAATGTGATGGGATTTTCTTATGCAGACCACTGTCTAGCTGGTATCTTACTATCATGAAAGTACAGTATGAATGTCAGTACTTACCTGCAAGGGTGCATCTGTCTTTAACAACAGCAGCTACAAAAGCTAATTCTTTTTAAGTTGTGTCATGAAATGCAATAAAAAAATGCAAAAAAAAAAAAAGGCAACCCCCCCAAATCAACAACAACAACAAAAATCCAAAAAACAAACAAAGAAAAAACCACAGACACCTGGGAGAAAGCTTAACACCAAAATATTTAACTTAAACAAATAATATTTTCCTTTTTTTTTTTTTTTTTTTTACTGTGTAAATGCCACCATTATTATAATATAACTTTCACTTTAAAGTTTATAGTATTCACATTTTTAAGTTGTTTTTTTTTTTTGTTCCCACCTGCTAAATAATACCACAGTATTACTGTTAGGATCAATTTGAAGGAATAGTCATGCACTGTTTTCAGGTACATGCTGGAATTCCCAATGGGAATGAGTGGGATGCCAATGAAGTGCATTTTCAGAACTAGCTGGGCTTTGAAGGTCAGTCTTTTGTGCTGTGATCCGGTTGTGCTGCCACTTAGACACAAGCAAACCCAACCCTTCAATGTGAGTTTCTAGCCATGGCAGTGTGGCTGTACCTTAGGTTAAAAAATAATAGTGAGGGAGGAAGAAATAATTTCCTCAATTATTTGATCCTGTCTTCAGTTTGGATATAAACACGTAGGAAACACATCTGTGCATCTAAAACTGATTCTGGCCTAAGAACATCATTCAGGTGTCTTTAATGGGGCTTGTTCTTGTGGGAAGATTGTTGACTTCAAGAACAGCCTACTTCAGAGGCCAATCTCTCTTTTTGAGATCAATTTGTGATAGGGTACAGCAGTACTTAGCTGAAAAATTTTGTAAATCTATCTTTTTTGTGGCACTTTTAGTGCTTCTCTGGCTTCAAAATGTACGCTTGTAACTTAATTTATAAGTTTAAATGGGAGGTAAAAATAAAAATGCAGCATAACAGATGGATGGTGAAAGCTGGAAAGTCCCGACTGTGACCTTTTTTTCCTACCATCTCTAACAGAGAAATTGCAGGGATTGATGTAATGAACTTGTAATTTTTCTGTCTGATCTTTCACTGATAGGACTTTAAGCTCTTATCTGCTTTGCTTTGAACGGAAGGATGGCTCATCCTCCCTGAACAGTTTTTCTACTGTTCCGTCAACAAAGAACTGAAAACTAAACCATGTTTAACTGAGAAGATTTAGGTACATCAGGCAAGCATCCTTAAAATATTTTAGGGCTCCTTTCTTCTTGGACCTGCTCTTAGGAATATTCATTTAGCTAAACTGTAGAGCATCTGACAGATGCTACACATTCTCATCACACACACATTCTGTGAAGGTTGACTACTATCATGGGCACACACGTGGGAGTAGAGATGCAGAGACATATGCATCATATTTAGATTCCTACATGTGCAAATCTAATTATAATCAGAGAGGCATAGTACATTTTAAATGGGCTTCTTTTCCCCTTTACAATTGCATTCCCATCAGATACATCTTCTGGAAGGAAATATCCTTGCATAGTGGAATACCCACAGAATAGGGAGCAAGGGAATGGGGCATCTAACAAAGCTGCTGACTCAGTAACGCTGTGGCAATTTCCTAAATGTTGGTCTACTACGTGGTGCCTTTGCAGGCTGTTTCTCAAGACATGACTAAACAGACCAGAATATGGGCAATACATATTGCATCTAAAATGTGAGACAAGTGTCAGAGGGGAAAAGGTTTTACTGGCTGAAAAATAAAAATTATTCAGGTGTAACTTAACACTACAACAGTTAGAAAGAAGTAAGCAGGGCAAGAAGGTATGCAGTGTTTATTTAAAAAATAATAATGACGAGCAAAGGTCATTACAGATATTTACTGAAAGTAAAAACATGCTAACTGAAGTTTTTTGCTTTGTCATCATGATTGTCTTATTGTGTTGGGGTTTTTTGTTTGGTTGGTTTTTTTTTTCTCAGTGCAGCCTACTTTCTATTTTGTTCATGCTTATTTCTGTATTATTTATTTCCAATCTTAAAATATATTTCTTCCTTCTCCTTCGGCCACTGTTATGGCTGAATGGTCTCAATCCACTGTTTCCGCTTTGAACTTTTTTTTTATTTCTTGATATGATGGCTTGCTCTAGACTTTAGAATTACATTTACCTTCATGGCACTATATCATGTAACTTAAATATTTTGTCTGCTTTTTCCACTATGAAACTGCTAATTTGAATCCTTAGTCCTTTAATAATGTTTTAAAAAAGAAGCAAAAAACCCACAACTGCTTAGCCTCCTACTTGATATATAAACATACTCAGATTAAAGGTTTGTGGGTTTGTGTTTGCATTCCTGATATTCATTTGAATTCTCCCATTTTACTCGAGTTTCTTATGCAGAGTCTATTCTGTAAATAGCTATATCTTTTAATCAATCTCTCTTGGAATCTTTTAAAGCTCTTCAGCTTAGAAATTCACATGACTCTATCCCCTGTAGGACTCACCTCATCGTTCTGTCACAGTTTAAATACAGAAATGCCTTTCCAAAGCTGCTATGTTTGCATTTCTAGAGCACCTGGAGTCATGAAAATGTGTCTCTTCTTTCTCAATTCATTTTTTTTCTTCCCTCCATTTTAAAAGGAAAGGATAGAAGGGAAACGACCTTGTAATATAACAAGTTGCTAGTCCTGAACTAGCGCTCTGCACTTAGCCTGGTTTTGCTGTATGCTTTGCAGTATTTGCTCTGAAGCTCTCATACAAAAAAGCAGCAACTCTCTTCTGCTCTGCTTTGCTCACAGTGAATGGGCTCCCTTGACAGTCCTCAGTACATCATGTGCCATTGAACTTGTTCAGACCCACTTTTCTTCAGGAAACTGCACACAAAATGTGTAGTGTCTCTGCACTGTGTAGATGATGGTATCTGGGTATGGGAAAATCCTCCAGCAAAGCTGAGCATACTCCTGTCCCTGTAGGAAAGTTCCAGAACGATGAAGGCTTAATAAATTCAGCTTTGTACTGCAGAACAGTGTAAAATAGAATTGGAATTTGATCAAATATGTTCTCAGTGTAGTAAGAGTGTATTTTGCTTAAAACTCATCCACCAAGGCTGTTAATGTGATTAATCACGTTATTGAACAGTTCAAGATGAAGGAAACACATTTGTTTTGTGCTGCCTATTATTTACCACACTGGAAAAAAACGTTGCTCTTCACCTTTCTCAATGAAAGAATGCTCTCATTTTGCTCCGTGGTGGATGGACTGAATTTGTTTTCATGAAGCAAGGGACAAAGGGTGGTTAAACAGAGAAAAAAGCCTTCCATCAATATTTATTCTTTTCTGCTTGTTCAGTACTCCTAGTAACACTTTCAGATATAGTATGAAAGGGAAGTGTGGCATTTCTTATTATCAACTGTTTGCTGAAGAAGACAATACAAGGAGAGGATTTCAAAAGAGGGTGTGCAGCATACCTTAGTTAGAAGAAATTCAAAGGGCTCTTCAGAAACACCTCACAAACATTTTGCCCTCCCCAGAAGTTTGAATAACCCAGCTGGAAAAAATAACAAGTGTATTATCTGTAAAATGGGAAAAAAAAACCCCAAACCTAAAACATTACCTGTTGCTTACAAAGTTTCCTGTAATATATCATTGAATGTCTAGTGTCAGCTGTTAGCTAAACAATAAGAACTGGGTTGGCATGCTGGGCTCGTACCTGTATCACTTGCAAATTGCTAAAGCTCTCAGCCTAGCTGTAACAGGTCCGGCCCAGGTCATGGCATTGACAGGAAATGCATGCCTTGCCTAAGGAAGCTGTAGTCTCTTGCCTGCAAACCTGTTTAGATGTTGGGTTTAATTAGATAAACTGAATATTAACGAACACTGACAAAGCAGCCGAGCTTCTGTATTTTTTTGTTTGTTTTGAGTTTGGGGTTTTTTGTTCATTTTAAGTCTTGGGTCATGCAGTGTTGAGCCTTTTAATCTCATTACTCAGGACAAGATTTTAGCCTCCTAGTGTTGCTGAGTCAATACAGGCAGGCAGCCAGAACAACCACAGACCCATGGCTAGAACACAAACGGGAAATTTATTTCCTTTACCTTGCTAGCAGGGGTATCCTTGAAGCAACACCTGGTCAGAGGCACACCAGCAGAGATACAGGCACTGTTTGACTCGTTCCGTGCTAGAGGATCACTGGCCTGCTGTTCACACAGGTTTCTCCAGGGCTTTTTCCCTTTTTTTAAATTCACTTGAGCCAATTTAAAGTCCTCTTCAGTAGCCTTCTGGTTTTTAACCCATTCCCTCCAACAGTGTCTATTAGAACAGTCCAGTAGAGTTGCGTAAAGAGGGGATGACTTACAAAATGGAGAGGAAACTTCCCCCCCACAGCTTCAAAGATGACTGTGGAGATGAAGTAGCCTTAAAGAGTAACTGGAGAGACTGAGAAGCCTTGTCAATTTTATCATGAGATAAAATGTGATGTTGAGATGTCTGCTTTTGATGTGTTAGAATAATGTAGCATTAAGATAAAGGAACAGTACATTTCCGAGGTTCCATTTTCAGTACTCCATTATTGCTTTAGTGTTTTGGCTAGCAGCTGCTGCTGGTTTGAACTTAATGCCTTTTATTACTTGAACAAGAAATCTCTGTTGGAGGGAGCACCAGGCACCTTGTGCTTCCTTTTTGCCTCACAGTGCTGGCTTGTCAAAAGAGCAGAACACAGTTTTTCTGTGTCGTCCCCGGATGGACTGCCTGGTCACACCCTTATGCTACTGCAGACCTTCACATGTTTTTTTAGTAAGAATGTGTCTTAGGAACTACCATAAGTCTCCTCTGAGTTGCCTTGGTTGTTGATTTCTGTAGTTTGGGGTGCACACACCTGGCTTTAGAATTATTCCTCCCTGCTGTAGCTCTCTGTGAATGTTTGCTTGCATTGCGGAATAATGATGAGTCTGGAAAATTTTGCTTTATCCTTCCCTGCTGAAGACAGCTCATGATACTGAATGGGAATTTGGAATTCCCATTCCAAATTTGGGAACTGGACTGTTAAAAATTTCTTCCCATTCTTCCATATTTCATTCCATAGGATGTCTGTATGGGGGGCTCTGTGGCAATAATATAAACTTATTTTGAGATCAAGTTGAAACACATTCCCTGTATTGAGTCAGGATCTATGTACATCTATACATAGATGTATTTATTTTCAACAGATGCCTTATAATTCACATTTGAATTTCCCATTTCTAATTTCATTGTCTCGCACTGTGTTGAACAGTCATAAGTATAATGTTTGTTCCTCAGAGAACTGCTAAATCATCCTTAGTGTGCTCTAAAATCTTATTTCATTAAGAAGTCATGTTTTTAAAATGTTAAATTATTAGATAGAACGCAGTGTAAGTATTCCCTGAATGAAGCTGGTAGTCCTTTGAAAAGGAACTGTTTCTCTGTGGAATTAATAGCTATTAATTCTAACGCTAAAGCTTTGAATCTTGAGAATAATACTGGATTTACTATTACCCTAAATTTCTGAAGATCTTTGTTCCTTTTACCTCTATATATGTGGAGGAGGAAGGAGAGGAAGAGAGGGAACTGCATCAACATAACCAGGAAATACAAGGCAATTTAAAATGCTAATCTTGCTAATGTTAACCTCTGGAGTTATTGATTGCTTTTGCTTTCTTGCCTTTTTGCTTTCTTTGCTTTTTCTGTTTGCACAGCTTCTCCTATATTCTATTTTCCTCCTGTGTGATGGTGGAAGTGTCCATGCTCTATACCATAAGCTAATAACTTTCAGGCTGCAAGATTGCTGTTGCCTGAGAATCTGAAACTGTGCCATTGCCTGACTGGATAGGAAGTCCCAAGTCACAAAATACATGTTCATCCCTGTTAGAAGCTGGCAGCACAACTGTAAAAAATAATGAATTTGCTAGTGACATTCTGTAAAGTACATAGCTGTGTATTAACACATGGTATGGTTTCTTACCTTTTTTTCAATAAAAATTCGTTAAGAACGGGGAAAGTTATGAACAGCTAAAATGGGTTAATTATGTTTCACATTCATTATGCATAAATTGAAAAGCCCAGCATTATTCAAAAGCTTCACTCAATTAAATCTTTGTGAACTTAAAATTCTTATTGGTCCCTAATTAAATTAAGGAAATTACTAGCAAACTGAATTGGAATTGATCTGTATTTAGGGACCCCTTGAACAAGGTCCCTCATCAATATAGCATCTTGCATATCGCTGCCTTAAATCCACCCCTGTGATGCTTCCATCTCAGTTGATCTATTTTATAGTTTTAATTTTGTTTCCTTCTCATGAATTCTGTATCTCTGGGTCCCAAAGAAGGAATGATTGTTAGTTGCTAAAGTAAATCTTTCATTTTTGTGGCACTATTAGGGTCTTAGCATGTGAGTGTCTGAGCTTCCAGGCTGTTGAGTGAACATGTAGTGTTTTCTAAGCTAGGCAAATCCCTAGAAGACAGCAAGATAAAAAATTACTAGACAAAGGTAATTAAATAGGAATTTGGCTACTATATGTAACAGTGGAATGCCAGAGGTTTTTTGTTAGTTTTTTTTTTTTTTTTAACAATCTCCTAAGTTCTGAATCCAATACAATGGCAAAAGGATATACTTCCATTAACAAGACATTAACACTTATAATTGCCTTTAGACCAGACTGTAGAATAAAAATGTGGAGTTCTGCTAAACAAATTAATTCATACTTTTGCCTGGATTTAATAGAAGTTCTTGACGATTTTCTACACGGATTTCTTCCATCTTTGTTAAGAAAGAAATTAACATGGAGTTATATTGCAGGATCAGAAATTACATAACTTAATGCTAAACAGTTATAACTTAAACTATAGGGGAATTAAGTTTAAATGCTGATGAGATCCATGAGCACTCTTGATTGTCTTGATTAATATGCCATTGGGTGCATGTTAGAAAGAGGAAAACAAAGACTCCAGAAATATCACATCATTCCAACACCCAAAAGTTGCTCTTTTTACGTACGTGCTGCTACAGTATCAGAGGTTCATGCCTGCACTTGAAGAGCTGGCTGTCTTCCAAAGCTTCCTGCCAATATAAATTAATGTTTACCATAAGACATACTTGGATGGTACGAAAGCTTTGTCCTGTGAGAGATGCTTGAAGAACAACTGAGTAGTTCTGGCTCCTATACATCCAATCTAAGGGTAGATATTAATTAATTATAAAGCAATCCATTATTGTTTCTTGCTAGACCTAGTATTTTCTATGTCCACATCAATAGCATCATATTTGTTAAGGAGGGAATATCTGTCTCGCAGGAAATGGTATCTAGAGTAAGATTAATCACTCTGCTAGTCAATTAAAAGAATGGTACTTATAGCTTTATAGTATATTTTATTTGTAAAGCTAGATGTATGTTATTACTCTTATTTGATTCCCTACCATTTTCAAATCTCATAAAAGACATACTAGCATTTATTTTACTTCTTTGTTTAATTTTTGTTTTCTTTGACTAGGAAAGTATTAAGGTTTATGAGTTGAAAAGTACAGGCTCTGCAGTGGCTAGTTGGATTTCACACCATCTTTTAAGTGCCTGGATCTTAAATGTTAGCTATTCATGCCAAACACAGAAACCAAATACAGAGCCTCATTCTTCACCAAGGCTATCTGTAAATGCTAAGTAGAGGACTGCTTATGAGTAGAAAGTAAGTGTCAGATAGCTAATAATTGCTGCTGCCCTGTTTGTAACATAGCTTGCTTGGGAAAATATTTTCTGTAAGAGCAGCAAATAAGGTCTCATGCTGTTGTCAGCTGAAGGAATTAAAAAAAAAAAATTCCTAAAAGAAGGTGCAGAAACTGCTGCTGAAACAATGAAGCAGAGAAGAGTCTGTAGATTGGTGAGATGAAAAATGGAGAATCATACTGCAGTCTGCAGTCAGGTATTCATAGTAATAGTAAGGCCCTAGGTTTTACTTTGCCTAAAATCCAGAATATCATTACTAAAGTAGATGTGTCAGACTACATATGACTTGTTGCACAAGTGAGACTTTATTTTATCCCTTAAATCTTCTGTATAGCATCAGTGTAAACTTGGTTCAAGAAAACTTTTGACTCGTATATGGATTCTGGTCTAACCTCAGGGTTTTTAAATTTTTGAATTAGGTGTTTCAATATATACGTTTATTTGGAGTTTCTTTAAACTAGTGATCGTGGAGACATGGTGGATACTTGGGGTATGGGGCCTTTAGGAAAGGCAGTCTGGGAAGATGAAGAGAGAGAGTGTCACTCTGTGTGAGACAGAAGCTGGAATGCATGGAGCTCTGCCCAGGGATGGATGAGGATCCAACAGAGCTCATGGGTAAGGATCAAAGAGAAAAAAGGTAAGAGTGGCATTGTGGTGAGTATTTATGATAGGCTGCCTGAAAAGGAAGAGTGAATGAATCCCTCAGACAGCCTAAAGATCCTGCTCACAAGCCCTGGCACTCACAGAGCAATGCATCAGATCGTGAATGTTAGCTGTTCCTGGGAAAGGAGTCACTGGATCCATATTAGAGTGTATTTTCAAGGCCCAGGCAATTGAGTTTCTGGATTCTTTGAGATATTACAGGGAATCTATAAAGGGGAATGCACATATTAATTTCTGACCATGCAAAATACACTGTCCCGAAGGAAATCATGGCCACAAGTAAAATTTTAAGACAGAAAGAATAGTTGAAATTAAGTATAATTACAACTTTAAGTTCTTCAGCTTAATTGTCTCAGTGTAAAACCGACATTTGAAAATGTAGTTTTAAGAGCACTCTGCAAGTAAAAATGGAATTAGGAATAATTCCATTGTTCGACTTTATTGCACCAAAGAATTCTTCAACTAGCTTAGTCTTAGTTGTATTTGGTAAAAGATCTTTTAAATGTACATAGCATTGACTTAACTCTTAATAATGATAAACAGTTCTGAAAGGAAAACAGTAAACATTTGTTTTACTTAACTGCTGCTCTCTGTGGAGTTGTCAGTCTATGACAGAAGTCTCTAGAGGAGACAGGAAAAAATCATGCTGCAGGTTTTTTAGTTCTCATGTCTACAACTTACTTTTGCTGATGTTTCTACTACACTGTTAATTTACCTGGAATTGCTGTTTCTCAAGAACACTAGGAAACATAAGGTATTGCAAGTGCATGATTTTTCATTCAGCCTCTGTATTTTTTTGTCATTAACTACAGTAGTAATAATATTGTGTAGTTATACCTGCCGATCTCCGCTACTATAGTGATGAACGTGGTAATAATAAAGAACTTAAAGCTTTTCTTTTGTGATGACATACCGTGAGCTTCACTGTATAATTGTATGGTGAATGGGGTGGTGTTGTTGGTACTAACAAGTCACAGGTTTTATGGTGAGCTGAGAACATGGATCTTGGGTCTTGCTTTGGCCTGTTGGGGAATACATTTAGTGCAGGCAGCTCGGTGTGAAGCCATAGGTTGAGCTCAAGCTCCAGGCAAGAGGCCATGAACTGCTGACCTTTGGGACAACAAAGGACACGGGGAGCTGTGGCCCAGCCAGGTGACTGAACACTCAGAGACACATCAGGAGCTGATGACTTCATACTTGCACATGCTTGGACAGTGAGGGGATGAAAGCCCAGGGTTTCCTTTGCCTGGGGTCCTTCCCCTGAGGCATCAGCTTGAACTGCTATTTTGCTATTGTGCCAAGATTAAATTACTTTAAGGATCCAGACCTCTGAGTCTGTAAGGAAACCTGATCTGACTGTGAGTGTGGGATGTATAGCTGTGAAGGGACTTCCATCCTAGCTCAGCTGGGGTGGGTGTGACTGCCAGAGTGGCTCCTGGATGGTCAGACAGGGAAGTTTTCCTAACAGTTTTTCTTAGTTTTAGTTGTGGGAACACTTATATAATGACCATGTTTGTTACCTTTTGTTGTTTAACTTTTACTTAGATATGTACCATTGTGTGGTCCAACATCCCTCATGGGACACCAATTGTGTTCCCATACACCATCAGCAACAGTTACCAGCATAACAAACAGCATGAGCTATTGGTGATGCTGGAATAAAAATGCAGCATGTGGGAGTAAAGGTGTGGGATGGTAGTAAAGGTGCTTGGGCTGCAAGTGGTTCTCTAATGATAAATAATAACTATTAAAAGAATGCTACTGGAGGATCTGAATTACAACTGATTTAAGGCTCAGTAAACAGAAAAAAAAAACATGTTACAAACGTGTGAAATGCAGCGTGTATAGAGAATTAATGTGCAGCTCTAAAAAGGAGTAAGGTGTCAAGCACATTAGATGGTTAGTGGATCTTCAGATGAGAAGGAAAGTGTAGGGCTACAGCAAGCTCATGGTAACCCAAAGTTTTCACAGGGGCTGCTATTATTTTGATGGTGAATATTTCTTCCTCACTCCTTGGGGTATGGTGGTTTTTTTGTGTGTGTGTTTGTTTGTTTGTTTGTTTGGGTTTTTGTTTTATATTTTTGTTTATTTTTGTCACCTGTGCAAGGTTATATTCACAATGAAAATGTTATCAGTATCAGTAATTTTCAGGAATTATGACTTTGTGTTCCTTCTCAGGGTCAGAGATATCCAGTTATGGAACAGAACTGATACTTTAGGGATCAGTCAGACATGTGAACAAAAACACTTAAAGGAAATTGTGGAGTTCAAATCTATCCATGTTCAGAAGACCAATGTGTCTTTTTTTCTTCCACTTCAAGTTCAATTTGTACCATTTTAAGCATTCTTTGTGATATAATTCTTTATTCTCTGAAAAGAGTAGGAACCATGAGATACTTTTCATAGGTTTTTTTTTCTGTATCATTCTTATAGACTTGAATCAGTATAATAATGTGTCAATAAAAAAACCCCAGTCAAAACCAAGAAAACTACTGATATCTGAAGATGAGTAAGAAAGAATTCTATTTGGCCAGTGATCTTTCTGAATTGACAAGAAGTTAAAAACTTGAGAGTCCACAAAGTTTTTTTAGCCCTTGTCAGAAATGTGTGTTGATACAAAACTTTGATTTGCACATCTGGCTCTGTTGGCACGATTTCTCTGTACTGTGTGTATATCTTGTCTGCTGTATTAGTTGTGAAAACAAATGTCAGAGAGTGGGATATTTTACATCGGATAAACTCATCCATTTGGAAAAGCCTGTTAGTCTTTGTCAGTGCCCCCTGTCAGAATCAGTGCTGCAATAGCTGTGTGTTTTCTGGGTGCTGGGACTAAGTTTTGGAACACAATATGGGCAAGGATGCATTAAGATCAGAAGGATTTTGTCCTTTTGGTTTTAAATATGCTTTCTAAAAGAATATATAAGTAAATGAATTATTACAGTGATACTAGATAATAAGTATAAAAATGGGGGAGGAACAGGACTGAATATGATTCCAAAATTTCAATATCCAGTTCTTCAAATGGCTGACAGCCTTGGGACTTACCAGACATGTCCACGTTGAGCAGAGGTGACAGTGGCTCTCCAGATGTCACCATCACTCAATCAAAAGATGGAATGAAACTGATCCCTGCCTGACTTTGTCATCAGTCTTGTCTCATCTTTCTGGGTGACTTGATCAGACCACTACACTGGTGAACTGCCAGTGTAAGCATGGCTCTGCTGCTGATTATGGGAGAGGGAGACCAGCACAGGAGACAATTCAAATCACTAAATTGCCTGCATCTCTTGAGCAATAGGTTGGCAGATACAGACCACCTCATTAGAACTGTAAAATGCTTTTAAAAAACTTGGGCAGATTTTAACATGAAAAACTATCCTGGGCATGCTTTGATGGGACTCAAAGGTTCGTGTCTAGTCAATGACCACACTCTTACAAACAAATTTTATATGAAAACATTAATAAGGAAGGGTTATTTTTCAGGTGTCATTGACAAGATTGTGTGCTATGTGTTGGCATGTGGTAAATGACAGGTAATGAATTAAAATATATTTCCACTGTGAGGAGCTCCAGAAAGGATCGATCCATATATAAGCACTTTTCTTGTAATTGAGGCTAACTACTGAAAACTGATGCAAAAAAAGGGACTGAGTACTGCAGCCTTTTCCTTGTTGCTTGTTACCAGGACTGCTACCTCACTAAGCCAGTGAACCAACACTCTCCTTAGTCTTCCTTTTGCTGGTAGTGAGCATACAGAAACTCTTATTCCTGTCCTTCATCTCCTTTGCTAGTTTGAGCTCCAGCTAAGTATTGCTGACTCTATTCCTACCTATGCAGGCAGTGTCTGTATTTGTCCCAAGCAGGTGTCCCTGCTTTCAGTTTCTGTGTCCTTTTCTTTTGTCTGAACCCAGCAGCTCTTCTCTTTGCTGGCCTTTTGCTGTGCTTGCTTGACTTCTGCAAAGTGGGATGGACTGTTCTTGTGCTCTGATAAGGCTGACCTTGAACTTTACCCTCCCAGATGGTTTCCCATGGGATCCTTCTGAGCAGGTCCCTGCAGAGGCTAAAATCTGCTCTTTGAATTCCAAGATTGTAATACTGCTGAGCCTTCTCATCCCTCTCAGTATCCTAAACATCTGGATTGCTTCCGACCAGTCGTATTGACTGTCCAGCAGACAACAGTGGCTGTAGTTACTCATAATTGACAGCTCCTGTGACTGTGAGACTTTTTCGAGCTGCCTGGAGAAGGTTTCATTTACATCCCCTTCTCAATTAGAAGTCTCTAGCAGACATCTACATCACCTCTCTTGGTCTAATCTGTAATTTTTAACCATAAGTCCTGAGCTCTTCATCACCCACCTTACATCAAAGCTCCATGTGTTCAATCCTGTCATTGACCTGGACCATAACTCCTCCTCTATACCTGCTTGCTCTTTGCTAAAGAACCTGTATTCCTCCCTTGCAGCTCTCCAATCTCACCGTGTCTCTAATTAAGACGATATCAGTTTGTGCATAGCTGCAGAATTAGTTCTTCCTGTTTGTTCCTGTGCTATGTGCACTGGCATACAGACATTTAATATAGGCCTGAAGTTGTGTTGTTTTCACAGGATGAAAGATTCCCTGTTCTGCTGGTTTTTTACACAGTTTCTTCACCATTGCTCCCTCATTCACATCTCTACAGGTTAGGGTAACTTTGTCCTGGCATGTTTAATTTAAAAGCCTTTTCACTGGAGTTTTGGTTAAAAATTTTCCTTTAATGCTTTCTCACGTGCTCCCATCCTTACTTCTAAACCCTTGATCCAGGGATCAGAAGGCAAATCCCTGTCTACAACACTAGGTATTAATCCACTGAAGGACTGCTTTTTCTCAAGCCTCTCCTCTTAACAACAGGGTTGAGAAATGCACCACCTGGACCCCCCATCTTTCATCCTCCCCACCAGGGTGTCTTACTTTTGAGTACAGAGCAGAGAGGCATGCCTTGTCTACTTACTTGATTCTGGGATGAGGAACTAAGATGGGAATGAACTTATAATTCCATAGTATATTTCTGTGGAACAAGCTTGATCTTGGTACTCACAGACATGGTGGTCTTTTTATTTTTCTTTTTTTTTTTTCTTCTGCCTTGAGATTGAGTCTGTTGTGCACTTGTATGGCAGAAGTTCATGTACATGCACGTCTCTGAGTATTCTTAGATAAGTGCTTGGGGGTGAGGGGGAGAACTAGAAGGTAATCTTGGAGTCATTCGTCACAGAAGCCCTAGAGAATCCTTTTAACATAAAACCACTTGTACTTAACGTAAAACACCCAGTAAATGAAATGTTCCTTCAGGTAAAAGTAGGACCGTTTGGGAAACTTCCCTCACTCTGTCACTTAGCCAGTTGCTCTAGTGAAGAGGAAGGAATTGGAGGGGGAGTTGGTGTGATTAGCACATTAGCTCAAAGTCTTGAACAGTAAAATCCTCATTTTCTCGGTCTTGTCTAACTTGACAAGTCTATATGAGATTGTCTTTATAAATTTTAAATAGTAGTAATCTTCCTTAGTTCTGAATATTTGCTTCAGCTGCAAAATATACAAATAAGCCCTACTTTAATGTGCTTGAATAGACTTTTTTAGCTTAATGTTCCCTTCAGGGATTCAGATTCACAACTTTCAGACTTCTTGCTACTTCTGTCTCTGAAAACATCATCATCTCTTTAAGTATCTCCACTTCTTCCTTGGGCAGTTTGTCATGAGGTATTTCTCCTGGCCTGTGAACTTCCTTTTTTTCTTTTTTTTTTTTTTTTTTTTTTTTTTTTTCATTTTATTTTATTCTCTGTTCCACCTCAGCTCCCTTGCTACAGCCTTGACACTTTTGTGATGCTGCTGTTTGGAAAAAAAAAACCAAACCCAAAACAGAATGAACTTTATTCACTGTTCATAACAACTGTCTTCTAACATTTGGAAAATTGAGTTTGTATAAAGGAAGAAACTTTTTAGAGGCTGAGACTCTGCTACTGCAGATATCTTATTGTATTCTGCAATTTAAAAGGTGTCAGTAGACTCATTAGTTTGAACAGTATCACTGACATGCTGATATTGGATGTATGTACAGTGTTTGCAGGATCAGGACCTTAAAGTTTTTCTTGAAAGGGCTTGTCAGGCTTTTCCTAGTTATTGCAACATAATCAGAAAAAAACCCAAACAGCATAAATTGCATAAATTGAAGGTTTTTCCCTAGGAGATTATTAGGTTCAGACAAATTGTGGTAGTTTCAGTGTCTTTACATGTCCTTCTGATTTTAGAGACATATTCTTCTGATAGAAAAAGATTTCTCTGTCTTTGACTAATAACATAAAGAAACCATGAGCACTATTCTATGTGTTTATTTGTTTCAGCAAAAAAAGGATGTAAACCCACCTCCTTGGCATAACAGTTATTGGTATAAATGACAAAGTAAAAAGTGATAATGAACATTGTTTTAGGGCACCACCTTTTTTTTTATTATTATTTTTCCAGATCACCTTTTTCTGCTGCTCTGTAGAATCTTTGTTCCGCATCCTCTGTCTTACAGCAGCACCAGAAAATATTGCCAACAGTTTGGACTTTCTTCTTTTTCTAGTTTTCAGAATAAAGCTTCCTCAGGAACATTTCAGTACTGTTTGTCATTAGGCATGACAAAATGCTGTAGTAATACCAAAATTACTAATTTACATTTGCATTGTCTTCTTTACACTTGTTCGTCACGCAGGTTAGGCTTCTCTGCCTGGAAATGAAGTCAATAAACATTGTTATCCAAAACAGCTGGTGAGTGAGTATTTTGGAACAGTTTTTTAAGCATCAAATACCAAACTGACATATTTCATGGAACGTTGAGGAGCGGAAAACTGTTGGTGTTCTTTACTCAAGAACTGATTGTTTGCTTTTACTCCAAAGACACCTGCTTGCTGAATTTTCTATCCAGTGTTAAAAAATACTGAGTTCCATATCATCAGATCAAAGTGATTTTGACTGTCACAAGAAACATGTTGGAAGGAGCTGGATATCATAGCACTGATTTAATATTAAACTAAAGGTACTGTTTTTTATTCAGTGGTGGTAGAAAGAGTCTTCCGCTTCTGATTTGTCTTATTATTTCATGATGCATGATGGGAAGTTCTGTTTACTCTTTTTTGGTTTTCTGCTTGGTCAAGGATGCTCTATCTGCTTAGCTGGCTAATCTCTTAGCTCTGTCCACTTTTTCTTGTATTACAGTGTCTAGTTTCTCACAATAGTGTTTTTCCCTATACAGAATACCCTCTTTGTAATGCAAACTAAATCATGCTTTTGAAGGTAAACATGCAGTATCTGTGAATTCATCTTTAGGCTAAGATGTACAGAGGTGTGATATACAACAGCAAAATTCATGTCAATAAAAGGAACAAATGGATTAGTGCAACCTAAAGAAAGAAGAAAAACAAAAAGGTTGTAAAATTTAATTACACCCCCATAAAGACATAAAACAGACCCTTGCAAGGTCCATAGGTCCTGAGCCTCCCCTGGCCTCCTAAAAATAAAATAAGGTAGAACTTTGTTAAGTCATTAATTTTTTAGGCGACTTTTAGTCCAAAAATGTATGAATTATCACCAGTTGTAGAGATAACAATTTAGTTTTAGCTGTGAAAAGAAACATATGTTGAAATCCTGAAATAACAATGTAAAATGTGTATGTATGTAAGGTAATGAATATACATAAAATGTCTAAATAAGTATCAGACACTCGCTCTGTATTGGGGTGACAGGTGTAGGAGTCAATTCTCCCCCTGTTCACCCAGTGCTGTTTGCTTTTATTACATATATAAGAAATTCCAATTTGAAACCTGATTATATCTCGAGACTTTGTTTCTCACACAGGGAAAGGTACAAATGTCCCTTGGGGGGAATGGAAATGGGATGAGAGTGGTAAATAAAACTAATACATGGCATTCTTAGCCAGATGAGGGGAGCTGGCTCTTCATGGAGAGAGCTGGTAGCAAGGAGCACAGAGAATGCTGTTCTACAGGGTGCTCTGAATGCTAAAGCTATCAATGTGCCAAGTATGAGAAACAAGCAGGAAACTTCTGGGTTGAGAAAATCCATCAAAGACACTAAATACAGACACGCCACCTTCAATTCTGAGGAATTCTCTCAGTGGGAAGCTCAGGGAATACTTGAGGAAATTATTTTCTCATAATTGTGGGGGGTTTTTTTGTTTTATTTTGTTGTTTAGGTTTTTCTACTTCCCCAACTAATCTCTATAGCTTGCCGTGAGAGGCAGCATATTGTGCTAGATAGATTTATTTTTTTTTAACTGACCCCTGTGAATATTCTTGTGCATCTTTATTTTCTTATTTACTTAGATAGGAGCTGTGGCTCCTAGCCCCCCCTAACCCAGCATTTTAGTAACCTTGGCCTGAGATAGCCAGTCTCCACAGGCTTCTCCTGTTGCCACAGAAAGGAGAGGCTACAGCTTTCAGTGAGGCTTGGTGTTAGTTCTGGAGGGGGAAGGCAATCGAAACCATTTCTGCCTTTTCACTGACAACAGGGCTAAACATAGAGGGTTTAGTTTCCTTATGCTAATGCACTCTGTGAATACCATGGTACTTCCCCAAATTGCTTACAATTTAATTTGAAGCAATGCATAACAATTGACTGTAACAAACAAATAGGAGGAATAATGAGAAATGCAAGAACAGAGGTGCCTGTAATAAAATCATTACACAGTTCCAAGTGACTTCCATCACTGGACTTTGGAGCAGAATGAAGCATTAAAAACAAAGCAGTATGAAATGCAACATTCCAGCATATTTGAAAGCACTGTGGGAATACTGACTCTCTCATTCAGACATGGATGGTTATTTCTGTGCTGAAACTCATAGAACAAAATGTTTTAAAATGTTTGTCTGTTCAAGTCTTGTTATATTGCAAGGTCAATGTGCTGGTGCTAGGGTCTAAAATGTTAACAAAAGAGCCATTTGGCTCTGAGTACTCCTTTTACTACAAGGATTCTCATCTCTGTTGTGTGGTGCTGCTCCATGTTCTGCAGCCCTCAAAGAACAAAAAAAGTACCAAACAAAACCTCCCTGAATAAACTCATTCTCTCATGCACTGCCAGATTGAGTTACTCACAACACTAAAAAAAACACAAACCACGAGATAGATAGAGCAGAGTTGCCATCTTATGTATAACTTCTCTGTGTGTGTGCATGTAGACTTACATAAAGATGCCCAAAATACTGGGGGTGGGAACATATGTTTGGGCTACCCAGTCTTTCTAATATGGAAATGAGAATATTCTTTCCTTATGGCCTCAAATGTGGAAGTAATTACTTTCAAATCTTCAAACTGCACTTAATTACAGACTCTTGCTCACCACTTCACTCAAAGGAACCACACCAAGATGTCCTTTCAAGTTCTTCTTAGTTGTTTGAATGCTGTGTAAACTGGGATTGGTTCTTCACTGTTCATGGGTTGATGTTAGATATAGGAACTCCAGGAAATGGAAGTTCAAAGTGTGTTCCTTCTCCCTCTCTGTGAAGACGGAAAACCCCCCTAAAGATTTAAATGAAAGCAAGGCTTAATACCCAGTCATAGACTGACAAAATATTTTATATGCAGATCTGTATGTATGCAGTTGCACATATAGATGAATGTATAAGAAATCTGGAATGAATTTCGTAGGAGATTTTAGGAACAAGGGGAAACAGCTGAGGCTTTATTGCTTCAGTTCAGCTTTGCTGAGCATTGCAAATATGGGATGTTGAAAGAAGAGCTAATAAGAGGATAGCTGTTGGCATAAGAGGCTCACGTTTATCAGCAGTTTCAATTTGAATTAGGTACTGCACTAACAAAAGCTATAGCAAATGTGAGGATCAAAGAAGTGACTTGATTTACAATTACCTCTGTGCCACTGATGTGTTTATCAAACAATTCAGATACAGTAACGAGTAAAAATACTAATGTGAAAGGAGAAGCCAGATCAAATCTGTCTCCCAAGTGTGGCATACAAATATTTAATGAGAGAGGAAAGAATTAATAAGGGAGAGGAAAGGAAAACTTGTGGAAGATGAAACCAGATGTCCTAATTTAGAGTCATTTTAAAGATTCACAATGCAGGAGATGATGGAATGAGTGTTACAGTTAAGTGACATTAGGTCTTAACTTCTAGAAGTTAATCGCAAGCAGGTCTCTGTTGTTAGGAAGCAATCTAAGTGGTGAAAAAAAGGATGGTATTAGTAAGAGATACAGGAACAGCAGGCCATGCAATTCCAACACCTAATTCTATGAAGATCAGAGAAAGTTTGACAGGGAATGACTTGGAGAATTTGTGGCCATTTTGTTCAGAATGTGAAAGATCATTCATCCATCTCTATTGAAAATGTCATTAGAGTGTATGGCATGCAGCAGAGAAATCTGAATGTCAGTGAAATAAAGCATGAGAGATTTTCCTGGTGAGGCATGAAGGTTGCCATCTGTAAGTCCTATTTCTTTCATCTTCTTCCTTTATCTTTGGAAGAGAGGGAAGAAAAAAAATTCTAATGGAGTAGAAGATACTGGGTTACTTCAAAAGATGTTGTAGGAACATTACGCTCTTGATAATTACTTGGAAAAAATAATGACTTCTGTGGATCTTTCTGTACCATCTGTGTGAGTCTCTCATTTGTAGGAGACAAGGTGGTTTGTTAGGAGAGACTGATCTGCAACTCTGGTGTTTCAGAAAGCTTCCTGGCAACTCCCCTTTGCTACAGAATGTGTGTTGTTATCTACATTTGTTACCTTGTTTGGATGACACTTCAAGCTGGCTTCCCTTCAGCATGACTTTAGTGCCAAAACCCTTTCAAAAGAGACTTTCAGGTTGTGACAGGCTTGCCTGGCTTTCTTGGCCATGCATATGATATGATATGATGGTTTCCAACACAGATAAAAATGAATGCAGCAACAACATGCTGCTTGAGATGTTTATAGCAACTTGCACTGGCTGCTGGAGAGAAAATACGAATCTGAGTGGCAGTAGATAAGCCTTCAAGGATGCATAATTAGCAAATGGCTGCCTTCTGAACTTGAACAAGTCCCTCTGGTTTGAGGGGAAAAATAGGGTTAAAAAATGATATGGGTTAAGCCTTAAGAAATTTACTGATCTAAAACTTTCTGAGACTGAAAGCTATTCAAATAGCTCAACTTTGCATGTAGTACCAGTCTAGAAACTCTAGGGTAACTGGATGTTTGTCTCAAAAAGGAGTGGTTGTGCTGTAGCTCCTTTGTCACCTTGCAACAGTCCTGTGAGGGTGTCCTGAATACAGAACACACCTAAAATCTCATTAGTCCCAACCAATAACGGCAGACTGTAACAGTGAACACAGTATAAATAAAATGCCTATCTTGGAAACTGGTTTCTAAGTATTAATCCCATCAGAATATTAGCACACAAACCCATTTTTATATTTTTATGAGATTTTGCCTCTGCCAAGTTATTTTTGGTTATCTTGCATTTGTGGAAGGTTTTGATGAAACTGTTAAATATGGTTTCTCTTGTCTGTAAAAGGAAAGAATCAGGGTGGGAAGTTTGAACAGGCCAGTAGTTCATTGGACCTTATGCCCCTTAGTCACTTTTAGGTTCTCTTGGAATCCTTTAGTATCTGAAATAGAAAGAAAAACTTATCAACTCTCAAAAGAAAATTATAAGGAAAGATAATAAACTTACCTTTATTTTCTTTATAAATAGAAAAAGAAATCTATGTTCTCAAAATTCCTTCCAACTTAAGGCAATTTTAGTATTTTGTAATGCTAAGGGTGCTTTGATTCTGATTCATCAAGGCATGACTAAGCTCTCTTCTCCCGTTTTTCTTCCCTTTTTTTCCTCTCTGTTCAAGAATTATTGGTCTGTTTGCTTAAAACAGGCTAGCAATTTATTTATTTTAAGATTTCTCAGCAGTGAATGAGGGAAAAATGATTGTATTCCTGCCCATAGCAGGGGGATTGGAACTAGATGACCCCTAAGGTCCCTTCCAACATAAACCAGTCTATGATTCTGTGGTTCCCATCAGCTGCAGTGCTAGATGCCTTTTTCTGTTTTCTGTCCAAGATTGAGATGCTCACTCTGAGAATAAGGATATTTGAGAAATCTATAGGAATGTCTGAGAAATCTATAGAAGTGAGTTTTATAACAATACTTCTGATGAGGATTGTTGTTCGTCTTAGCTCCTGAGATACAAGGGAATACAGTGAGACACATGATCTTCTCAGCTTTGGTACTCTACAGAAGATAGCACAAGGAAGGGGGAAGAGAGACTAAGTAAGTAATAAATAAAATCAGTCTGAGACCGAAGGGGAAAGGGATGTGTTAAAAAGTGGTAAAGCTCAAAATATAGGGATAGAAAAGCAGGGGGACAAGCTGCAGTTGTTCTTTAATTTTTTTTTGTGTTCCTTTTCCTCTCTACTTCATTCTTCTTGCAACTTCATGCTACCTTTATTTTGAAATATTTTCTAGTGATTCCCCCCCCCCCAATCCATTTATTTTGCTGTTTGATAATCTGAAAGTAATAGGCTTTGTTGCATTTGCCAACCTGGAAGCAATGCTTTCTTTTAATTATAGAGATGATACTCTGATTCTCATCGTGGTTCTAGCTGAATAAAACAGTGTGCTATATGATAAGTAGCAAGCAGTCAGAGAAGTTTTCATGTACAGGAACAGAGTTTCATAGTCAGCTTCCCCTGGAACACACCTGGGAGAGAGATCAAGGACTGACATCTCTCCTGCCCCTATCAAATTCCTACTATTCATTCTTAACAAAGAAACTCAGCATCAGTTCTTTTTCACTGAGATCTGAAAAACCCAAACACTCTTAAGGTGTGCATTTGACATAGGCCTAGATAACTGTGGAGGAGATGTAAGTGTCCTTTACAATATCCTATAAGAAATAACCTCACAGGAGGAGCTGAAAAAATACATATCAATCAACATCAGGGTTATGTTGTAAGTGCCATAGGTAGAGACATAATTTGTAACAGAATCTATATGTAAAATCTCTGAGTAAAGGAATCAAAATATTTCTGTGAAAAAAAAAATCACTATTCTTTCTTTTTATTGGCCTAGAATATTTTTGTTTCCCTCTTTAAAATATGCTATCATATATGTTTTATTTTCCTCTGAAATATTCTTTACAGAGGTGAAGTACTAACGTGCTTGTTATTTTTTATAGTTCTCTGAATTCCAGAAGTGATCTTTCAAAATTCTGCTCTATAACTGATAGAATATCTCCCTGTTGATTATCAAAATGTCATTATAACCAGAATAATAGTTGATATAATAATTTTTGGCATGGTTAAAAGTTAAAAAGGTGTCGATACTTGGCCTCAAAATATCTACAGGAATTACATCCCGGTACTAATTCACGCAATACAAGTTTATAATATAATTGGAAAATAAAGAAATTCTTGGGTTTTTTTTGAGTTTGAAGAGCCAGCTGCAAAGAGAAGTGAAGGGAGTACTTTGAAGAATAAGAGCAGGATCTCTTATGGCAGCTTTCTTGCATGGTACTATTTGTTGCTGCAGAAATGAGGTAAGAAGACAGCTGTTTATGCAAATAAAATGTCTCACAAATCCACATGAGAAGGTGTGCACAGCACTTATAAGAAAGAAATGTTCCCTCATGCCCATACTGCGTCTGTTTCCTGAATAAATCCCACACCAGCCTAAATTCCTGTCTGCCAACTTGTGTTAATGAATATGGAACTTGCTGAAGAGCCAAAGCATAATGGGAAAAAAAAGGCATAAACATTGCTTTTAGTTTGGAATGAATGCATGACTAATCCAAATTAGACATACAGCACTGCCCATTTCAAAGGGCAGGCTCTCTGGCTGGCTTTGCTTGTTCACTTGCTCTAAAGAGAAAAACAAAAATACACTGAAAACTTGGTTGAATGGAATGGAAAGAGGAAGAGAAAAGAGAAAATTGGATTATTAAAATTGAGGGAAAAAAACCTACTACAGAAGTGCAGTTATGTATTTTGTTTTGATGTCTAAATGAAATACTTTGTTTTCTAAGAAAATGAATATTTCTTCTGGCAGAACAATAAGTGTGACATACAGCATCAGGCATTTGCTGGGCTTTGTTTTCTCAAGAACTGACCACAACGTCTAACCATTTCATTTGTGAGGGATACAATGCATCTATTTCTGCCTACTGAATTTCAAGTAAATACGAATGATTAAATAACAAGTAGAATTTCTTCTAACTGGCTTCTGTATAGACAGGTCTGTGAGAGACAGGGCCAAAAGGTTTGGAGAGCTTATGATGGTAGAGCATATGAAAATTTCTAAGTGCTACCATGGGTTGTTGTGTCTATGAAGTTCCCTGTTTTATGTAAGACAAAGACTAATTTGTTGGACTTAAGTAGGTCTTCTGGATCTTCATAATTTTTTATTTTTTTTTAATACTACATTTCACCATGTTGAGTTTTAGACATGAAAGAAATAGAAAGGAAGAAGAGCTGTTGTTCCTTTGACTTTGAGTGAATTTTTATTTTCATTTGCATGTGGAAATCACAGGGGTGAATGTCAGCCCTTGGTTTCTGAAGGCTGTCAGTAGCATTGAAGGTTACTTTATGGTGCTTTGATAGTGTCTGTTTTCTCTATTTTAAAAAACAGCTGAGGAATCTGATGATATTTCAGCATTCTTATTAACTTGTTGGTAAGCTAAACCATATGGCAAATGAGACAGCAATTTAGAAATAAAAAGTTTATATGTAAAATTTCATCATTACTTTGTGTTATTAAATACACAGAGTTAGCTGGTGGTACCTCTTGTGAACTTTTTTTATCTGAATTTTTTATAGGTAGGAATCTGTGAAAAGATACAACTAATCTTACATAGAATTTCAACTTTCTGTAAGTTTTCCCTAGTACTTCCCTATTTCCTAATGTTGGCTTAAAAAAAAAAAAAGGCAGCAAAAATCCGACTTGACAGACAAGTGCACATATGGGGAAAAAATAACGTTGAGTTCCGAGTGCAAGGCTTTCTCTGGACACTCAAATATGTGTTATTTCATTTCTTAGGAAAGTAAACTAATCCCTCCTAGAAATTCTATTATGTGGAACCGTATCGCTACGGATACAAGTCAACAGCAATTTCGTGACTGTGGAAAGCAATCGTATTTATTTCTGTCACCTCCAGTATGTTCCAGCTGACTGATGATAGCAGTAGTCAGTCCTCTGCGTGGACTAGCTGCTATAATAATGGTGAAAGATAAACCTCTGAAACCTATTGACGAAATATTTGCAACAAGAAGATGATAAAAGTCAGGAATTTGGTTTCATTTCAACTTGCTTCAGGAATGTGTTCTAGTGACCTGTGCACTACCTCTTTCTGCTGTAGAAACAACTGTTTCTAAACATCATAGCCATGATTCTTCCTTTCTCACTGCAGTAGAATGAGGGGAAAAGCAAATGTAAAGAATAATAGAGATGGCTTTCTTGTTAGTTGCAGCGCTGGTCTTACAGCAGTGACAGCATCAGGCTCTTAATTTGAGGTATAATCCTACTGAGATCCTATGGATCTGGGGTAGAACAGATACAAATCTGACAGGATTTACAGTGACTTGTTTTTTCTACTAAACTCATTAAATGAAATCTCCTTAGCATGTGAGAATTGAATTTTTTCTTCAATCTTCTTTTCGTCAACTGCGGTGAACAAATCTGTGCTGCATTTAGAAGGTGATCTAATCTCAATATTACAGGAAATTATGCTAAAACATTCACAAGCTTATTAAAACTAGAAAAGATATTAAAAAATCTAGAATTTTAATGTTATGACTTTTGGAGGGCACTCCAGACTTTTATCCTTAAAAACAAGGGCAAAATAAAATAATGCAAAATATAAGACAGAAAAAAACGTGGGAAAAAACCACCAAAACAATTCCTACTGCCTTAACTTCTATTGCAACTTTATTGGTAAAAGGAAATAATCGTAAAATAAATCAATCCCATCTGACACCTGGCAAACTTCTACCCTTGCTTCAGAAGAAAATCTCACTAAAAAAAACAAACAAACAAAGCAACTTCCTTAGTATACACATTAGATTGTAAAAAGTCTACACTAGTTATCAGTTGAGGATAGCCAAATATTAGTGTTGCCAAGGATTTGGGTTTTCTCCTTTCTTCTACCTTGAGATCAAGACCTGCTGGTCGTTTAGTTGGGACAGTGATTATAAGCTATTGCTTCTCTAAGGAAAACAAAGCTTGTCACTGCCTGGAAAATCACAAAGTGCTTGTGAGGTGGTGAAAAGCCCCTCTAAATAGAGTCGTTTGACATCTAAGCATTAACAAAATACTCATTCAGCAACAAACCTAATTCGGGAGCAGAAGTTTACTCCAGTAGAAAAACTCCAAGAAAAAATCCCGAGGAAAACTGTTGTTTACAAATGTCACATCTCACATTAGGTTGTGACTTGTACCGTGGTCTTTGCACAACCAGACACAACACGACCAGAAGTCTCACTTGGCTGAGTATGATAAGGAAACATGCAGAGCAAGGTGCAAGTATCTTATTTTCTGACAGATAGATCACTTTGATAACCTGGGCGTAGAAGAGGAAAGAGGAGGGCTCTACCCTCTGTGATCCCAATCTGCTGAGTAAGGGTGGATTGCCTGATAGGAGATTATGCTGCTTCATACCCATTAGAACCCTCCCTTCACAGCATCTGGAGTTTTTACAGCCCTGCTTGTGCCCCTGAGTGTGTTGGAGTTGTTCCAAGCTGATTCCATTGAAATCAAATGCCTTGAGGAGGGCACCAGGTTCAGGTGTCCCTCAAATGGAAGTGAGAGGATGGCTTCCTTCAGTCACTGCAAACCCCAGGGTTGTTGACTTGATTTCAAGGACAGAGAGGGAGGGAGGTTTTTTGTTGGGCTTTCTTCAGTTAGGAATAGCTTTGTGGCAGAAATGACTAACAGAAAGGCATTTTCCCTTCTTTTTTTTTTTTTTCTAATCCCTTCAATAGTAGTGCATATCTTCCAGTTCTCTCAGTAACGCTTTTAAGGGCTTGTGTATACCGTTCTCAGAATCATGGATTAGTAATGAGATTCAATTCAGTCTTCATATTAATGATTTCCTGCATTGGAACAGCTGCTGCCATCCATAGAAAGCCCTACGGGTTTTTCACTGAGATTTTAGTATAAAGCCTTCTGCCTTCTCTTGGAAAAGAAACAAGACATAAAAGGTACGGTGACCACTGATATTTTAAGACCTGCCCTGTACTTGTGACTGATTAAACCCTTAAAAGGTGTGGAATGTGACTCACTAATGTGACCCTACAATGGAAGAAGGCTCAGTGGAGAGGGACAGGGGTGATGTGCCCATGAACATCAAGGACTAAGGCAAAGCAGCTGATTATCTGAACAGTGAGGAGGCCAGAGAGTGGCCTTTGCTTTAGATAGATAAACAGCTATTGATGTTTGAATGGATCATTTGGTGATGTAAACATCTCCCTGGGTCATGCAGACCAGCATGGGGGCTATAAATACTGCTCTCAGTCCAACACAGAGTATGAAAACAGCACAACTATTAAAGTAACTTAGAATAGAGCAGCAGCTTTGAGGTGACTTCATCCACATATGCCTTCCTGGAGACTGGGGATATTAAAGGTTACACTTTTCAGATATGGAATATCTGAAAGAAGCTGGAGAGGGTGTACAGGACTCTGGGAGTACTGAAGGTGGATAATTGCTGCAGTGTCTCAGTAGACCAGATCCTTTTATTACCAGAGGGATTATCAGCTGATTCCTCCTTATGATGAATGTTGTGTCACCTGGGACTATAAGGTGCCTCAGCAATTCTATCAAAGTTATGGAGGGGTTCTTTTCTTGTCTTGTAAGTGACCATAAACACCTGGTTTGTCAACTAGTTCTATGTAAAGGCAGTTCTACAGCATGTTGCAGTGGAGGTAAGCAGCAGTTTAGTCACCTACTGAGGTCTTCCTTTACCTTCAGCATTGCAAAATGGGTATAGCAATAAGCAGAGGTTTGGTTTTTCAGTCTACAGAAAATGCAAACTTGGTTGGAGGGACCCAGTCTGTGCTGCTACCTGGCAAAGTATGTGACCTCTCCTCTGAGAGTCACTGTGAGGTTTCTTGGCTTGGCTGGCCTCCTATGTATAATCGTCTCCATGACATCTCTATTGAAAAAAAACCTGCTGAAAAGAACAAAATAAACAGGCAAGACAGGGGACTGAGGATGGCAATTTTTCTTTTTCCTTTTGAAAACAGGATCTTTTCAAAGAAACAGTTCTTTCTAACTTCAACCTATTAAATAGCTCACTTCAGACAGGAATGACGATGCTGAGTTGAGTTGTTCTCTAAGAGGTGTATAGGAGACGAGGGCAGTAAGCTTGCTCTTTTGTATAGTAGTCCTGAGGAATAGAATACTTTCAACCATTTAAAGGGAGAATTTAGCAGTTAGACACCTAGGTATCAGTTGCTGGATGATTCTTGCTGTTGGAGCACTTATTTGGAGTTACCCAGATGTTGATGTTGCTTGCAAAAGTATTCAGTAATGAATCAAATTGCAAATAAGGATGTTCGAACATATGTTGGGTATGGTATTCTCAGATTATTTGGCTAACTAGTCAGAACTAATTCCTAACACACTAGAGCTGATCTGTTGATTTCTGTTCTGATACTTCTCTTGTTTTTCTTGAACAGCTTGCAGTACTGCCCAGGAGTGTTACATATATTTATATGTAGTGATTTAGGCATTGTATTGCAACTCCTTGCAGACTTTTATAGGGATGTTCATGTCAAAGGCTGAACTAGAGAGCTGTTGCTTTGACCAGTTAGAGCACATGACTTTCTACAACACCTGTGGCAGATATTTCATTCACCTCTCTCCCCCATACTATATTTCTTCTATAGTTACGGAAGGATTTGCCCTTGGAATATTGGATAGTGATCTATCTTGTACCTCAGAAGAAGTGCCTTAATGGGAATAAGCTTTTTATCACAAAATCATTACTTAAACCATTTTAGAGACTTTTGCTATCTGCAGGAGCTGAAATCAATATGCCAGGCCATAGATACTGAAATTAAGTGCAAACTTGATTTGAGTATCATATTAGTTTCCAGAATAACACTTCAGAGCTATTTAGCCAATAAATTATTTTTAACTAAAGGTTTTCCACTGGTATTTTCATAATGTGCTTTCCATGTATTTTCATTACATTTATATATTGCTTTCACTCAGAGAAAATTCACATTTTGCCAGTATATAGCAAGATTAGACTGAAATGCTGCCTGCAAAAAATAAAGACCTGAAGCAAGATCTATTCCTTAGATCTACTAAGGGCAACAATTAAAGCACCATAAAATGAGCACATCATAAGAACTAATTATCATATGAGCTACTATGACGACTCATATGTCTAGTTCACTCGCATATTGTAAGTGTCAGGCAGGCATAGTATTAAGAATTTAGTTCTAAGCTTTTATGTGACACCTTCTGAAAGGTGAACTAATCCTTTATTTGGAACATCTTTGCACAGTGTAATTGTGAAGAGAGATTTTTCGGTTTTGTCTTAATTGCGTATTTTCTTGTTATCTTTTTTTTGGCAGTAATACTCTTACATTATTAAAAAGCAACATAATTATATTAAACATAATCACAAATCATAACAAACAAAAATTATCATATTCCAAGATTTGATCCTGCTCAATGAAATCATGTAATAATTTTTCCTTGTCATTACTTAAGGCAACTTTGGTGCCAAAGTGAAAGGGCTCCAACGAAGCAGTTCTGTTCAAAAGTCAGGAAGATGAAGCTGAGGCAGACAAAGCATTACATGCTCAGAGAGCCACCAGAACAAAGTCAATGGGTGAAGATATCGAGCAAGATGAGACTCAGGAGGAATAATAACTTAGTGTATGCATGGATGAAGATAAATGCAAAATTCATGTGGGTATAGCATCTGTAATCACTCTCCATAAATCACAGAGTGTACCATTATGTCAATGCCAGAATGAATGGGCTAAATGGGTAACAAGTTGCTGCTTGCCAGGACTGAGGGTAGCACCTTGTCAACAACTTGTATGAATCCAGACATTTTAATCATAAGTGAAAAGAATCCATTCTTAACTCCACTTGGTAAAAGATTGGAAATGAAATTCATCAGCTTCTGAAAAAACTTTATTTCATACTTTAGGAATAATTTCCCTCTTCTGTGCTAGATATGAGAACAGAGAGAGATGTGAATTGTTGTGAAGACAGCAGCGTGTATGACGAGTGACAGATTTTTACCCGTTTTAACACTGAACTGCCAAAATGATTTTATAAAGTGATATTTTGAGACCCAAGAGCTTTGTTCTGCCTCTGATTTCCCCCTCCCCTTTTTTTGCATTAAAACAATATTCAGCTAATGTAGTTTCTAGAGCAAGAACTATACCCAGTAGAAGCTCACTGTGACATTCCAAAGCCACAGTAGCTTTGAAGTGTGAGTGCTTTGTACATCACAAGTGTCCCAGAGTGGCCGTCAGCTTACTGTGAAAAGCTGTATGTCCTCTGCTACAAATCAGTCCATCTGTACCCCTGTGAAAGTAAAGTTGTGGACTGAATTGCTGTTTGTTAAGTAGAGAGTTATATTAGAGGTCATAGTCAAGATTATGAGGTAGTGTAGAAACCTGGAAAATTACAATGGAACTGCAAAGTTACCTAAATGTTTGATGTCTCAAATGTCTCTGTTTTGGAGGTTAGTCTTCCTGTCTAACCAACACAAGGAGCTGCTCCTGCTTTATCCCAAATGTCTTACAAATTTCTTGAATGACTGCATTTTTTTCTCTCCAGCCTATTTGTGAAACAGGGAAAATATTTCTTTTTACCATGTATAAGAAAAGTTGAGGAAGTATTTTTTCTGAGAAAGCCTTGAGTCAAAGCCGAGCATGGAATCGATAGTACTGTCTGGAGCTGCTGAACAGTACTATAATATTAATAAAATGTGTGTTATTTCTGGAAAAGTTCTTCTGTAAGTCAACTACTCACTTTTTTGTGTGTGTCTCAAGCCAGAAATACTTTAATAGTACGCATGTTCTTTCTCTGAATAATTTTTTTATCACCTTAACGAGAATTCAAACATAAATGAAAATGTTTCATTTCAAAATCTTTCAACATTTGATGTTTTGACTGTATTATTTGAAATGCTGATTTGGAGTGGAAACTTTTTGTTCAAACTAAGCATGTAGTTCACTGCCTAACTTAAGTTTTGAATAAAATAATTGGAGATTTAGTTTTAAGAAACAAACTTCAGCTGTACCTTGTGCCTATGTTAAAAGTAATCAATACACTTGGTTTTGTTTTCTTTTTCAAGAAACAAAAATAAAACAGTCTTAAACTTTAGTGTACTACTTTAGATATACCATTACAATATATTTGAAGTGATTATTTTGGTCTTTTCCCAAAATTTCCTTGGTGTTACATCTGATTTAAGAAAATTGCAAAAGAGATTATTTGCTTTGATTAGATTGTTTTCAGCTTCAGTTTTAGTAAATTGGCAATAGATTAGCTGAAAATGACATTTTTGGAGCATGAATTTATTTTTCCTTTGGTACCTGAGCATAAAAGTAAATCTGAATTTCCTGAAAGAAATAATGAAAATTTTGACTAATAATGTTTGCTATCAATATTTTTCACGGGCAGAGACAAAATGAGATAAACTCACTTTTTAATTGCTTTTTTGGTTATTACTCACAGGTAGATTTGATGTTTAAGGGTAAAAAAAGTTAGGTAGATCCAGAAAATTTGATCTAAAAAATTGTGTAGTTTTGCAAATTTCTAGAAGACTCTGTCCCAGTCCAGGTGCTGTTTTTCTTTTTCAGACCAAAAAACCTCCCAGGAGGAAGAGTTAGATTCTGTACACAGAATTATTAGCAGTAGGATCCAAAATCTTCAAAATCATGATGAGACATCTATTATTTTATAATAACAAAGAAAATTTACTTAACAATGACTTAGTATAGCCTTCTTCCACTCATGTTTGTATATTCTGTGTTTGGATTTTTAAAAGAATTTTATTTAACCTAGCAGATACTTAAATGTTAGCCTATGTCTTTCATATGGCTTGTGCTTCTATTTCACAAATGTTTATCCCAGGACAAAGTTTAGTGCCTTGGTTGTTATTTTTATTGTAAATAACTTCAGTCATTATCCATAGAGTAACTCAAATTAATGTAGAATAAGCGTTTAAGTTCATGAACTTGTTCCTTCAAGTGTGTACATATTTCAGAACATGGTTATAACATTTGTTACCAGCAATTCAAGCCTGTCTGTGAAATCAACTTGTGATAAGCACTTTGCGTTAGGGAACTGATTTTAGGGGGTATCCTGTCATGCAGCACTTTGTGTGCATTTTTCTCAGTGTTTACTTTGCACCCAAGTGCTAATGGCAGCATTCACTGTATGTTCAAGCTGCCCTTTCTCTTTCACTGCCACTGTGAATGGACTAGACTGACTCTTGTATCCTGAGAGATAATGAGATTACATCTGCACTAAAATTATCCTCTCAAGGACAACTTCTACCTTCTTGCACTTACCCATCTAGCTCGCCTGGATACCAATAAAAGTGCAACTGTGGCATGGCAGAGTGTGGTGTGCCTGCCCAACCCTGCCTGGAAAGCAGGCAGTGGGATGGGTCTCTCCTGAGCTCACTGCCGTGTGGCTCCCTGTCTTTCCAGCCGCCTCTCTTCACATGGAGGAAATGTCAGCTGGTGCTGGCAGAAGCAGGAACTTTGAGCTCTAATGTTTATTTTCTGCACGTGGATTGCAGTTCTGTCACTCTTGCAGAGTTGAAAAACTGCTTTTCACTTGTGCTTGTGGTCAGAACACCACATGTGATGCTTCTCAGCATAAGATCGGTGCTGATGATTTGTTTCTTCATTTTGATTTCTGTTGAATCATAGACACTATTTGCTCAGTGTCAAGCTGAGCACAATTTGCTCAGCACAATTTGCTCTGGCCAAGGTGTGTCATGGCTCCCACCTGCCTCCTTGCCCCAGAGCACATGTCTGATCAGCTGTGCATCGTGGCTGAAGGTATTTACAATGTCCAGCTGAAATTACTTGGAAATCTTGTCTAACTCTGTGATTATATGCACAGATATACATGGATGTCACTAAAGTCTCTCAGGCAAACAAAGGGGAGATAGAGAACTCTAAAATGTAGTTCTATCTTTAGTTGATAAATTATAACTTAATTATAATAGTGTGCACCTGAGGGGGGAAAAAAAAAATCCTGAATTTAATCAGAATATTTTGGGAGCTGAATTTGTTTTACTTGAGTTGGTGATGTTCTGGGAACTAAAACACTTCAGACAAATCACTTGACATAGAAATTAGTTTAGTTAATCACAGTTCACACTGAGCAAAATTTAGGTAATTCTCAGAAATCTAGTTGACTGAAAGTGAATTGTAAATTGTCCATGCTCTCTGTGCATGGTTGTTCTGGCAAACAAAACCAGGCTTATTAAACAAATCCTGCCAACAGAAGCAAATTGGAAGAGCATCAGTAGCACTTTAGAAACTACAGCAGCATGTGCAATACAATCATCACATTGAGTGTAGGACACAATATGTTAATGATCTTTATGTGGGTGCCACTGTAGAAGTGTATAGGAGAGATGGTTATAGAAAAGTTACTGAAGAGTTAGTTTGATTCAAAAGAGACCAGGCTTGAATCTCCTGGAGGTTCAAAAAGAAGATAAGAAATCCTTATGACATTGGCAGGGAAGATTTTTATGCAAATTGTTGTGGGTCTATGCATAGTTTATGCTGTTCGTTTTAAGAGAAAATTTGTTAAGTGCGACAAAACGAGAGCGTTTGGGAAGGATTAATCAAATGTGAATGAGCCTGAGTTTGATAATAGCAGGAAGACAAGCATCAAGCTGAAGGGGAAACTATTTTCCCCTTAAGAAAAGTCAATCTGTGGTATATTTGCAGTGTTTGATTTCTGATTTAGTCTCTTATGTGCTTATATGGGTTTGATGCGACTTTGGCTCAAGATGACACATTTGAATTATTAATTGATAGGATTTCTTAAGTCTTCAGACCCTTAGCTGATGTAATAATAAGGATCCTCCCATTTGTCTTGTCATTGTCACATCATATACAAGGCACTGTAAGAGCCCTTCACTTTCTTTAGGTAATGTTGGCTGCAGCAATCATGACACTTCATAAGGTATGATCATGTACAAAATCTTTTTATGATTATAAATCTTACTTGACACAAGCACAACTTTTTTCCTAGTTATATATTTGCAGCAATTAACTTTCACTAAATGATTAGAGTAATAATTTATGCTATAGCAAAACAATATAGAGACAAAACGTAGAGGAAACATCTGTATTTTCTATTCAAGCCAGTTACCTTTCATAGTGAAAGGATAGATTTTCACTGGATAGATTTGGGTCTACTGTACACAGATTGAAGCTAACATTGATTTCAAGGCCCTTTTGTCTTGATAGATTCTGATCCAGTTACTAAGTTGTATTTCTGCAGAAGAATACTCTGTGTGAATAATAACATCTCATTTTCTTCTGGACATGCTGTATACTTAAATGCATGATTTATAAATAATCGATAAAAGGAGAATCATTTATTAATGTCTAAGTAATCATAGAAAGAATTGCTATATTGCATCAAATTCAAAATATAGCATGAATTATTCCACTGAGCTGCTGATTTTTTCTTCACAGAAAGAACAAATCATTCCTTCAAATATAACTCTTCTACCAGTTTTTAATGCTAGCAATATCAGTTCTTTTTCAAAGCTAAAACTTTGACTTGGGCCCCTTTCAGAGCTCTGCTCTCTTTTCTAAATTTTTTAGAACTTTTTTCCTTTGCTTTCTTCTTGTTTTACATTTTTTCTTCAAAACTAGACAAAGACCTTTTTTTTTGTCACTGTAGTAAATGCCTTTTCACCTTACAGAAATACTTGCACCCTTTCCACTTGTGAATCAGCATTTATTATTACCACTATTATTTTTAATTGGCAAACCATAAGGTGTTCAGAATTACCATTCAAGTACATTTTTTGTGTGTGTACAGACATGAAAGTGCACAATTTGCAGACAAACTCATGAGTCAAATGGCACCAAAAAGATTGGAGAAAAAAATGTTGTATTGATTTTTCTTTTTCAAATGACACTTTTATATTATCAAAAATAACTTTCTGATTTTAATTTCAAAGGTCTGGTGTAGTAAAATAACATAAAAATATTAATTGAAATAAAATGTTTTCCCTTATTGAATCAATAACATTTTATTGATCAAAACCAAATTTTGTTTCTGAAAATATTGATTTAGTGTTATGCTGAAATTCAGTGTTTGATAAGGATTGAGAATCTCTCTGTACTTTAAGTAGAATTAACTATGTAAGAGAGATGGCTGGTTCCCAGCCAGCTCTTATTGAAGCCTAAACCAACTCCCATCCCTTCCTCAGTGTTGTATATGTATTTTACTCAGGATTCCATCCCTAAAGCCTCTTTAGTCTGTGTGCACTTCTTCCTTTCCCTAGAAAATTAGGACTGCTCACCAAGAAAGGATAAAGAATTTGTTTATGAGGGGGCAAGTGTGCAGTATATATGAGTATGTCTGAATTTACAGCACACTGGTAATTCCACAGTACTTATCCACATGGAGAATCTTGTTCATTATAATTTTGACTGTTGCTTAATGCCATGATGTAAATACAAAGCATAAACTGTCCTTCAGCATCCTTCCCAGGCAGGCAAGCCCTTGAAATCATTCACCATGAGAGAGGTCACCAGAAAGTAAGAGGTTGTGACCCTGTAGTCCCCAAGAGGTCAAAAAAATAAACATCTTGGTGGATGTAATCTATGGAATCTAACTCAGTGAAGCTGTATTATGGACGTTACTCAAGAACTATAGATTTGTAGGAAATCACCCCTTTGACTGTATTTAGCTCCAGGAATCTTTAGTGAGATTATTTACTCAATGGCTGAAAGTCCTTTTCCTGTATCTAATCAAAGTATAAGCATTCAGTGATATGCAATTAACCCTTCAGTTGCCCAAACATCTGGGGAAAATCTTGTGAAGGCTCTGTGTGTATATGTACATGTTTCTGTGTGTACAAACACTGTAGGATGTTGTGCTTGTTAAACAGTATTCTTAAGTAGTTTATATTTACTATTGCAAAATTTATGCTCACCAAAACCATGATTGCAGTCAAGAGGTTCGTGCTCTTTAAGAAAATGCATATAGGCACCTGTCAATAGAAACAGACATTGAGAAGAGAGTTTTGGCACAGGTCAATTAGACTTTGCCCATCTGTTGTGGTGATGGGGATTAGTGTAAATCTTTGTTTGTTTTTCTGAAAAAGCTTTCATTCTTAGTATATATCTTAGGGTATGTGGGAGTTGGTTTTGTATAATAATTTTTGTATGCATATATAGAAAACGGTCACCTGATGTACAACTACCAAAGAAGCTTTGAACTCCACACGCTTCCAAATAGAAGGGTTTTTGTCTTACTGTTATGCTACCAGATTATTTTTATATAGCACCAGGAATCCTGTTTTAAGCACTGATGTTTCACTTTGAAGACAACTTGGAAAACCAAACCTTCTCAGTTTTACTCTCTGGATTTCTCATTGCAAGGAAAGGCTGAGGCACACACTTGTGACAGTCAGTAGGAGCATTTGTTGGCTTTGCCCATTGCACACCTCTCTCCGGCTTGGATCTCAAACAACCACTTAAGAGGCCTCCCAGGCAAACATACGAGCATAAAATCAATAAGATGAACATTTCAAACAAGTAGCTTACCTTTATTTTTGATTCAACCATCCATTATGAAGGTGCATTATGCTACAGCTCCTGTGGAGATGAGTGCTGCAGGAGCGACGAGCAGGGCAGGACTGACTGCCGTCCTGATTAGATCACCAGCCGAGCAGCAGTGATTTAAACAAAATTGGCTGGGCAATGGCTGCTGATCCACTATTTTTTTTATTTTTTCTTTTTTTTTTTGAAGCCATGGAAGCATGGTGAAGTGGTCAGAGTATGGCAGAGTAAAGCAGTTTGCGTTCTGTTCTGCTGTAGAAATGTCTAATCTGTGACCTAACCTTCTCTTATCTGAAAAATGGAGATAAAAGTTCTTATTTCTCACCACTGTAAGGTGGCAAAGTGGTATTTGGAGCACAACTTTAGATTTTTTTTTTTATTTTTTTTTATTTATTTACCAAAGTGAATAATTTCTCTGGGTTCTTCCAGGTGAAGATAGGTAGGTATGTACTCCTCTCTGCTCTTACTTATGCACGTTACCTCTGTTCGAAAAATTGAACTTATGCTCAAGGGGAAAAGTGGGAGGAAGTCCATGGAAATACATGTACTTATTTATTACAGCTAATAAGAAAACATCCTTTCACTTTCACATGTACACATGCACTACTTCATAGTGAACCTGGAGTTTACTTGACCTGTTGTAACATACCTGTTTTATCAGTTTAATTTCTTGATCTGGAAATCATCTAGTGATGGAGATTGTTCATTCTTTTAAAGATGCCCTGGGTAGCTGGTAGGATTAATCTTTAACTACATGTTTGCAAAATTGGTGGCAGTATGTTTATGAAAAACTATTATTTAAATAATCATAATTTTTATCCTATTAACTGTCCAATAATTATATTTTTTTAATTCGATGCTTATGTAAAAAAGTTCCTCTTTAACAGCATCCAGGGTCTGATACCAACCTTTTGTATTAGCTTTATATTGTATTAGTTCTTTAAAATGTGAAATTTCCTTCTGAAGTTTATGATTGTTAATTTATACAAATATAGCAGATTTTACATTTGAAACTATGTTAGAAGGCAAGACTAGGATTGATGTTATCTACTTTTCTTCCTAAGGTGTACAGCTTACTTTTCTGTAAAGGCAAGATAACCAGAAATGCTTTTTTGGGAAGGTACACTTGCCCCCTGTTTTAAATAAACTATATTTGGGCAAGATTTGCCTTTTAGGTTCTGTATCTTTAGGCCATATTTGATCCTCCTGCATTTACTCTCACAATCTGAGCAAATTCTCAATTATATCAGAGGGCTGTATTAAAAAAATAATAATTTAATGCTTACTTTGAGCTCTAAGCCTGAAAAATTATATTTTTACCAACAGCTTCTATTAACAGATTCCAAGTTGGTTCAGAACTCTATTTGCACATATAGTCATTTTTATATAAATTATGACACTTTAGAAATTATGTTTAGTTGAACTACTGGACTATTTCTTAATTTTTTTTGTTTTATTAGTTTGAGGTAATAGAAAATATAACTTAAATGCAAAAAGTTCTTGGGAACTCCAGGTGAATGTTTTCTAACCTAAGGGAACAATGAATATTTCCAACTCAGAACTGAACCAGCCCCTTCTTCCAATCTTGAATCCAAAGCATTAGGTGCCACCTCTTTTTTTTGCCTTCTATAAAGTCTTCCTGTGCTATTGCTGTCAAAGATCAGATGCAAGTGCTTTGTCTTCAAGGCTTGTCATGTATTTAACAGGCCTCAGACTTTGTACTTATCCTTGGTGTATGTGACTCCTGCATCAGTGTACTTCTAACTCAGGAGCTTAAAAACTTAAGGGAGCCCCAAATGTCATTATGTCAAGTGGGTTTAATCCTGACTAGGACATTTTTTAAAATTAGAGATTAAATCAGTTCCTAATGTTAATTAGGATCTTGGGTGCCATGCAACACATGATTTTTTGTTGCAAGACTTGAAAGAATCCTGCCAAAAATGGAGGTTGGGGGAAAATACTGTCTCTCTTCAGTAACTGTTGGTTTAAATCTTCTAATTGCTCTGCAGTAATGTGTTGTAGCACCTTCCTTGCTTTAATAACTATCTGTCAAGATCTGAAATAGAGGGTCTGTTTTGGGGCTGGGATGATGTTAACATAGGCAGAGTAAGGGAAGAGGGCTGGAGAGATATTTCTGCAAGCCTGCTAGTACTATAATCCTATTACAGAAAAAAAAGGAGAAAAAAAGACATTTTCCCAACAGCAGGTGCACAGAATAAACCAGCCAGGAGCAGGAATAGTTTTTGCAGTCATATATCATTGTAATCAGTGCTTCACCTCTCTAACTCTCCAAGTATAAACCTTTCCAAGCAAGCATGTGTGTATAAAAACACTCACAAACACACTAAAATATATATATAAATTATCTTCAAAATTACTGCAAAATTTTGTTATTGTGAATCCCATGGTATAACAGGAAGACTTTGAACTCCAGTCACCTTACGAAGCAGAGTATTTTTATTAGAACCGAACTCTAAAAGTGAAGATAACCTGTTGTTTGGTGAACAATCTCAGTGAAATGGAGGTGATTTTAATGGATGAATCATTTTAAATGTAGCCTTCACCATCTGCTCTACCCTCTTCACAATTGGTAAAGAACATAATGCACAACTGCATCATGAAATGAAAGATGAAGGTGATTTCAATAGGTTTATGTTCTTTAATGAATAAAGTTTGAATCAGTTATGTTTGGGGTTTTTTTATTACAAATTGTGGGAGGACTAGAGGACTGCTATATATGGAATGCTTTTTTAAGTCTTAAGGCAAACAAAAGTTCTGAGTCATATTTGTTGGGTAAATTCAGGTCTGTTGGCAAAACAGGGTTGTTCTATACAGGAAAACAAAAAGACTAGTAGAACAAAAGAACCCTGCTATAGAATTGACTGAAGAATTCAAGTTATGTGAATAGAACAGGAGAGATGAGGAAGAAAACTGTGGTCTGTGAGAACCAAAGTCTGCTCATGAGCATTTTAACAGTGCTTGGTGTCTGTCTGTTGGCTCCAGCACAGACTATCCACGGGATTTGATGGGAGGGGAAGAGTAATTCCTGCTAAATGTCAGCTCTGCCTTGGTCTGATGGGCTTTTGGTTTGTGGTTTGTTTGGGTTTTTTTTTAACTCCCAGAGCTCAAGTGAAGTCAGATCCAGATCAGTCAAGTCTGGTCCACACCCTGGTAAGTCCAGATCTGTCTCTGTCTGGGCCAGGTTTAGGTCTGTCGCTGTGTCCAGGTACGACAGGTCAGGTCAAGTGAAGTCAGATTCAGCTCCAGGTCTCCAAGCCATGCCATCACTCCCCATCGCCAGCTGCTTGGGGAAGAGAAGATAAGCCAGTAAACAACCTGCAGGCTGAGATAAGGCAATTTACTGAAATAAAAGCTGAAGTTTATGCATGCACAAGCAAAGAGAAAAGGAAGATGTTATTGGTCACCTCCCATCAGCAGGCACTGTCCAGCCACTTCCTGGGAAGCAGGGCTGCAAAGAGAAATATGGTGTGTAACAAATACCCCACCTTCCTCCTCCTTTTCCTCCCTGTTGTGTCTTAGCTGGCATCTGATGGTATGGAATATCCCCTTGGTCAGCCTGGGTCAGCTGTCAGGTTGTGTCACCTTTTTTCTTGGTTACAAGGATCAATGCAGTTGCTTCAGTCCCCTGGATCACCTGGAGCTTGTGGATGGTGCTGTCTTCATCATTTTACTGGAGATTATGCTGCAAGTCCTTAACAGATCATGAACAGATATGTAAATCAGGCATTCCTTACCCAGGGAAAACTCTAAGGGCTGTGTCCAGAGTGGCATCAGCATGTTTGGCAATCAAGTTTGACAGTTTGTGTTTAAGCTTTCAGTGTAAATGTGTGCTGGGAATGTAAATATGAAAAGTAAAGAAATTCACTTTTGAAGGTGAAAAAAAGAAAATGCATTTGTTTGGGAACCTGACTCTTTGTGTGCACATGAGCTTAGGGAATCACAAATATTTCTGCAATGAGCTGAGTTTCTTGCTTGTGAAAGCCCTGCAGAATTGAGTTTTAGGAACATAAGACTGTTGTTTCCACAAAGCTTCAAAGATGTGAAAGGATTAGGTTGAAGTCCAGCACAGTATGATTGTTTGTTTAGTCTGAAAAGAAAAAAAAAGTATGGAAACAGGAGATATAACCTTTATCATTCCAACTGCTTTCCTCTGCTTTAATATAGACTTGAGTTTTGGACAGAAGCACGAGTATCAGATATTTTAATTTAAAAAGTATTTTATGTGCTTCAAAGCAACTACTATAGGGTGGTTTGTTTTGGTTTGGTTTTTCAAGAATTTTTTTGGTTTTTTAAGAATTCATGTTTGTGCATTTAGCTTGAAGAACAGACATTTTTGTCCTCTTACATACTGTGCTTGGTCAATGTATTGACATAAAAGTACTCCAATGCTTTTTAAAAAATATGGGTGACCAGGGAAGGGTAATGGAGCTGGTAAAGGGTTTGGAGAACAAGTCCTGTGAGGAACAGGTGAGGGAGCTGTAGGTGTTTAGCCTGGAGAATAGAAGGCTCAGTGAGGATCTTATTGCTCTCAACAACTACCTGAAAGGCGGTTCTGGCAAGCTGGGGTTGGATTCTTTCCAACCTAAATGATTCTATGATTTTTGTGATGTGAGAAACCTTTCTTAAGAGTTGCTTCATTCTCCCAGATAAGAGTTTTAAATAATTTCTTAAGTGTGTATTTGCTCAGTAATTTGGCTATTCTGTACATAAAAATGCTGGCTGTTTGTGAAGTGTTGCCTGTAAAGAGATATTTGTTAAGCTGTGTCTTGGACAAAAGGTTAACAAAAAAAAAATAAGTAAAGAGTTGCCTTGGAAAAAGTGGATTCCTGTTGTGCTTTGAGTTGCAGGAAGTTGTACATGGAAAGGAAAACAGCCTGGAGATGAGGCTGGCAGTGGTATGCTGATTACTTCTCTATTGAGGACAACCTCAAAAACTCTGTTTCAAACAGATAGAAATTATCTTGCTCCTGGCAGTCTGCATTTGGCCCACAGCTTTGTTTAAGTGTGTCCCCCTCTAATTAAGTGCAGAGCCACCATGCACAGCCAATTTCCAAAACCTTCTGTACAATTAATACTGACTTGAGAGTTTTGTGTGAAAAGGAGTTAAAAGGGCCATAAAAACACAGTGGTGACCATCACAGGACCACCTTGAAAATGAAGGAAGGAAGGAAGGAAGGAAAATACCCACTCTTGACTTACTAAACATATTGTTGTAGGTCCTCAAATGTGTCTTTAGTCAGTTTTATGAAGTGCACTTATAGTAAATCACAGGATTATGTCATCTGACTTGATAAGGCTAGTGCCTGACAAGGATAGTGCATGTATTTACTTCTTGGAAGTGGTGTGTCTGTATTTGAATTGATTTATTTAAGTTGTCTGTTTAATTATCTTTAAGGTTTGGGGTTTTTTTAAGTTCTGATCTATTTTCTCCCTTATCTAAAAGTATGCAAATGAGCAATCAAAAACTCATCATCAATAGAATCTCCTGTGAACTGCATTAACAAAAACTTGTCACGGATCTGACTCCACAGTCATTTTCTACCCCTTTGGTGGAAATAGCACCATGGGTGGATTTACAGGATACCAGTAAAAGCCTTTAATATAAGAACATCCCCAGAGACAGTCTTTTATGTACTCTCAGAAGTGAATAAATCACTGCCAAATCTGCCAGGAGAGCTTGTTTAGTAATTTGATTTATTAATCAAGCCAATTTAACAGTTTATAGACTTGTTCATTCTAACTTGTTAGAGGTGTTTTCTTTGTTCAAAACATGACTAAATATGTATTTGTGCCACTAAATGATAACTAAGGATATCATCAGCTTACACATTGGTCCTGTTCCCCCACACTTTATGTAGTACGCTAAAAATAATGGTGGTGTTCTACATCATCTTCCTAGAGCATTTTGTTTTGGATATGGTTATTAAAGAACATCTCAAGGACTATGACAGTCCTAGAAATATATCTTTATTTCCAGGCAAGAAGAGCTTATTCTTTAATGGTTAAATTATCATTGGTTTGTTCTTCCTCTGAAGTTTCTCTCTATGCTTTCTGGTGTATAGAATAAATGTGTTAGTATTACTGTTTGCAGATGGACACATATCATCACATATACATCTCTGTCATGTAGCCTTTTTCCATCTTAATAAATCAGCCCAATTTAATGAAAATCCCCTCTCTGCAGTTAGACTGGCAGAGGAAAACCTTGTCTCTCCTTTTTCTGTAAGGAGGCATCCTGCCTTTTTAAATGTGGCATTAGCAGTCATGTCCATCAACAGAATGTTTTTATCTATATGAGATTTTATTAACTAAGAAGGAGGGAAAAGTGCTCTCAGTTAATGACAGACTGAAACTCCAGCAGTTGGATGTTACTGAACTAGAGTAAAGGTCAGGAGAATTCTGAGCTCCAGAAGTGGTCTGCCTGCCAGGAAAATGGACCTTAGCAGGCTCCATCAGCTGCACTTTTTTGTAGGATATGTGACTGTAGGATTGTAGCAGAATGAATGCACATTTCCAAGGAATGTTAATACCCACTTATACAGTCACCGTAATTAGGAGGGCAGGTGGAAGAGGGGTCACATGTCTGTTAGCACACACTTATAATACCAAGCTTGAAGCTTCTCTGTATGAATTAAGCATGCAAATAGGAATCCTTGCTCTCAAATTATCAGAGTCTCTAAGCATACTTTCATATAGTGGTTACTCAGTGCTTTTTCGGAATAAGAGATAATGTGCTGGGCTGTTTTCTTATGCTAAAATGCATAGATCTCAATTTCTTTTTGCTTTTAAATGGTATTCAGTGCATTAGTACTCCAGGTAGAAACAGTTATTAGCATCTCTGTTTCTGGAGAATTGTTAGCCTGCTAGGCTGAGGCCTTACCTAGGCAAAAATATCTTGAGGACACAGAGAATTCAGTGAAATCCATTATAGAGATAAAAACTAACACAACAACAACAACAAAATCAGAAGGATAAAAAAATACTTCAGCATGTGTTATGGGTTGGGCAAGGAGATTTGCACAATCACTTAGATGGTTTCCAAATGTGTTTCCTTTTGTTATTGTTTTCCATGATGTAAGTTAAGTTTCCCTTCATGGTCTCATTAGAATACTGACCTTAGTGGACTTTGCTTCACAGCCAGACATTTACTCTTCAGTGTAGGAGTTGCTAGTGCAGAAGTAGGATTAAAATCTGTAACATTTTGTGGCTTCATAAGAGCTGAGTGGCAATCTGTAAGAAAGAGGGGAAATTATCACCAGATTTGCATCTAATATATCTTCTCTAAATTAATAATACACATTAATTAATAGATAGGAAAGTATATCTCTTTTCATTAATGAACGAGCAGAATGTCTTATGCTATCACGCACTCAGGATAATAAGGAAGAAAGTGATGTGAACAGAAGGCCTTTTCCTCTGCCATGAATTTGGGAAATCCTGTCTCTACTCTGTCACCCACTCTCAAAAAATGCTGTGACTGTGGCTGGCAGAAGGAAAAGCAAACACTGCTGAGCCAGCTCCTCGCAGCTGTATGTGTGTCTCAGCTGTGCTGATCCATCTGCAGCAGTTGCCATCTGCCAGTTGCTTTGGTTGGGGAGCATCTGCAAGATGAGCCATTTTAAAGAGAACCTGCTGCACAGCAAAGAAATTATTTCCTCCTTTTTTCCTTTTTAATAGTACTTCCTGATTCCCTTTACTTTCCCCTGACTTGTGGGTGTGGCAGGAGTTCACACCAATAACGTACTGAGAAACATAGGATTCCCTCCAGTATCCCATGGAAAAAGGAGACCAATCGGAGTATCTGTTACGAGGGCACTGAGATGGTCCTGTCTTCCACTGTTTTAATCCATGTAGGTTCCTTGTAGGAGTGATGTGATATATGAGTTCTGTAGGAAAGGATAGGTCCATTTCTTTGCATTTCCTCATATTTCTGAAGAATTACTAGATAATGAATCATATTGATAGATTTGGCTTTAGTTTTAACGACCTATTCTCCTGTTTTATTTTCAATTATAAAAATAGATACAGGCAAACATCTTATGCTCTGGCCATCTCTTACAGTTGTGCTCATAGTAATGCAGAAGGACTTACTATGAATAAACAAGAATGCTCACTGCATCATAAGTTTGTGTAAAAAAAAAAAAAAAACCAAACAAAAAACCCCAAAACAAAAAAGCTCATCATACATAAAGGATAAACTGAAGCAGAAATGGAAATCTGAGAACTCTTTGCAAGGATTGGTAATTCAGCTACTTTCCCTTGGTTTTGTTAGTATTGTTTATTTACACGTTGGAAGGTTGAAGCTTCATTTTTCTGTGGTTTTTTTGGTGTGGTTGCTTTGGGGGGGGGTTGATTTTTTTTTTTTTTTTAATGAATTGAGAACAAATTGAATTCAAGACTTCTGTTTTGGGGTGGACTTTACCTTAAGTAAGACATTTTGGACTTTTTTAGTACCAAAAACCTGGGATAACAAAGTTTTCTGTGCCCACAGAGATTCTGCTGCGGGTTTTTTACTTTGATTTTTTTGTTTGTTTGTTTTTTTTAATGTTCAGAATACCTGTGTTTGGCCCTGCAAAAACAAACATAAGCAAAAATCCATTCCCCAATGCTAATCTCTTATTGGAATCAAAGTTAGGATTTAACAGTGGCACGGCAAAGAGAGATGTTCAGATTTGTGCAAGCAACAGGAAACAAATGCATGAAAATGGCTGTTTACTTCCTTGCATCCAAATCTTACCAATGCTGTGTTTAAGGCAATGCCAGAGTGTTGTTTTCAAAAGGCATCGACATCAGCAGCTCTAAGCAGGAGAAAGGATTTTGTCAGAATAAAAGAAAATTATTGGAAACTTCTGTCAACTTTATTTTCTGGCTCTGTGGGTTTCCCTCAGTTGGATTCCACACAGCTATTTTCTTTTTTAAAAAACAAAACAAACCAAAACAACAAACTGCTGTAAAATTCTTCTTGCTTCTGCATTAGCGTTTTATTTACTGTTGCTTCTGAGCAGGAGGTTGTCATTCCTACTTTTTTGGTTTGGTTGTTGGTTTTTTCAGTCCCCAAGTCATGTGCTTTGAGAGCAAACTTCTTTTTTCCTTTTCCCTTTGCGTTGGTACAATAGGCATTTATTTCTGGCAACTGGTTTCGTAGGACTCTGGTCCTTGGCTGTGAATCTTGGATTCTTACCAATTGTTCCTGTTCTGGGCCTGGTAGCTTTAGCTCATTAATCTAATGTTCTGTAACTTCCTGCTGCTAATCCTGGTTGTTGGGCCCCGTGTTCATTAAGCTCTCTCCTGACTCCCATGTATGACATGGAGTGCAAAATAATCTCTAACAACAAGATACATGCAAAGCACGGCCTTGCTCCCCAAGCAGCCCCTGTGGCTTCTGTAGGATCACTTGTGCTCCAAGTACTAATCACTAGGGGTAAACCTGTCCTGTGCAAATGCTAAGAACTGTTATTGTGCACAGAATAAATTCTCCAAACTTTCTGTTTTATTTTCCCTCTTGCTGAATAAAAGCAGTGAGCCGATGTCTGCCTGTGTGTCAGTATGTAATGGACTGCCAGTATGAGGCTTGGCCCATGATTAAGTGGAAAAGAGCAGGTCAAGTTGCAGACAGCCTTCTTTTCTCTGCCTAAGATCAAGGCATTTTTGTTGTCCTTGTGATTTGAATGCAAAGTGCCTCATGGCTAAGGACTCTGAGGCTAACAACTTAAAAGGGGCAAGAATTCCAAGTATTTTTGCATTTTTTTAAGAGCTAAAATATCAGTCATCCTTCTGCAACACACAAATGCTCCAGGGTGCAATTAAGGGTATCATTTTTACTATTTAAAGCCCTAAGGGTGTCTAAGTCTTGTCTGTCTGAGTTCATAAACTCAACCCATCATTTTCATTTCAAAATGAAATTTAAGGAGCTTTAAACGAGTCTTTCATTTTAGTCATAGTGCCCACTGTTTACTGGAGTTCTTTCAGGGCTGTCTGGCTGATGTGCCTTCTGTGTGAGGAGAACAGCAACGCTAACCATTTGGATCTGAGGACAGTTGGGGTGCGTGCCTGGGTAATGCTTCTTTTTATGGATTATCCAGACCTGGGTCAGATATGCAGCTCAGAAGCAGCAAGAAGCAGTTTTCTGTACACTCCCTTTATATTTCACACCAAATTTGTCTGTTTGTTCGTTTGGTTTTATATATATATAAAATGTCGTTTCCTAATGAAAGCCAGTATATGTTCTTAGTTGCTTGCATAGTCCCCTTCTAAATTTTGAGATTGGTAATTATATTTAACTTACTGTTGGTACCTGTTTGTGTAACTTCATCTGTGTGGTTGTCCACTACTCTGTAAAGAGGGAAAGCTTCTGACTGGTGATTCTGCAAAGACTTAAGATTATAACAACTCATCGCATCATCCTTGTTTCAAAGATCATTTGCTGAGATAACTTATAGCAGTGATTAAAGAGCCAGGTTGCAGCCTGGGTTTGAGAAAGAGGGTGGCAGCATAAGTGGGTGTGATAGGACCTCTGGTAACTCTCAGTGATGATTTCTGAGCTATGCCAGCCTGTATTTTTGCTGCACAGTGAAAGCCAAAACTGGTCAGGGTACTCTAGTAGAGTCTTGCCAAGATGAATAGCAAGATTACCTCATAAGTCTTGCTGCAAGAAGGAAATTTTTTATTTTGTACATGTTAGGGGGCCCAAGAAGTGTGGGTTTAAATTACAGTAAAGATTGAGTTTGGATACTATGGGAAAAAGAAATATGTCATGGAAATGAGACTGGAACTCTGCACAGGTTTCCTGGCAAATTGTAGTGTCTTTGATAGGAGATGTTTTTAAGAGAGGTTTATATAAAAACAGGTCATGTAGGACAAAGGTGTAGCTGAAACTACCTCACCATAGGGGAAGAGGCTGAATGATTTCTCTAGGTCCCTCCTAGTCCTGTAACTCATTTCCAGAAAGTACTTAGTAAATGAAATCACACAGAACCTCTCCCCTGGGTTTGTGCCATTTTGCTCTGTGAAGGTGAGCCCTTCAACAATTCATCTCAAATGAATCTTTTCACACTGCTATTAAAGAACACCTTACAGGAAAAGGGTTGAATTGTGTAGTCAGCTCCATTCACAGGAAAAAAAAACCCAAAACAACCCCTCAGTGAAATTCTAATGTTACTGTCTTAAAATACATTGTGAATAATGAATACAGTGAGTTTTGTCCAGTTTTCCCCAGCCTGGCTACAAATTGCTTGAGGCAAGTTTGTGCTGCAAGCTCAAATCATTAAGGACTGTGAATTTGCTGGAATAAAAATAATGATAATAATAAAGCAGTGCCCCAGCATAGGGAATCACTCATGTTCTGAGCAGTGTATTGGAAAATATGGTGTTCTTAACTGCATTTCGTAGTGAGTAGCATCTTTTTGTATGTCATTCTTGACGTGAATCTTTGGAATGATTATAGAGGATAATATGATGTGCACATTGACATGAATAGGAATAACACTTCATCTTAGTGACACCTTAGTGATACCTACAAAATTCAGAAAGATTACTGTACTAGAAGCAACTGAAAGCAGTCTTTAAAACAACAAATATAATGCTTTAGTGTGCAGAGTTCCTCAAGTCTGGTAATCATGACTGAAATATTGATGTTTTTGAGGAGAAGTGAGCTGTGGATGTTTAAATATCTTCATCTCTGTCAATGAGTTACTGTCCAAGACAGGTCCTTCCTGAAGCTAGAGATAAAAATGAATTAAAAATTCAGCAAATGCCAAAATGTTTATTTCTTATGATACAGACCCCATAGTTTTCATTGAAAAACAATGATTGCCAGATTGGCATTGATTTTGATCCGTGTTTACATAGGTCAGGAAGAAATAGAACAGGGTAAATGAATATACATGTCTATTCTGTCATATCAAGAAGGTTTAATCATTTTCTATTTGAATTTTACTCATTTGCTATTATGTTTTGTTATGCACAGTATGTTCCCTGTTAAGCACTTCTCTACCAAGAGGGTGGTCAAACACTAGAACAGGCTTCTTAGAGATGATCCATGCCCCATCCCTGTCAGTGTTTAAGAGGAGTTGAACAATGCCCTTAATAACTTGCTTTGACTTTTGGTCTCCTGAATGGGACAAGATGATTGTTGTAGGTCCTTTACAACTGAAATACTTTATTCTATTCTAAACTATCAGAGACTGAATGAAAGACCAAATCTTTTAAAATAACAGCATCCCTAGGTGGCATTCAACTGAAAAGCAAATCTAGCTTGTTTTAACAAGGCAGGTGAATTTTGTTTCTCTAAATGGGACCAAAGTTTGAGCTCACATTTGTGCAAATTTTGGAAGTTCTGCTTGACCACTACAGTGTAATCTCACGAGGTAAAAGTGAGCTGAGGAAGCACATCTTATTTAAACAAACCAAAAAGGCTTATTTCTCTGAGTTCTCTGCTCATTTAGGTGGAATAGACCTAACACAGACATCTTACAGGAGCCTGAAGAGGCTGTTTCCCATCTCCCCAGATACATTTTTGATGTCATTAGCATATCACATATTTCCTAATAAACTATGCATAATTTTCTTTGATGCTGCTGATTTGGCACTTTTGCGTGTGTATTGAGAATAGAACTGATTCAATATAAAAACTTACTTATTTACCCTGGCCTTTTACCTTTCCTGAAATGTTTCTGCAAGACCAGAGACAGGAATGGTGTCTTATTGCCCACAGACATGCCCTGTCTGCCTGACACCTCCAGCCTACTCATTTGCCCCATGTCTGTTCAGTGTGGCCCTAAGCTCACAGACCTTTTTCTTTGAGATCTGTAAAAAAGATGATCAGAATAAAAAAAACAAACAAACACCATAAAAACCCATAAAACACAGACAAACAAACAAAACCCCAAAACAAAACAAAAAAACTCCAAACAAAACCCCAAAACCAACATCTCCCTTCTTTTCTTTTTCTCAGATAAGATTTGTTCAGGAGCAAACAGGGTTGCTCAGAAGCAAAAGGGTCATTCCAGTCGCAGAAGTTTTTAAACGGATAATTAGCGGTTCATGACCCTATTTTGGTTTTGTTCAAGGAAAAAATGGGAAAATTAGGAAGGCTTTTAGCTGACCAGGCTAAACAATGAGGTGTAGTGTGCCCTACAGCACCAGGAGGGTGGTGTATTGTGCTAATTGCCCACTCGCCTGACAGTTCAAACGCTCAGTGACTGGTATGAAGACTCTGTGAGTTTTCTAACAACCATCTTGTCCCATTAAAACGAGATCTTACCCTTTTCCCCCCTTCTTAATAACAAACAAACAAACAAACGCTACTTTACCGTGTCTGTGTGTCCTGCCACTTGACTCTGCAGAACTGTGGTGTGGGGAGGTGGGATGGGATGGGATGAGGAGGAGAAGCAGAAGTAGTAACTTAATTTTTACAGAAGAAATCTATGTGTAGAGTCGGGGGGGGGGGGGGGCAAATAAAAAATAAAAAAAAATTAAAGAGGTAATTGTTTGCTCTTAATTGTTTTTACTCATAGCATTAGGGTGGTTTTCTCTCTAGTCTATAAGAACAAAATATAAGTCCTAAGTGTAAAGTCATACAGTTTGAGCTTGGATAATTTTTTATATATTTCTATATGAAAGAAAATAGGGTTGCCATTAATAAATTTGGAAGAATAAGATAGAGTACAGGATGAAAAAAATATAAAAAAATCCCAACACTCACTGGTAAAATCTTCAGTGAGGTCTTGGCTTTTATCTTAACTTGGAACAGTATTTTATACTCAGTTTTCATCTGGATTTCTGCCATAGGGTGAGTTTTAGAAATGGGCCCAAAGTGAGGCATACACCTAGGCATATTGAAAAGTTTATATAAGAAATCATTCTTAGCCATCAGGTTATGTTTTATTTCATTATGGTTCTCTGACACTAAAATTCAAACTCTGGACTGTGGTTCTTTTTAAAATTGAAGCTGTATAACACAGAAATAAGTTTTTATGATCAGTTTTTTATTAAAACTCTTCTAAATTTCCAGAGTGATTCATGAAAAGGAAGCTACTAACAGTAAAGAAAACACTGTTCTGCAAATAGCTGTAGTGTTTTATGCAGGCATTATTATTAGTAGGGAGTTATCAGCACTTTTTTTTAGAGTTGACAAAAAATATTAGGCTCTGAGTGTCTTTTAATTCCCATTTTATAACTTTTAAACTGCATTAGCTGGGCTTTTAGGATAAAGAGTTGCAATTTTCTTTGCATCATTCTTATTGCTGTCTTTCTTAATATACAGCATTTTTAGAAACCACAAGTATTTCTGTGTTTGCACTTATGCAGTGGGATAGCTCTAGGGGAGCCATCAAATTCAATATGAATTCAAATTGCTCCAGCTTTGAATATTTTTTGCACCACAACACAACGACTCCAGGTAAATCTACTGTGTAATCCTATAAAATATACTGACAAAGTTGCCCTTGAGTGCGCTGGGGCCAGAATGGTTTCGTTCTAAAATTTTCAACATGTGGCTGTGTAAACTACCCACCATTCAAATCTTTTGCTTTTTGAAGTGGTTCCTGTTGTTTGCTCAGTGCTAAAAGTTGTTGCAGAATTGCTGCAATCAACATGTTTTATGGTACATTATGAGTATGCATTTTTATTCGTCTTGTGTTGGAAGAGACCTTAAGGATCATTTACTTCCAACCTTCCTAGCGTGGGCAAAGGACGCCTTCCTCTAGATCAGGTGGCTCAGAATCCCATCCAACCTGACCTTGAACACTTCCAGGGATGAGGAAGCCTCAGCTCCTCTGGGCAACCTGTGCCAGGGCCTCTCCATCCTCACTGTAAATATCTAATATCTAATCGACATCTACCCTCTTTCACTCTTCCGTTGAAGATGGATAATAAAAAGGTTAAGAAATCCACTAAAGAGTCAGGTAGAGGAGCAGATATCACTTGAAATTCCATGCTAGGGGAACAGTTACAGAGCAAAGAAACCAGAATTGTATGCTGCCAAAACCTCTTTCAGAATGTAATGTTGTTGATGAAAAAATAAGAAAACTATTCACAGTTGAATGTATATTATTGTGTTGATATGTTATAGTGTCATGATTATTTTGAAAAGCAAGATGATTTTATGCATTATATTTGAGGAAAAGCTATGCAGTGAGAATATCTTTTTTTGAAATGGTAATATCTCTCAAAGCATTGAGGCTAATAAAAAATTTTAAATTCTGGAGAGAAAAAAAAAGATTAAACATTTTCTACTCTGGGGACTAATTCAGAACTATATAAATACAAATATTGTGACCAGTTCCTAGAAAACATGCAAGTCTAAACCAAATCAATATCTGTTTGGGAGATGTCATCCTCTCAAAGTTACAAAACATAACATAGCTGAGTGAGTAATCTGTATGTTCATGGTAAAGGTTAATATCTATGTTCAACTGTATTTATTAAAGATAACTTAGCAATATCTGCAGAAGTGTGGATGCCAGGCTAATTTGTTTGCTCTCTCTTTGACAGTACTTCAATCTGTCTACATGAATTGCCTCCATCATTTTTGTGGTGGAATCTTCTCATCACTTCTTAAGTTGTTTTGCCAGTGGCTTTGCAGTATAAATGCCACTGCCCATTTAATCAGAGACAGTTCTCACAGTACCTTAGTCATTCTTTCCTTCTGTAGTGGAGCAGAGCACTCAGAGATGCCACATATTAATGCAAAGCATTAGGCTGAAATTGCATTTGAAAGCTTCAGTACAATACAGCTCAGTGGTCTCTTTTTGCCTTAGAGGCAACAGTAGGAAAACCAGCACGTAATAAGAATTTTAACCACAGTTCTACTTTGTATTATCTACTGCCCTGTAGCAGGATACTGAGTAACACCTCTGGGAATCATATCCCTGGCCTGACTAGTAGATAAAATATAGGTGATGATAAATATAAGTTCTTCCAATCAAAGCCAATGCTCTTCTCATCCTTCATATGTTCTCCTTTTTTTCCCCCTCCAAGATTGTTTAAATTTGTTTCTCTCTTGCAGTACCTCTGATACTTTTTTTAAATACTCTACCAAGTATCCTCAGGACAGTTGCAAGTCTAAAATTGAAAATAAATTATAAGCAATTACCTCACTAAAAGAAAACCAAATAATTTTACTCATATGTATGACTGGTACAGCTGTTGACCCCAACAAGATAACATATAAATTGAATTTGCCTTGACTTTTCTGAATTAATTAGCTTTTCAAAGTGGAATAACATCAGCAAAATTTTACAATTCAATATTTTCTATATTATATAGGGGTTTGGGAGTCAGGTTTAACTGAAGTTGTACTAAAATACATTATATATGTGATGGGATTTTTTTTTTCCTACACATGAAACTTACAAAGTAAAAAAAAAAAAAAAAAAAAAAAAAGAGTAAAATGGTGGCACTCTGAAAAAACGAAAATATTTCAGTTTGTAGCCACTAACTGTATTTTTATTGCACTGATGTGAAAGTTGTGCATTTCCTGACTTGCAGGAGGGAAGACATCCATGTGTGTTTGAAAGCACTTATTGACGTATACATAGCATTGATTTTATTTCACTTAATACAGCACAACCAGTGCACTGGGAACAAAGCCAAATAGTGTTGAGAAAAAACAAACAAACAAACAAAACCCCAAACAAACCCCTCCCCTTCCCCTTCACCCCAACAACAAAACCTATAAGGAGGGAATGTTTTGGGTTAGAATAGGTTGGTATGTTTGGGTATAAGTGGTGTGGCCAATTTAAACTCACTTTGTAAGTTCAGTAAAACATATTATTTTGTGAGAACAGTGAAATGTGAGTAATGAAAGTATCAAACAGTTTTGATTTTTTTCTTTGGAGTTTCACTTTACACATTCTTTTACTTGAACTTAGAAAAAGAAAACTTTTTAAAAATTCTTTTGGAGTTATGAATTCAGGCATTTGGTACTCATTTTCTTCTGTAAGGACACCTACACAATGTAGTATGATCTCATGATAATTTGGCAACTCCTGATAGCAAAGAAATATGTAGAGATTTTTGTGCACCAGTGTTGTGAGGGAGAAAAACAACAAATGGCAAGGGAGCACAATGAGAAGTCTTCTAGGATTTCAAAGAAAAATGAAATATGGATTTTTTTTTTTTTCCTGTACAAGAAGACACCATTCAAAAAGACTTGGAAATCTAGGGTATGCTTTTGTGATGTTATTCTCCCCAGGCACACACATACACCTCTTTTGAGAAAGATTAAGTGATACCTTTCTCAGTGTGTCTGCAAGAACGCTGAGCTCTGTTGCTGAGCGAGATGCCCAAATATCTAAGAGCAGATGATGCTCAGGGGCAGCACCACCACATTTGTGTGTTACCAATTCACAAAATTACTTGAAAATAACCTATATAAAGAGAATAAAAGTAAGGGTGTGTTGATTTGTGCCCATTTAATGTGATCCCTGTATTGCTCATCTTAGCTACTGAGAAGTTTCAAAATGTGGAGTGGAGAGAGGAATGAGGAACATGTTGCAGACTGAAAAGGGGAAAGAAAGATTTCTCTCTCTCCCTCTCTAGCACCGTGTTTGTGAGCATGTGTGTGTTCACACACACAGAGCTGCAATGACCTGTGCTCATCATAAGTACAGCCCCAACAAATTACATCTGAATTATTCTGATGCTCAGTGATATTAACTCCCACTTGGAGGAGTCGATTTCTGGCTCAGACATTAAGCCTGTTACGGATGAGGATTATCTTGACTGTTGTCAGTGGATGTGAACAATAGTATCTCAGTAAAACAACTGTGAGGAAAGCCACAAAAGATCTGGCAGAACTGGCTCCTGGAGAAATACAAAATCGAGCTTAGTTGTTTGTTTTTTGGTTTGTTTTTTTTTTTTTTTTGTCTTTTTTACCTCCATCTGTTTTGCCTGTTCCTGTCTGCCAAAATGTACGCGCTGCATTTCAGTTTGTGAACGAATGAGGAACTGTTTGGTTTTTTGAAAGGGCAGGTGAATCTAGTAAAAATTATCTGCAGAGAGCTGAAGTATAATTAGGCCACTCTTGTGTGAGCTAAGTTCTCTTTAGATAAATCAATAAATATGTGACTAGAAGCGGTGAAGAACATCTCATGAAATGAATTTCAGTGACTGTTAAAGTGGTGATTCTGAAGT
>JAWWLV010000001.1:7553063-7592809 GCA_035041135.1 Platyrinchus mystaceus
GACGACAGTCAGCTGAAGGATAAATATACAACAAAAGAAGGGTTTAATCTGCTTGACATAGACACACACACACAAAAGAGTTTACATGTTGTTTGAAATTTGATGGATGGGTAGATAATATGTTTCTGGATTGAGAATGGTGAATGGCGTCAGTCCTGGCACTGTTTTCTAGACTGGAAGTGTAAAAGCAAACTATGAGCACTGGCAAGTTCTGTGAAGGAATTTGCAGCCCTAAACCATCCCGAGGCAGGGTGAAGCAGAAGAGGCCTCAAGCCAGCTGAATTACTTTAGTTTTTTTTGAACTGCTTTCCAAATGCTTTCCAAGTAGTAGTTTTTCTGACTGATTTTAATCTCCAGCAGAAGTTGCTGCCTTTCACCTTTACCCCTCCATTTTTTCTAACTAACTCAGTTTATTAAATTTTATTTAACTCTGCCCTCCATGCTGGCACTGTCTACTTGGAAGGGTTCCTTGCTAGCCTTGCCATAATAAATAGACAAGAGGAAGAATCAAGATTGTGCCATTGTACTGCATTATCATCTAGAGATTTGAATTCCAGCATTTTTATGCATGCTTTGCAGCTGCTGTTTTTTGTGTTTGCTGTCAACCTACAGAATGGAGGGAAGATTAGTTGAGCAAGTTGGCAGAGATGAGCAGGATCGGTGAGACTGATAACAGAGATGTTCATCTGCTTGCCCGTTCTCTCATCTTCACTTGTGTTAAACTTCAACCCACTGCACAGTTTTTGCCCATTTTTACCCTTTTGATCTGTCCCTCTTTTCTCTCCATTTGGCATTATCTTTTCCACAGGAAACAGATTACTGTGGCACATGAGGAGTGGCTTCAGCAGATGTTGCCCAGCGTGCTTGAATTGCAAAAGCATTCCCTGAAACAAGAAAATAGCAAAGCTGATACGTAGTGCTTTGTCAGTCTTGGGGGGGGGTAGGGGGGAGTCAGGGATGCTCTGGGACTGCCTGACCATACCAACAAATTTATAACTCGTCATTTCTCTCAAATGGGACTTGGAAAATGTTGGACTTGGTGATCTCAGGGAAATAGTGCTTCTCTCATACCTTGGTTGATGTTCAAGTAACATAAAATAAAAATTTTACAATAAAGGCCTTCCAGCTCCAGAAGATTTAGAAAGGGAGGAGTTGTTGTAGAAAGAATCACTTTTCATGGAGTATTGCTTTGTGCACCAGATGAAATGTAGAGCAGTTCTTAAATGCGTGGATGGGAGCACCCAAACAAAATAGTTGGGAGATAAATGAATTTTGTGCTGCAAGGCACTCTTCCAAGAGAAGAAGGTACTTTGCTATTTTATCTTTTAGCCACAGGTGTATATTTGGTGTTAATAGTGCTCTTGAGATCACCAAGAGGAAAATGCCAGAGGCACAGCAGGATTTGGAATGGCTAGTCATTTATTATCCTTGTGTACAGTCACTGTGAGAGAAACATGTTAAATTGTCTAGCATATAGTGATGGTGAGGAATAGGATCTAAAGCTTGCTGAGAACTGCCTGCTGTGACAGAAACAACTCTATTTCCTTACAAAGGAACAGGCGTATGTCCAGCTTCAGAAGAAGAACAGTTAATAAAGAATTCTTGAAAAGGCTGCTACTCCCAGAATAATTCAGGGACTACTGTATAAAACTTCTTAAAAATAGTATAGCTTTTGAACAGTCTCAGAAAGTGAAAAGGCCTGTTCCTGGAACCAGTACATTTCAACACTTGCTTTTGGAATTATCATGGCTTTCTGAATTCATAGCTGCTTATAGGTGTTTTTGCTAAAAGGTGAGGATCATGGGATGCCCTACTGAAACAACATGTCTGGCAGCTGCAGCCCCCTGTGGGTGACTCAGGATCAGTTAACTCTGTCAGGAGAGTGCCTGTTCACAGAACCATCATATGGGGTGAAAATTGGATACATGAAGGTCTTGTCCTCACTGCAAACCCTGGATCAACAGTGAAGGCTTTGAGAAACACAGGCAATAAGGCAAGGGAGAAGTTAATCAGTATTGCTTTGTGGCGCAGTAATGAGTGTCCTTTCTGGACTTCTTGTTGTTCAGAGTGCCTGAACATCAGTGCATATTGATACGAATTCCAGTGACACAGATCAAATCCCGATCTTTAGCTCTGTGATTTTTGTCTAGGAAATGAGGTCAAAGTTGGTGGTATTGCTCATAGTTGAAGAAGTGGAGTGTAGTAAAGGAGCTCTGCATGACTTGCAAATAATATCATGGCAGATTCCATGGGAGTGGACAGATGTGGTTTTTAGTAATACTCACCTGGATGGAAGGAGACTGAGATCTTGTTCTTCTCTAATTACTGTTGTTAAAAAACAAGACAAACCCAACAAAGCCAAACAAACCCCCATGTAAGTTAATAACTGGGACACACTAATGGGAAATGAGTGTTGAGTATACATGCCATAAGAGAAGACCTGTTTCATCAGTGGGTCCTTTTGGAAAAGTGGTGAACAGCACTGTCACTGCCTTCCCAAGGTGTGTTTCACAGGGTGTTTCATGCTGGCTGCCCTCCTGGTGGGCCCTGCAAAGTGGCTCAGAGCCTCATTGGGGAGAATCAAAAGATTTATCAGGGAGAATCAAACCATGTCTCAAGCATCCTTTCAATATCAATTTGCTCAGCACTACCAAATATTAGCTACTTCTGGCTGTGCCAGCAAGGAGACCTTGTGGTATCTTCATAAGTCATCCTGGTAATATCCTCATTGTGCTAAGTGTGGCTAGGGAACAAAGATTAGAACACAGGTATTTCAGGCTTTGGCATGTAAATGGGTTCTGTGGAGCTTTCTGTAGCCTGTCACAGTTTGGACTATTTCTTTAGGTATCATACAGAATCCTGATAAAGCCTGAAGACTCAACATGTGTGAAATAAAAGGGAGGAAATATTTAGCTACAGTTGTCAACTCTTTCAGGTGCTTAAGATGTAGCTGTGCCACCTTTCAGCAGTCTGAAGGCTCAGACCCATGAAAACCTGGTGTACAGGAAAGAACTTAGGACAAGGCTATCAAAGAGTGACTTGCTCAGCTCCTTTTTGTCACAACAGAACATCATTTTTCTACACATAACTTTTTGTCTGCATTACCTGTTATTTGTTCTATGCACAGGTCTGCACTCAAAAGGATCCACTTTTAATTGGATTGAACTATTCAGTCATAAATATACCCAAGAATAACTGTGAGATAGTTGACAAATAGTATAGATTACAGGAATTGAAACAAATTCCATCTATTTTCAAATTTATTTATTTATTAATAAATGTATATATAAATACATCAGACAAAATGAAATGGATCCCAAATATATGAAAAGGCTTTCAAATTTTGTTTCATAAAATATGAGCATCTCATTAAAAAACAATATTCTTGCAGCATTTTCAAAAAGCAGTAAGCTTTTGAAGGTCACTAAGTTTCATATAATAGAGCATACTATGTAAAGTAGGTTGTCCTTTAATTATGTTAACACAATTCAGAAATACATAAGAAATCACAAATGCTGCTGGAATGACAGTAAAAAAGGCCAACATATAATCTCTCATTTAAAAGCACTAAAAACTGTTGTGTAGGATCTGCTAAATTTTAAAAGCTACTTTATATAAAACTGTTATATAACAGCTGTTCCAAGCTAAGCTATATGAGCAAAATATAATAAAAAACCAGAAAAGGTTGCTTTTTAAAAAGCCCTCTGCTACTCTCAGATGACAAAAAGTGAATTACAGAACTTGTCCCAATAGCAGAAAGAGAAGTACTGGAGGCATTGAAGTTTTCCTTCATGTAAAGTTACAGATGAAAGTAGTTTTCCCCCATTGTGTCTTACAAAGTTGTTAAAGCTCAATTGAATCCAATTCTTAAAAAAAAAAAAAATTAGAGACTGTGAAATGATGAACTATTTTGTTTGTTTTTTTTTTTTTTTTTTTTTAATTTCCTCAGACTTTATATTGTAAAATGCTTTTAAATAGGAAGATCTGTCAGAGAGTGTCACACGGAGTCAGAATATAAACAGTCTGAATTTCTTCATAGATCACAAACTGCAAATAGTCACAAAATTTCTTTCCACAGCAGGACTGCTGTTACGAAGGGGACTTTCAAACACTGAAGTTATGATGGAAAATGTGTTGTTGGTAGGATAGGTCCAATTGGCTGGTGTTTTGTTCAGCAGGACTCTGTGTCCACACTAATGCAGTGTTTTATTTTTGTGAGAAGTACCATAAACACGTTTCTGGTGATGAAGGCCCAAGTGTGTGCAGTGGAAAGGAGGCGGTAGATGGTGTAGAGTGGATCTGTTTAGTTAAAGTCATAAAAGCTTTTGCTTATGTGTTATGAACAAAATTCAGGCTATTCATGTCATTGCAGTAACTTGGTGACCTCAGAAATATTCCTTTGGCTTATGAAACACATCCACCCTGGGTGCCCTTCTTCCACTCTATCCATAATGAGTAGTTTTCTTTGAGAAAACTGGCTGCATAGTCAGAGTTGTGTGGCACAGAACATTAAAGGACCTTTCTTTGGTATTACATAGTTCTAAAGAAACTAACAGATGTCTAATGGGGTTTTGCATTAAGCACTGTAAGCTTCTGTTTAGGTGGTCCATCTTTCTTCTCACTGTCAGTACAGGAAAAGGGTTCACAACTTTTTTCTTCTGAGCTGCAGCTGCATCCTTGTCCTAAAATAGTCTATATTAGGTACCTACACAGATCCCTACAAACTGGCAAAATAAACAACAGGGTCAAACAAGACCTTAAAGCTGTCAGAGCTATACATGTAGCAGCAAAAAACATTACTATTGCATCTGGAAATATGGCATATGTAGACACTCCGATTAGTTTAAAAGTGCAAATTGAGTACTAGTTGCTTGTGTTATTTTAAGTCCAGCAACAAGATGTAAGGTTCATTGGCCTTTGTCAAAGAAGTTAAGGAATTATGCTTTATTCATTTTTTTGGAGGGGATTTGTTACATTGAGGAAAAAGAAACATTTAAAGTAATATTTTTTGCCAGATTGAGGAGACATATTTCTCTCCATTTAGATGATGTCACATTCAGCACTGGTGAGATGCAAGGTCCAATGTTCTTGTCTCAAAGTGAGCTGGGAGAGAAAGAATTGTGTCACACAGTGATGATGTGAAATAAGAAGACATAGCAGATGTTGTACATCTATTACACTCAGTACCTCTTCCACTGTCCTAAAGTTTTTGTTTGGGTTTTTTTATTTGTTTGTTTGGGGTTATTTTGTTTCATTTTGGTTTTTTCCCTTGCTCTCTTCAAAATGCTACATAAGCTTTCAAAAACAATAGAATTAGAGTGATTCTGTCAGGGAATGTAAGGTAATATGTCTTCAAGATAAACGTTTGAACAAATAGAATAGGTGAATGCATATGTCTCACATTCAGAACATGGGGAAGGAATAATTTCAAATGTTTTTTTGAATGCTATATTGCCTGTAAAATCCTCATTTCTTTTAACAGTAATGTTCTCCCTAGGTATTTTATACAAAAGCTATACCCACTACAGTGATCCAAACTGCAGGCCAATTTTGCAGTAATCTATATAGATTGAACATATCAGACACAGTTTTGAGAAGGAAGTTTCTCAGACTTCCTGTGGAATTTTACTGAAGACTTTAAATTGCATTGATTTCCCATGGAACTTTGATTTCAGGTTGTTCAGTTACTTACAAGAGAAATCTAATTCTCCTTCATACTTGTCTTGTGTGTCTTCTTGATCTAAATTAAAATACTCTCCATTAACCAGATAAACACAAATGTCTGGACTTTGATTAAGTAAACACCTGAAATGAAAAGGGTATAACATATGTTGTTCTGATGTCTTGCTGTGGTTTGACTGTGTATTCTCAACCACCTCTAGGAAACTGTAGTGTAATCTCACTGATGTAGAGTCTAAGATGAAGGACAAGGGTCAAGAAATTGTGAGTATTCTTGGCAAGTCTTGGTTTTGCTTGTAAATATTACTGAAAATGTTTCAAATGTTTTCAAATTTTTTTTTCTAGTTGTGATGTTTCTTTTTTTTTTTTTTCACATTGTCTTTAGCTGAAATACCTGATATTCCTGAACAGAAAATTCCTAATATTTGTGAGGTGAAATTAACCTTAATTAGAAATTTTTTAAAATAAAAAACTTGGTAGGCTGTGTCTCTCCTATAGTAATAAGGTTGACCCATGGATGTATTCTGATTTCTCTGTGTTGTGCAACCCATCTCTGCAAACATTATTTTCTGTGTTTTTGTGTGTTGCTCATAGTTTTTGGTACAATTTTGGGTACAGCATTTGGACAAAAGGTGGTGTCAGAGGTGCAGGACAGATTGGAATACTCTGAAGCTGTCTTTTCTTTTGCTGTGCTGATATGTTTGTTTGGAACTGATCACATTGGTTCTTTATTCTGGAATTCTTATATGAATTCTTGAATTCAGGATGCTTTGTTTAAGGTTCTTTTCTATTCAGTCAAAAAAAAAATTATGAAGGTCTTAAACTGTAAACAAAAATAAATTGCGTTATAGTGTTTTGACAATGGAAGATACACTTTTGATTTTAGTACTGGCAAAAATGAGAGTTCAAATATATATATATATATATATATATATAAAAACCCACCCCAAAAGCTATTATAGAAAAATGAAAACAAAGTGAGGTATGTACCTGACTTAGGAGTTTCAGCAATGAAAGGTCATCACGTGGTGTTCATTTGAATTGAAAAATGTGCCTGTTTTGCCTCTAGAATATGATGAGACAGCAGTGGGAACAGTAATATCTTTGTGACTGTTGGCTAATTATACGGAAGTTCTACAAAAAAGGTTATACATAGCCTAAAGTACTAAAGACTTAATGAAACTGTCATCACTGTAGTGATAAATATCTCCATTCCAGAATGTCTTCTTGGACAGTACTATAAGCATATCAGAATAAATAATTGACCATAATTCTGTAATGCTACCGTATTTCTTGAAAAAATATAGGCCTTCCAGCAGCCTATATGTAAAAATTAGGGTTTAGTAGCAAAAGTTAGTAGTTTAGTAGCAAAAGTAGTTGGAAGCAGTTTGAATAAGTAATAATGACATTGTGGAATTCTGCAGTTCAGTGCACCAGTAATTTTGTTCAGTTACCCCATGGAAGAGGTTGCAACTCCCTCAAAAGCCCCCAGGTCCAATTCGGTCCTTGTGCAAATGATGGCTTAGGCTGATCATAAAAATGGGCACGAGTAGAAATGCAGCTTGTGTTTGTGTGACATTCAGCAGGTCTGCAAAACAGATACAGCAGCAGGGGCAGACAACAAGAAGGAGTAACATAAATCAGGAGCTTCCCTGCTTAATGTATCCTTCTGCCATTCCTAATGGCCTGACAGAACATCAAATCAGTGGAAGTTGCTACATACTCAATCTAAAGTGTCTACTGTGTGCCGAATGGGTTTAATTTAGTGTACACTTGTTACACTACTTTGGTTTTCCCTTAAATCTGTTACATATTTAGCATGCAAAGAATAAGAACTAATTTCAGTAATGTATGTTGATTAGGCTCTTGTTAGGCATAAATAAGGGTTATCTTATGCTATACAGTACAGTATGTCGCCTATTTAATACACCCATAGCTCTCTCTGTCTTCTTCCATTTCCACCCATAGACATTTAGACAAAGAGCAGAAGATGAAGTGAGAATCTGTTAGCTACGAGCAAAGCCTGATACAAGAAACAGAAAAGTACTTATTTCTAGTTGCATTTTTTAACACTGTAGAAACAGAAGGAAACAAGGGTAGAGAGTTCTAGAAACTAGAGTTAAAACTACCTCTTCAGTGCAAGTATGTGTTTTTTTTTCACTAAAACACAAACAATATGTGTGGAGATATATAGTCAGTAGCTTAAAAGTATGAAAGAAGGTAACTCATTCTGATTTATCAAAGTTTTGTTCCTGGAAAGCAGGAAAGAATGTATTGATTTAGAGTGTTATGCTTATTGCTTTAGTAAAACTAGAAAGTAAGGGCAAAAAGAAAAGCAGTATTAGCAGGTAGATGAGTAACAAAATAGTATTTGTGAGTAGGACTTCTGATGCTGATACAGTTTTCAAAGTGAATGACATCATGTGTAAAAAAGAATGGATGAGAACAGTTAGGGGGAAGAAGGAGAAGAAATTCAATCATCTAAAAGAACACCAAGGAAGGTGTTCAAGGAAGATAAAAAGTTGGAGAATGAAATTTTCCACTCTGTAAAATTCAGTAGATAAAATGAGAGGGCAGGAACAGAGGAGTAAAATTGGGAGTTCAGGAATTTATGTGTGCATAGGTACTTGTGCAAATAAAAAAGCTGCTCAAGTACAGAGGAAAGAGAAATTGGAAGGCACCTGGTGAAGGAGCAGTGGCTAGAAAAATGCTTTTTTTCTGGGATCAGTGAAAGTTGGACATTTCAAAGGAATAGACTGAATGCAGCCATACTTTAAATTCAAGAAAATCAAATCCTTTAATCAAGACCTTTAATCTAAGGAACAATTATTAACTTACCACTGTTGCTACTGAAGAATTAAAATTTGGCTAGTTCACTCAATAAACATATCTATCTATGCTCTTTAAGATTATCTTCATGTCTTGAAGACACTGTAAACACGTCTGGAAGTGACACATTCCCATGGTTTCTATACAGCAGAGTATGATGAAACCAGCCACCAAAAAATATTACATTTTCCACTTGTGTTCATATCAGCTAACAGAATAATATCCATGTGATTTAGAATCAGGCATTTCAAAAGTCTTTAAAGGACTTGAAAAACAAGTTATAAACTACGGTGCTTCCTAAAGTTCTCCAATAAATACATTATTTCTGTGTGATGAGCAAAGGAGAGGAAAGAAATGTGGTGGTATGGAATATTATGTTCCCCTATTTTTCATTGTTGTTCGTGCATATTTTGTGCACTGTTTATAAGCACTGCATCAGTTCAGAAATAGTAATTCTTGTATAAAGTATGAATGCTCAAAGTCAGCAAAGAGATTGCTGAGGTGTGATAATGTTTTCTTCAGCAAAGATGCCTAATTCAGTTCTGTCACTGGAGCATTACCGTTCTGAGGGGTGTCTATGGCATCAGGAGCATTTATTTTCATGTTTGAGTTATTATTATTGCAGTAGCACTTTTAAGAAATCTTAAGTTGTCCCTTTCACGAGTCTCTTAATAGTGCTGACTGCCATGCAATTATTGATGTAGTAGCTTTGAACCACTACTTGGTTCAAGTAGTGCTGATACTTTCAGTGCTGTTGGCTTCTATCAGAAGCAAATAAGCAACTGTATGGAAATAAGATGTGATCTAATATTGTTTTTTAAGAGGATTGATTTACTTTTTTTTTTTCTAAAATACACCACAAAATATTGAATGATGATTTGAGTTTGTTCTGCTGATGGCTCTCACAGGTAGGAAAGGTTTGATTCCAGTAGACCTACACCATTATGATTTTATGCTTCCTGCACTTAATTTCAAAGGTAATAGATCTAAGTGCATAGTCATTTCTGACTTCTAGGGCAAATTATTATGTTTAAAGTATTTACATTAACATTTCTAAAGTGCAGACAATTTATGTTGTGCTGGAGGTACCTCTCAACTCCAACTCTGCTAATGAAGTTGACATTGGCTAAAAATTGAAGAATATTGGTAAAGAAAACAAACATTTAAGAGGTATGAAATTGAACTTAAGCAAAGCACAGAACACATTACCCAAGAAATTAGCAGGGGCATCTTGAGGAAGGATAGTCAAAGCCTTATAGACACATATATTATATATTTAGTACTGTACATGCAGTGTCAGTGTAAATCCAGAAATCACCAACTGCTCTGAATATGTGCCTTGTGAGGACTGGACCAAAAAAAACCCACAAAAGCTTCCTACCTCTTGTTTTCAGTTAATACTGAGAGAAATACTCTTAGCAAACCTCCAAACCACTCAGATCCTAGTTCAGTAAACAATTCACTGCAGTAGAATTGAACCAAAAATCATTCATTTGAAATAGCAATGAACACTTCTCTCTCTCTTTTTTAAATGAGCACAAATATCACAAATGAACACAAATATCTAAAATACATGGTGGCATAGGCAATCAGGAAACCCCTAAGGATGTATTAATGAGAAACATCTAACATTAACTTTAACTACAGAACTGTGCACAATATCTTTAAGAAGGAAACTAAGGAGTAGGGAATTCCTGTACTCTACTTTACTTCATAAATATAGCTATAAGTATTTATTTAAGTAGAGATAACACTAGAGGAGATTTTTCCAAGCAATCAAGGTGTGCTGAGAATGCAGAGTCCATTGATTTTTCTCACTTTCTCAGGGGCATTTGAAATCTCTTCCATCATTATTAACAAAAATCACTTCTTCTCAAGTGCAAAACAGGTCTGAATAATTTTTGTAGCGGTTAAAAAATACTTGGTTAGTCAAGTGCAGTAAACACCGGTTGTGTTTGCACACCAGGGTTCTGGGCTGAGGACGTGCCACTAAAGGGCATGTGTAATCCAGAGAAATAACTGAGTCATCAAATCAGTACCACAGAGAATCAGGAAGGAGGCACTAGGCAGACAGTGGGGAAAATTAACTCAGTTCCAATTACCTGGCTTGAGTTTGCATCATAGATGCAGCTCAGACAGTGTATTTGCAAAGAGAAACCAGAAAGATGGCTGTGATGGGGCATGACATCTGGGAAGGCCAAGTGATGGTTTAATGTAAACTTTGTATTCAACCATTCAGCTTTAGCAGTGGTTGGTAATAATACCAGGTGAGTAAGAAAGTGGTAATGGTTCATCTGTACAGAGTTTGTTTGGCTGATATGCAATACTCTACTTTCCTAAAGGGAATGGTTTCTATTTCTAGGATTACCCATTTCCTAAGACTTCTCATGAGCATTACTGACCCCAAGCACTGGAAAATCATGTGACTTTTCAAGCTCTCATGTCTTGCAAGAGTTTTGCTCTGAAGGTTTGACTTTTGTGCATTAGGCAAACTGGGAGCTCATGTGAGTCTCTGACCTTCTAAGGAAAACACCAAACAGGCTGCAGCTTTTGATGGAATCATGGAAGTTTGCAGCAGTGTGCATATAGTCATGTTATTTAGCTAGTTATCCTGGAGACAGAATTTGGTTTGTTTTTTGCCTCAGACAAAAATTTAATCAATAGCAATGACACTAATAGTAGAAAATGCATTTCCTTAAGAAAATAAAAGCTTTACAAGCCATCTAAGTACACAAACATAGCAGCGCAAACTTTGTGTATTTCTGTGCTTTAATACGTGTGATTAAGTGCAAATGTAATTCTCATTTTTCTATAGGTAAGAATTATTTTAATTACAAAGCTGCATGCAGCTCTGAGGCAGCTGTGAGGGACAACTCAATATTTAATTAAAAAAATAAAAATAATTAAAAAAAGCCAGCATTGTTTTTTAACCAAACTGCACTTTCTCAACATTAATTTGCACAAGCCCTTATGGACTTATCAGTTCCCACCACTTTAACTGGTTCTCTACCTATGTAAGTAAACTAAATATTAAAAATTTTGTTTCTTTTAAAGTTGTTGTCCTAGCAGAAAAACTGAGTTTTATCAGAAGTTATTAAGACTTGGCTTTCTAAATAAGAAAGCTTTTGGTAGGTAACAGCTGGAGACATGAAGCTAGATCTTGCTTGACCATTTCAGCATAGGATGTGTTTTCTACAATCAGAGATAGTACCCAGTGGCCTTTTATATCTGCTGACAATTTTTTGATATTTTGCTTATCTAGAGGAACAACATGCCCTGTGCAGAAAAGTCAACTTAAATTGAGAAAGTTAAAGGAAAACTTCCTTGTACATGCAAGGTGTTGCCCTTTTGAATCCAATTTCAGCACCTGCAAACACTTTGCTGGTGATTCTCAATGCGTTTCCAGTAGGGAAATAAGTTCAGCTGTAGGTGAAACTAATGTGAGTTCAAAATGAGAACTGTGGCTACAGTAAAATCATTGCCTTTTTTGCCATTTTTTTTAGCCTTTACTGGAGCAGGAATGTCCTCCAAAGCTGAAGATTCCTTATAACAAAAAGGAGCACATAGTCAGAAGTTATACTATCAATTTTTCAGTAACCGAGGCATCTATTTTATTTGCCATTTTAAGGCACTAGCATAAAATTGGTTACATTTCAGCTGGATTAATTTTTAACTGTTGGCTAAAATTAGATATTTGAAAGGTTCTTATGTTACCGATTTACTTATTCAGTGTATCTGTTACTGATATTTGATGAGTTCCTTGTAGGGTGTTTTGGAGAAACTTTTATTTTTATGTTTAATATCACTTCAGAGTTACTTTGAAATGAACCACATAGAAGTAAATATCTGTTAGATCTTAATTCTGTCTTTCAGGTACTTTACATTTTAGTTTCGCAATTATCATTAACACTTGTTTTCCCTTGACAGGTAGTGGAACACTATCATCTGTTTTATTAAGTTTTCTTGAACAGTATTTTTATTAAAGTGAAGGCCATACTGGTTTGATCATTTAATTTCTATCCCTGGAAAAAAAAAGTTGAAATATATATTTTCAGTTTGTTTTAATAATGCCTGTATATATTTCCTTTGAGTATTTAGGGTTTTTCATCAGAAAATTGCTTTTTGGTAGGAACAATATTAAAGTACTCTGAGGCATGGAAATTAGTCTGGAAATTATTTTGAAATTATTTTGTTGCATTCCACTCATTTCAGTGCAGGTGCTCTCCTTTGTTAGTTTTATTAAACTAATGTGTCTGAAGTTGTCTGGCTTTTGATGCATGAAAACTTCTTGGCAGATTAGAATACAAGTCCAGGGTGGGAAATTTTGTCTATTTAATAGTTTTAATAAGCTGTCTTCTAGATCCTGTCATATACTGAACTATATTTTCTGTACTAAAATTTCAATTGTACTATATTGATTCTACCATCTTACAGTCTCTACACTTAAGAGAAACCTTGAACATAATGCATAAAAATGTGTTCCAAGATGACACTTCACTATACTGCAGTTTGCTTTCTCTTAGTAAGGCAATTAGTGTCTGTGGAACAATTCACTTTGGCCTCCAACTTGTGCTACCTTGACATATGAAGTTATCTAAAATAACTTCAAATTTCACATGGTGAAGATAAAGTGAAAACCTTGCATGCTTGTCAGCAAAAGCATGGCTTTAAATTTTATTTCAGAAAAGCTGAACATTTATGTCAGTTGTGAAATGAAAAGTTGATTTACTACAAACCAGCAGTAGGCATTTAGGAACGTACAGCTTGTGTTAATGTTGATAAGCCAATTTAAGTATATAAGGGAGAAATTTCCTCTGCAAGCCTTAAAGAAGGATAACTGAATTATGCTCAGGAACTTGAATAAGAGTTTATTTAGAAACTCATAATTTTATTTTTCTTCCCAGAAGAAGAAAAGAGCCTTATTGTGGTAGAGAAAAGACTGGAAATGCAACGTTGTCTACTCAAACAGCAAGTGTTAGATAAACAAATGCCTAACGTGGTTTTTTCTATGACTAATTAATGCATCAAATAATCCTTACTCTTTTAGGACTGTCAGTACTAGAAAGTAAGTCCTAACAAAACTGTCATCTTCTTATGAAAATAAAAGGCAAAGTTAGTGTGAAGAGGGTGGAAGAAGTATGATAGTTAAAATGAACAGGATGGGATTGTAAGAAATGATAACTTGTAAAGGAAGAGTCACCTCTAAGATAAACATCCCTTCTGGCTGCAAATCCTTAACCTATGCTTCCAAATAGGAGGGCCTGGTGTCCTTGCTAACCTACACATGGTGTTGGAAAAAAGTGGTCATTATTGTTGTGGGCTTTTTTCTTTTTTTAAAAAAAAATCTATGTATTTGGTGCCTGACTCACAAGATGCGTTCAGTTATCAAGGCAAATGATACTGAAAGTGGCTGACAGACCTCAAGTGATCAATGCACTCAGCTGATGTTCTAAATGTCTTGAACCAGGCAACTACAGCAGGCACAGGTGGCCTAGATAGAGGAGGAAGTAAGTATACAGTGCAGGGTCATGACTAAGTTATTTATTCAACCCAGGGAAGGTGATCTGTGTCAGACTTAATATATATATATATTTATATATATATTCCAAGCACTGATTCTACTCAGAACTTTTTGAGAAAATCAGATAGGTGAATATTTGTAATACCAAAAACAGCAAAGTTCAACAACGAATCAGATGAACCCACAGCCTTTAAATGACAAAAGGATGCCTGTTGGCAACTATTTTCTATTGACAGTTGCTGTTTTCTAAACTCACAGTTACCGACTGATCAATTATTTCTGGCTAGTCAGGAGTTCTGTTTTCACTATTATTTTGTAGGTTTGTCACATCTGTTCCTGAAGCCACTGCTCAAGCAAACTGTCGTGTGTGAGTGTGTGTGCAGTGGGTGTGAACGTGCATGCATCCAAGCTGTGGATTCCCAGCTGGTCTAATCCAGGATTTTGCTGCTCTGTCGTGAACATCCCTGTCAGCTGTTACAGATGTGCTTGGGCAACTCTGGTGTGTTTGGGGTGGGTGCATTAATTTGGCATCCGCTACCTCAGACAGGACTAGAGCTTGTCAGAGTTACTGGATATAAGCAACTGGAAGTTTCCTTGATGATAGATCTGTCCAAGAGAGGGACTTAACAGTAAAATCAATATTGCCATTAATATTAATGTAATAAATGCACCTGCAACTGTGCAGAGCACATAATAAATGGGTTTAGGTATAAATGGAATTTAGTGCTTTAATTCAGGGAATGTGCTGTTAAGAGAAATATCTGTAGTTGTCCTAATGCCTCATATGAGCATGTACAATATTTTTCTGATTCTGAGCACTTGAACTCTTTGTTATATGAACCACTGAGGTTTTTAATACTTTCCCAACTGAGGAATTGGAAATGTATTTTTAATAGCAGACAAAGCTTAATGTACTGATAATTCTAGTAGCAATGTTGAAAAAAGGTCTTCTGGCAGGGGAAGAGCGAGAAAAAACATGTTAGGAGAAGAGGTCTTAGGAAATATATGTATAACCTCTTTACAGCAGTGACCCTCATGAGATCAATGTGTTGCACTGCATTTATATTACTTCCAGCACAACACTGATATTCTGGTAAAAGATTATAGGGAAAAGCAGAGCAAAAAGCTTTTTAGTGATTATTCTCTATCCTGAGTATGCAGGGTCATATGTTGTATCCAAATGCAATTTGTCTGCATTAGAAACATATAATTTTTTTACCTCCCTGAAATCAAGTAGTACCAATAGCAGGATTACATTTATTAAGCTGCAGTTAATGAGATTTGGAAGTGCTTAATGTAAAAATGTGGCATCATATATATTTCACTTAATTTGAAAAATATGTAAGAAAAAGGGTTGAGACTATACTGATGAAAAATAAAACCATTCCCTTTACCACCAGAATGAGGACAACCACCTAGAGAGAAAAGCAATTTAGTCACCTCTTGTGAAAAACACCCCTCTAAACTGTCCTGACAAAACCTAAACCACAGAAAACTTGAGACTCCTGGAAACTCAGAGATTCATAAGAGCAAATACCGAAGAGCACCCAAACCTGCTGGGCTTACGTGAGTGTCAAAGAGGTGCAAGCATATGCCCTTCCCTTCAAGCTGTGCAGCATGAGTAGCATTTTGATTCTTCAGCCCTCATCACTTATAACTCTGTCTACATAGTAGTAATTTTCAGGCTTTTCTAGTTCAGAGAAAAGGAGGCTTATTGCTCTCTAGAGGTGTCTGAGGAGGGGGGAGCAGAGAGAGAGGTGCAGAGCTCTTCTCCCTGGGATCCAGTGACAGGACATATGGGAATAGTTCAAAGCTATGCCAGGAGAGGTTCAGACTGGACATCAGGAAATGTTTCTTTACTGAGAGGGTGGTGAAACACTGGAAATTCCTAGAGAGGCATTAGTGTCAGTATTTAAGAGGCATTTGGACAATGCCTTTAGTAACATGCTTTAGCTTTGGTCACCCTGAAATGGTTAGGCAGTTGGACCAGAAGATCATTACAAGTCTCTTCCAACTAAAAATATTCTATTCTATTCTATTCTGTTCTAATCTTAATGCATTGCCAAGTAGTATATGTTAATAGGACATGATCTTTAGAAACAGCTTGTCAGTTATTCTGGGGACCCAGCAGCCACACCAATCACTTTTATTTTTATATTTGCTTGCTTATTTTAGTTTCTTGTGAGCCCTATTAAGATTTCATGGACTGAATGAAGTATACTAAGGATGTTGCCACAGTGCACCTTCCACCTTTTATCTTTTAATCAGAAAGGTTGCCAAATCATGTGCTTTGAAATAATTTCACAGAGAAAACCAAAGTACAGAAAAAGGAGATGATCATGCTATTTTCTTCAAAAGCACCCTTGAACCAAGCTAGAGAAGCCATAGGTACACCCCATATGATTTGGCTTCTTTTTACAATACAGAGGTTTTGTTTTTACTGTCTTTCTTCTCCCTCCACCCCCCTTTAATAGATTTGAGACCTTTGATTAAAATTAATAAAGAAATTAATTTCCTATTAACCCCCAAAATTGTGACAAAACACTTGTTTGTTTCTTTGAGACTGGGAAATAGAACATATGGGTTTAATATATGCTCATTTTCTGTTCCCCACATCTTGTTATTCATAATGAGGTCAAGGTGAAGCAAAAATTACTGTGCTTTTCAGTAGGTATGCAGTTTTCCCTAGTTTTACCTCTTCTTGAATTTTTCTTCTCTTGCTCTTTTCTTTCTGCTGTCCTTACAGGAAACTAGTATAATTTTACTACAACGTGCCTTTCCAAAGAGATGTGCAATTTTGTATGCATACAAACCCCTAGATCTTCTTTTTTAATCCCCCTGTTTTGTTTGCAAGTCTACCTTATTTAGCTGAAGTCGATAATGTTTCTAAGGGAGGTGTGAATGCTGGAATATTACCTTTACATGCTAATTAATTGAATATGATAATGAGGGCATGATGACAAAGTCAAAACAGAAGCTGAAAACAAGTAATCAGTCTAGTTCTTAACAAGTAAACTAACTTAATAGAGGCTGTGGGGAGTGTCTCTGTAAATTTAGTTTGCTTCATGTGAGTTGAATTTTTGAGTGCAAGTCCCATGGGCCAAATCCTAGGAGATAACACTGTATTTAGTCCTACTTTTCTGTAATAAAAGTGGTACAATTGGCTATAGAAAGAATGCTTCTTATGGAGGGGTATCCAGGATCTCACAATTCTGGGAAAGACTCTGTTGTGTAGGCCTTGATTCTGAGCTGTAAAACAGAGATCCCACCTTGTGAAGAGTTAGAGAGCATGTAACACCTAACCTGAACTACTGAGAAGAAGGTCTGATAGACCTCATATTTCTGTTGTACCTTATACTTACAAACAAAAAGAACTGATAGGGATGTGAAGGTTGAGGATATCCTTTGTTGCAGTGACTGTGACATGGTGGTGCTCAGGTACTTTACAGGAGGGAAAAGGTCAAAAGACAGTATGACAATCCCTGGCAGCTGGAAAACAGGCTGGTTTGTTGAAAACTGTTTAACCTCTTTATTAATGACCTGGATGACAGGGACAAAATGCACCATCCTGTATGACTAGAGGCTTGGAACTGTCCAGTGAGATGAGAAGGCTTGAGGGTTTTTATCCACCTGATAGAAGGGAATAAAGAAGACAGCCTGAAGAGCCAAGTTGCTCAGTGAATGGACAAAAGTCTATGGGCACAAACTGAAATACAGTAAATTCTGTTTCAATGTAGGAAAAACTTTTTTAGTGTGAGGATGGCAGAATACTGGAACAGGTTTTCTGAGTACCTTGTGGAGTGTCCATCCTGGGAGACATTCAAAACCTGATTGGACAATTAAGCAGTTCCTCTGGGAGATCCTTCTCTGAGAAGTGCATTCTAGGTGATTTCCAGGTCTGTCTTCCCACACTGACTGTTCTGTGGATATTCTTGACCATGCTGTGGTATGGAGCTGAATATTCAGAAGGATCCCAGCACTGCCAGTGATATGTGCCTCAATCACTTCTGTTTTCTTCCTCCCAAATATAGCAGTTTGGATTACTGTTGGACTTTGACCAAAGGACAGTCTAGTTATCTGTCATATTACCTAGCCCAGGGAAGGAAGCAGTCTTGAAATGCTCATGAGATATATTCAAGATTTACAAGAGCAGTAGATGGAAAATTCCTTGTACAGTGGTGTAACTCATGTCATTTTATTCAAGTAGATCCCTTTGTATTTTGTACCACTGAGGCACTGCCACTCTCCTGAATTCTTTTATGTCTTGGGAATTTGGAAATGGAAATTCTTCCCTGTTAGGGAAGTTCAACAAACAGAAGAGCACAGATATAAATTTTATTTCACCCTCTAACTTCCACACCCCCTTTACATCTTACACTATGCTAGCTCTACTCTCCTAGCTGCTTAACAGCATGTTTAGGATGATGAAGTGCATGTCCTGCCTTCTGATTCAATTTTCTCCTCCACTCACTGTTGTGCACTATCTTTCTTTTCTTCTGTTTTTCCTTCAAACATCTAGTCCAGAATTACTTCCTTAACACTGCTATCTGATCGTTACTGAAACACTTTGGGATGAAAGTTGCCACCATCACATATTTGCAAAGAACATTCTTATGCCTGCAGACTGCATGTACTGCCTGGAACAGGCACACAGAAGGGTCATTGCCTTGCTCTCGTTTCTTTTTGCACTTCAATTTTTCAGTAGAAATATAAACTCTATATTGTAGACAGTCTCAGTTGTACAATTTCATAAAGAAAAGGCTCGGTGTTGAAGCTTTAAACATAACAAAGCCTTTAATCAGGCCACATATCTGTCATTTCATTCCCTTTTCATATAGGCTATGTAAAAAAAGTTCTTATTTTAGTCTCACAGTGTTCTCTGGTAAATGTGAGCTCTATAGAACCCTCTTTATGCATATATTTATAAATACTCTCTACATCTCAAGCTACATACTGTGAGGGAAATGTCAGTCTCACCCCTATGGAATTTGTATGGGATGAGAGAAGTAATATTGTTAGGGTGTCAGCTTTTCCTTAGCAAATAACCTAAATGGGATTTTTTGGTTACCAATGACCCTTAAAATTTGATATTTTTGAAATGAGAAAGTTACCACATAGCAATAGGGTGACATGACACAGGTAGCTCGATGTTGTCTGTCAAATTCTACTACCAGCAGCAACGTTTGAGAGGACTGGAGATGAGGAAAGGAAAAAAAAAACCGCTTGCTTGATTTTCTTCCTCTCATAATTCTATGTCAGTAAGCAATTAAGAAAATGAAAGGACTTGTATGCTGACTTACTTTTAAAAATTAAGGATTTTTTTAAACTCTCATGTGAACACTTCTAATTTCATTGAAGACAGCCAAATTACAGTCATGTACATTGAGAATACTCTTGCCTTGCATTATAGAAATTATTTTGGTAAATAAAGCATGAGGCTGCGTGCAGTCAGAAATAGAGCATGTAAAAATTTTTGCAACTAGGAATTTATTTTCAGCAAAGAATTTTTGGCAGGAATTCTCTCTTAAACCATTTTCAGTGAAGAATTCTTGATGTTATTCCTGGCTTTTACACATTTTCTCAAAAATATCCACAAGCTGTTCCATCACTGTCTGTCTTTTTTTTTTTGGTGATCAGTGGAGACAAATTGAAAATATACACCTATAACTCATGGATACTGAGTATATTCCTTAATACTTTATCTGAAAACTAAACTCTCCAGCATGTATTAGACCTTAGCTTAAGGTATGACATGTTTGGACTCCTAGAGTGGAGATCCAAGAGCTTTTGAAAAATGGACAGAAACAGAAAAGAGAAAGTATGTGTGTATGACTGGATGGATGAAATAAATTAACATCTTGAGAAATAAATGCGAAAAGCAGACCAGTAAATGAAGGAGCAAGAATGACAACATTTGAGTGGCAAGGTGCTGAAGAATGGAATGGATAATGAGCCAGCAGAAAGCAGATAAAATGGCATTGCTCTATGGAAACCACTTTTTATGTCTGGAGTTTACTTCCCTTAGAAGCTTGTGTAGAATACTTTAGATGCCAACAGCTGACAGTATAATTACAATTAATTTCGTAATTAAAATAATACCCTATCCACTTGTAGCACTTCTCAGAGCTGAGCAGTATCAGTGAAGTGGACTGTCTTTAGAATTATGGTATTAAGCATTTGAAAACACCTATCTGGTGAGCAAGATTAAATAAATAAATATATAAACACACCCCCAAGCTTTGGAAGAATTTAATTAAAACTTCTTCAGAAGTTTCTTTACACTTGAAAAGGACTCCAGAGTATTCTCCTAGGGCTAGATTCATTCCCTTTCTTCGCATTCCCTTTCTTCGTGTTCGAGGAACCGACCACCACAAATCAAAAAGTCTTCAACTACTGCCACAAAAATCAATCCTCTTCCTAACACTGCTGGTCAGATGAAGTATGTTTCACTGGGAGCAGAATCTCATGTTAAATATAATAGTTCTTTTCCAACTCTTTCTTCCTCACTGACTGCTGTGTACAACACCCCATACAGTAATATAAAAGGCTTTAAAGTGAGTTGTGTGTGGGGGTCAAACCAAAAATGATGGTCTGGATGAGGTTCAGATACTGGCACGCACTTTGTGGCTTCTGAAACAGGATTTTAGTAAGACTATTATAATTCTTAAATATGCTATGGAGTAGCAGCATTGTATGAATTGCTTTAAAAAGGTCTATAGGACTTTGTAGAGGTAAGATTTTAAAGTGTTCTTTCCCTTTCAAGAGTCTGAGAATGACTTTTCTTCTTTGCAAATATGAAGCATGTTCAGAATAAATAGACATGGAAGTAAACAGGAACTTCTAACTTCAAGAAAAAAGAAAATAAGCAGCCCAGTCCAAGCCATTTTATTGCTGATGGTTTGCAGTGAGTACCACAGCCTTGTGTCTTCAGCAAAGGGCCTACTTAATCTACCTAAAAATATATGTGGTGTCTGCAACAGCCTGCACAAGACACTGAAGTCCAGTGATTTTATGGAAGTTGTGTATTTTGGGAGGTCAAAAGAAGTTGTATTTCTTTGAATAAAATAAAATATTTTTAATATTTCTGCAATCTCTTTAACCTATCGAGAGACAGGGCTGCTGTACACCTTCTTACCCATAAAGTATGTATATTTATAGATATATATTTTTGTGTTACGTCTTCCTGGATTCTGATTGTCTGAAAAAGATCATGGGTAGTATTGACACTTGGTGTCCTTGTCTTTTAAGTCACACTGCATAAATCTGTGTATTAATTAATAATGGGCTTTCATCAGTGTGCAGGGATTTGTTAATAACCACATATCTATTACACATCTCTCTTCCTTTTTTCCTTCTGAGTGGCAGCTGCCTCCAGGACAGGTCTGTATCTGAATTCTCCATTTAATACCATTACCTCTGTTTCTGAACCCTGATCTCATTTGATCACTATACTCAAGTTCAGAGATTAAATATGATTTAATTCTGAAAGGAATGGTAGTTCTTTGAAGGAGGCAAGTATGACTAAAGCTTCACTATCTCATCTTGTTATGCACGCACTGCTGGTATCTGAGATATCTTCTCAGGAGGCCGTAGGGAGGACAGACATGGTCCAGATACTTGGGACAAAGGAACAGACAGAGTTGAGTGCATCACAGGGGCAATCACAGCCTGAAATGGTGTATTTTACAAACGTAGGTGGATAGGAGTTTCTGAGGTCAACAACAATAATAAAATTGACTGTTGGGCGAACAGCTCACATTTGTGTATTCTCTGCTTCCCCATTCAAAGTTGAGCTGTAAGTGGGGCACAGTCACAAGGCTCTAAAAAGCTGACCATCATTTGAAATGCTTTGGACTTTGAATTTCAAGACGCTTGAGACGTTGTAAGTGTATGATAGAAACTCTGGCACCATATTTTATTGTGTTTTGTATTTTGCAGGCGCTATTTCATTTTTCTGTGTTCTCATAAACAGTTCTCTTAAAATAAGAGGATTTTTATAGTTGATAGAAAGAACGTATTTATAAATAAAAAGGAAGCAAATAATTTGTAAGACATTTGTCAAAAGATAGAGGTATGTGTTTCATTTAGCTTGTTTGTTTGTTTGTTTTGAGTAAGCTAAGCTTCAACAATTGTTATGTGGGAAATGTATTTAAAAAAATAACTATAGGCTAAAATTGAACAATCTTGGTTGTCAACTGAAGTTTTATTGTCAAATGTTGCTGTCCAAAGAAGTTATTTCAAAACAGCAAAATAAAATAGGTTACTTTGGGTTGGCCCTTGTAGCACTATTGAGCTTTATAGCCAAATGTAAAAGCAAAAAAAAAAAGAAAAGCAAAGAAGAAAGCTGAATAATTTTGTCTGTTTTGGTATGTATTTCTGGACAAAATTCAATCTTTCCTCACTGAGGTCAGCTAATTGAGTTAATTTTGACTGTTCTCATGATCACTTTTGCTTTTTCTAGGCTTTGTTAGCTTCCTCTTACCTTTCAACATCCTGTAATTTTTTCATGTGTTGTGTGGTTTTACAACCAAAAAAATAAAACCATCTCTGCTAATATATGGGATAGGAGGAGGAAAGAGCTGCAATTAGAGTGATATCCTTTTCCACTTGATGAAAGTAAGGGGATAACAGTGAGGAAGAGAGACTTCTTCTCTGGGAAGGCACTTGCTCACCCATGAAATCAAGTGAGTAATTGTAAAGGTCAGCAGGGGCTCCAGGGGGATCTTCCTGAGATTTTAAACTTTACAGCATGTACAGAGGATACTGATCTGGTTTGATACATGCAGTAGAATAGATGCTATGTGTGCAGTTGTTGGGAAGCAACAGAAATGCTGTGAAAACCAGCGTGTGGCAGAAGTAGCCTGGGAGGAGAGATGACAACTTTATGTGCAGCAGCTTCTCTCTTGCTTCTCAGTGCCAGGTGCCAGGCACAGCTGACATCCAGAGTAGAAAATTGCATTTGAACAGGTGCCAAGGAATGTGTTCTCCCATTGCCCCGTTGTGTCACCTGTGTTATCTTGTTGCAAGGTATGTTGCCCATCATGTGGCTTTGCTGGAGGGAAAGATTCCATAGCAGAGTGGCTCAACAATTGGACAACACCATGGCTTTCTAGTGTCTCCATCCCTGCTGCAACATATGTTGTAGAGCTTGAAGGGGGAAAAACACACATACACAAAAAAAAACCCCAACAAAACACAGCAACCCCCCCACACACACATAAAAAGAAAAGCTGATGCCAAGTAATTCAAATAAATTATCGAAGTCATATTTTTCAGACTATAGGAGGTATATTTTCTGGCATTCAATCGATTTATTCATAGAAGCTTGGGATTTTCAGCATTAGAACTTAGCATTAGTGAAGCTAATTAAAGGTATTATATTTACTTGTTTGAGTGATCTAGCTCCATCATTTAAATACGGTATTTCTGCAACTGTGTCGTATTGGTGGATGCAGAACATGAAATCGTGAATAAAACCACACTTCCATGAAGTAACACAAGCTAAAATAAGACCAAATCATGACCAAAGCTCTCTTTTCATAGTAGCTCTGAATGCAGACAATGCCATTGAAAATGATCCTGCCACCACTAATATAAAGCAGCAGCTTTTTATAGGCAAGTCACTTCACAGATGATAACGGTACTTAAAATTGCAAATCTGGTGGCTGTTTAGATGCCCAAGGATATCCCACACCTCCACCTGCTGCTGCTGCAGGAGAGCAGGAAATCAGGCTCTGTGTTGGAATGTCTTGTATACACTTGGGCTCTTAAAATGGCACCTGATGCTTGTGTTTTAAGTACATGAATCACTCCCTTGGTATAAGGCTCAGTGTTGTGTTTCTAGTTCCAAATCAATAATATAAGAGTTTATTTGCAATGTATTGCCTTCGGCTCCCTTTTCAGCTGGGTAATCTTTTATATTTAATTATTATCTTTACAAATTGTATGTAATAATCATAAAAAGAAGGAGAAGGAGGTGTAGTTCCCTGTTTATGTTTTTACTTTTATTGGGAAAAAAGGTAAATTAAATGATACATCTGATGGAAAGAACAGACAGTTGGACAATGCTATACATTGAACAGACCTGACTTTCTGTTGAATTTCCAAGGCAGATGTTCAATGAATCTCTTTTGTTGGGTTTATGCATCTGATGTTGAACATCTACATATAAATGAATCTCCAACATAATTAAAATGAAATTTACTGTTGGTAGCAGCATGGCATAGTAGATTTTGGTAGACGATCAAAATTAGGAAGGCTAAGCTAAATAGCAAACTGCAAAGTTAAATGAATTTTTATAATCTCTTTCCCAGTGACTCATGCCCTTTCTAACACTTATTAAATTTATTTTATAATAAACCTGTTGTTCATCCCCCTGCATTTTTCCTTTTGCTTCCTCCACGTGTGTCCTTTCCCTGGTACTCCTATCCTGAAACACTTCTGAGTTTCTGTGACAATTTGTCTCTGTATAGGTGCTCTAATAATGATGGGAGGATCATGAACTCTATTTCCTGTGGCTGGTGTTACCTAATTGCCTTTCTTATAAATACATTGTGTAACCTAACTATATCTTCTAGATAATCCTCTATAATGTATCTTACTGAGATTTTTATAGCAGCATCGTTAATTACCAGAGAAAATTAGCGAGGTTGAAGAAAAATGTGACTTCTTTTGCCTACAAAGAGCACAATACGTTTTACAACCTGGTGACCACTTCGAACATGTGAGGTCTACAACAAAATTTTTTCCCCTCATCTCTCTCTCTAAACTGGATGTAGTATTTCTTTAAACACATCCTACAGAACGTTTATCATAGGCTTTGAAAATCCCCATACATTTCTATTTTGTACAGAGTATTTAGATTTCTAATAGTCTTATACTAGTTAAGTACACTAAGACTCTACTGGCTGAATTCTGAATGCAGGATTTGTAAGGAATGACAGCTGAGTTCCTCGTAGGTCCTGCATCCAGAATATTTAGTGTGCCAAAATGCCTTAAACATGTTTGTTGATATCTAAAAAAAAAAAAAAAAAAGAAAATTCAAATCTGCACATGGCAGGATTTCCCTCCTTCTCTTCAAAAAAACCAAAGATGGTAATGGTGGGAACATCTCGTGATCCAGCAAATGCACATACAACTAAACATACATTTGATTGCAGATCTTTGGAATCACAGGTGCAAGAAGGGTACTTTAGTGGATTACATGGACTAGCACTAAGGAAAAATGAAATCTTACTAAGCATACTACAACCCTGTCACCATCATATTCAGTGTTCTTGAACATTCTTTATTATCCTTAAATGTCTATTATACTTACATGTTTGCTCAATTTTTGACAGTCATGGGGAAAGTATATTAATAACTTGTCTTCTATGGAATAAGGAATATTTTTGTTAATCCTGAGTATTCCTTATTGTAATTTCTTATTATTTTAATCTTTATACTTCATGTTTCTTTGGCTTACTTGCACATATCTTGGATGAAGGCAGTGAGTTCAATGTGACCCTTCAGTTAGGCTTCACAGTTTTTACTTTTGGAAAAAATTTCCTTCACTTGTCCTGACAAATATTTGCTAATAATACAACAGTGACCATATAGCTTACAATTTGTTTCTGTCATCTGGCAAGGGAACTGTTTGAGGAAAAGCAATTGAAATATCACTGCCCACTAAGTGCTTATAAATGTAATCAGTGGCACTGTGGAGTATTTCTATTTCTATTAAGTGTCAACTTTAAAGTATTACTAGTAAGGCTGGAACATCACTAGATATTTACTGACACAAAGGTGGGCTGCACCTTTGTCATATTGCATATTTAGGTCTCTGCAAGTCATTATAAGACTTCTACAGACTGAAAGAGAAAAGAAAATATCTATGGACTGAGTAACTGATTTTCAGGAAGTGTTACTGGGATATGTACTGAGTGCAGTTTTATGTTCCCCTTGTCTGCCCCCTGTCCTGATTTACTCCTTTTTATAGTCCTGTAATTCATACTTAGGTAAAAAGGACAGTTTTTAATTAAAACTCTTTTTTTTGAACACCAAGAAAAAAGTGTTTTAAGATGTTTGTGCAGAAGATATTCATGAGAGACAAGGGAAATGGAGGAGTAGAAATTGGCTTAGAATTTCTAGGTTAGGCAGTCTTTTTACAGAATCCAATTAGTGATTGTTAGTAATACTAGTATTTATTACTGATATAGGGGCCTTTGCTTTGGGATATATATTCTATAAATACCAAAAGCAGAAAATATTTTATAGTATGGAGAAGACAAAAAGAGAGTGAGAGAGAAAACTGAGGTAGATAGAGGCAAGGTAACCCAACAGAAAATCAGCATTTAAGATGTAAAGCCAGAATTAGAGTCAGGTCACAGAATCACAGAATCACAGTCAGGTAAGGAAGAGACCACAGTGGGTCATCTGGTCCAACCTCCCTGCTCAAGAAGGGTCATCCTAGAGCACATGGCACAGGACTGTGTCCAGACAGCTCTTCAATATCTCCAGTGAGGGCGACTCCACAGCCTCTCTAGGCAATCTGTTCCAGTGAGGGGTCACTTGCACAGTAAAGAAGTTCTTTCTCGTGCTCAGGTGGAACTTCCTGTGAGTCAGTTTCTGTCCATCGTCTTGTGTCCTATTGCTTGGTACCGCTGAGAAGAGCCTGGTCCATTTTCATATATTGATGAGGTCCCCTCTCATAGAATCAGCTGGGTTGGAAAGGACCTCTGAGATCACCAAGTCCAACCCTTGATCCACTACTGCCGTGGTTACTTGACTCTCAGTCATCTCTTCTCGAGGCTGAACTGACCCAGCTTCCTCAGCCTTTCCTCTTTGGAGAGATGCTCCAGTCCCTTAATCATCTATTGCTTTCTGCTGGTCCTGCTACAGAAGCTGCAGGTCTCTCTTGTACTGAGGAGCCCAGAACTGGACACAGAACTCCAGATGTGGCCTCACCAGGGCTCAGTAGAGGGGCAGGATCACCTCCCTCGACCTGCTGGCAGTGATCATCCTAATGCACCCCAGGATACCATTGGCCTTGTCCCCCAGGACAACTTGCTGTCCACCAGGACCCCCAGGTCCTTCTCCACAGAGCTGCTCTCCAGCAGGTCAGGCCTCAGCCTGTGCTGGTTCCCGGGGTTATTCTTCCCCAGCTGCAAGACCCTGCACTTATTTTTGTTAAATTTCAGATGATTCTTCTCTGCCCTTCTCTCCAACCTGTTGAGGTCCTTCTGAGGGGCGGCACAGCACCCTGGGGGTATCAGCCACCCCTCCCAGCTTTCTGTTTTCCAGCTCCTGGTACCCCTCTGTCATAGCTGCTGAAATCCCTATTTTAAGTCCTGATGAGTTATCAGTATTCAGAAGGAAAAGAATTTTTCAGTGTGAAGGAAGCCCATTAATAACAAATGAGGAGATGAGATCAGCTATTTTTTGCAAAATTGCTGAATTACCAAATTTGTTTTAAACTTGATCATGTAACTAGATAAGTGAAAAAAAAAAGTTGTGAGCAAAGTATAAATAACTAAATTGAGAGTATCTCTGTTGGAAAAATAAAATAAATCAACAGTCTGAAAATTGTTTATGTGCAATATTTAGATCCAGCACTTTGTGCACAAATAGGCAGCAGTGATATAGATAATGAACCTAATGAAACTATAGAAACTAACTGTTAAAAACAACAGAAATTAATATCAGACTGTCAGGACTTCCATTTCCCAAGAGACATGTTGACAACTTAAGGAAATTCTCATTCACCACTTCCTATGCTCAGGCTCTGTGGAAATAGAGAGACAATAATTCTGCAATAACTAGAAGAACCATAAAAAAAAAATCTTAAGTAATACAGTAAGTTAGCAGTTATGAAAAAGAAAACAGGTAAAATATAGTCTGTGTCAATACAGAAAAACCTGATTAAAAATACCCTTAGAACTGTTTATGGGCAAACTTACTAATACTTGCCCCTTCCTTGCTGTTAGGCCAGAGCATTTCCTCTCTGGTTTGGTGCACTGGGAGCGCTTTCTCTTGGCTATGTCTCTCCATCCTGCTCCCTGCTCCCAGCTGGACCTACCAGTCCCTGCCTGGGGCTGTCACACTGTGCTGAGGGTGCTCATAGTCAGGAATCCGGATCCCTGATTTCTTCTGGATGACGAAATCCAGAAGGCTTTAACAAACCAATGTGGAAGTGGGTCTCAGTTCCTGGAAAGCAGGTTATTGATGGCTGATAGAGGAGTTTTGTCTGTAAAGCTTTGTACCTGAAGTTTCGAAGCAAGATGTGGCTTATTGTCCCCTTGAAAAATCAGTATTATTGAGGCAAAAGTAGTAAGAGGTTTTCGTTATTGTGTTTGATGAAATAGGTTTTGGCATAGAATGCTACTTTAGCTTTTATTATTTATGTGATTTTTATCTTGTCAAGCTTAGTTTGCAGTATGGTTAATCTTTAAAGAATTTAGTGCTGCCTGGGAAGTGTTGGAACTGTTATGTAAAAAGAAGATAATTATGTTGTTGTTGTTACTTCCCCTTAACAGTGACGTGTCCATAGAATAACTATTCTAGTGACAGATATACACCTCAGGGAATATGTTCAGGTTGAGATTGCTCCTATTGTCACTCTGGTGCTCTGGACATGCAGTCAGACCAGATTCTGCATGAATTAAAATCTCTGGGTGTCATTTATTTGCCTCTTCCATCAGACCAAATTACTATGGATCTTACAGACCAAAGGCACTGTTGAAGTCCTTTGTAAATCACATGCAGGGATTTCTTCCATGTTGTTCCTCAGTAAATGATCTCAGAGGAGAGAGACAGTTCCATCCCTAACTTTTCCACCTGTCTGCTGACAGTTTTGGGAAGGGGAGGCTGTGCTGAAAATGCTTAGTCTTTCTGCATCTGGTAGTGCACTTCTGAAAACAGAGACTCAAAATTTTAAGTATGTGCCACAGTAAAAAGATATCTATAACTGTTGTTGACCTTAATTCTGCACCCGCTGCTTATAAAGGTAGAATTTATTTGGATTAAACAGTGTTGTCTCCTGCCTTTGGCCACAAAGAAATCATCTAGTTTCTTCTTTTACTTGTACTTCAAGCATAACAGGTTTGGCAAATTCACATTTAGCAAAAGAACTGCCTTGAAAACGTGAATGGGATTGTTATGTCTGCTGTGTGCTCCTGGAAGTTTTTTCTATGACTGTGCAGGAGAGGGGCAGGTTATGCTCATACAATGATTGAGGATGATGGGTTTGAAGGAACCTAAAAGATCATTTAGTTCTAAACCCCTGCCTTGGGCAGGGGACATTCCACTAGACCAGGTTGCTCAAAGGCCCATCCAGCCTGGCCTTGAACACTTCCAGGGATGGGGCATCCACAGCTTCTCTGGGCAACCTGTGCCAGGGCCTCATGATGCTCACGGGGAAGAATATCTTCCTATACCTGCCCTCTTTCAGTTTGGAGCCGTTCCCTTTTGTCCTATCGCTACATACTCTATTTCTGGTACTGGAAGGTTTCCCTAATGCTTTCTCCAGCCTGAACATCCCCAAATCTCCCAGCCTGTCTCCATGGGAGAGGTGCTCTAGCCCTCTGATCATCTTCGTGGTCCTCCTCTGGCCTCACTCCAGCAGGTCCACATCCTTTCTTATGCTGAGTGCCCCAGACCTTAGCACAGTCCTCTGAAACCTTAATTTGCATGTGTTTTGGAATATATTTTGGCGCTAAATATTTTGACTGCTGGCGAGAGTTAAAACTAGCTGTTGAAAATTCATTACGTAAGTGTACTTAGAAGAAAGTGGTTTACTTCTCTACTTGAAAAATATCAATAGTTGTGCTAAGTAACAGTTGTTAACCTAACTTTTGTAGATATCTATGCAAGATTTCCTCTTGATAGATCCCATTTTTACATGGCCATTAAGTGCAATGACTGTAATGGAAGTTTTGCCAGAAGCAGCTGATTTTGCTAAGACCAGACTTCCACATATTTGCCTCAGCTGCATAATTTTAACCATTAAGCAAACAATGCCGGCTTTACTAAGCCTCTATTCAAACAATCAGCAAATTTGTTTGAATAATTTTGTTTGCTTTTTTTCTTTTTCTTTTTTTTTTTTTTGAACAACTGAAAACCTGATGCTGAAACCTAATCTACTGGATGTCCTGAATCTGAGCACAGCAGTCTTTGTCTAGAATTGGAATCATAGTCTCAAAATGCAGGCTGATTTTCTTATTTTAATGTTATGTTTTGCACTATACTTTAAGCTCCAGGAAGAAGGATTGATTGTAACTTGTTCTCAATACCAGCATATCTATTGTGAGACTGAACTGTGTGAAGGGAGGGGAAAAAAAACAACAAACAAACAAAAATGGTTTTGTACCTTAGATTGTTTTTTTTAAATAAGAAATAATCAAAGTATCTGAATTCTAATCAAGCCATAAACAGGTTTTCTTTATTTTAGAAGTAACAGAGAACATAAAAGAAGGAGGAAGATTAGCTACCTGCCTACTGATGTTTTTTCTTCCTTGAGGGCTGAGGGATATTGGTTTTAATGTCCATAAGAGCTCAAGTATAACTTACATAGTTTGTGTATCAGCTCTGTTCTGCATTTTTCATAAAGATTAATACCTTTGTACTCTAGACTTGGAGCAAGGGAGAAGGACAGAGGAATGATTTAAGATGATTATGAACAGAAAACTATCATTTAGAGAACCATTTTTCTAAGGCTTAGCCCTCAAGTGCCTCACTGAAAAGCACAACTTATACAAAATTTGTCTGAATGACCTGGTGATTCCTGTGACCCATTCTAAGAGCACCAAGTAAACATTCATATATCTGTAATATTGCTTTTTTTATGTTTTAAATCTGCTACTTGTTAGATTAAATGTTGTACTACTACTAAGAAAAAGATTTCCTACCTGAAAAAAGGCATGTAAGAACTAGACAGTCAGATATGGGACTGCTTCCTGTATTTTTTTTCCAACTTTTTTTTTTTTTTCTGTCAGAAGAGAGTTTCTAAGCCATATATCATTCTATGTATTTAACAAATCTCAGTGGCTTTTTTTTCCAAGACCTTCCTCATCCCTTGAACCCATATAAATTTGAGTAGCTACAATATCCTTTGGGGGAGGAAAAAAAGTTTTTGCAGTTCTGGAACAATTTAAACAAGAAAAAAACCCAAAAGAAACCAAACCAAAAAGCAAAACCAAAACCTCAAAAAAACAAAAAAAAACCAAGACCACTCAGAAAATCCTAATCCAGAATTTACTTATTGATCTTTGGATTTTAATGTGGCTTCTACTAGCTTCTTTTGACTTTTATCTTTTCCTCCTTTGACTCTTCTCCTTGGAGGCACAGTGAACAGTTAATCCTTAGCCAGCCTATGCTGTAGACCAGTTCTTATAAGTGTTTTGCAGCAGCCTAATTTGATATCTCCAACATTTGTTTCTACACGGTGAACTGACCTATTGTTCAAAAATCAACTTGTGCTTGAATGTACCTAGTACTTTTACTTAAGTGATTGATGGATTTTATCCAGAAATGCAAAACACAGAAATTTTGGAGCTACTGAAATCTGTGGGTAAATACTTGCTCATTAGAGACAAGATTCCTTGAAGAGTTATGTCTGATTCATAAATGCATAGAGATCAGAATGAAAGTGAAAGAGATCTTCCTTCAACACTACCAGAGCTCTTTTTGCAGTTAGAAGGTAGCAAATTCCACCTCTGCCTTCCTTTTTCGTGGCCATATTATTGTAATGTAGGTGAATTAGCTAAACTGATTGATCTAATGAAGTGCTATACAATACATCCAGGAGCTCTACTCTGTTTGCCTGATGAAGTGTCAATACGTCTCAAATGGTCCCACAAATGATTTAAAGAAATTGTCAGATTTAGTCAAAGAAGACTGCAATGATTTACTTTATTGCATAAAGCTCTTAATCATTTAACTATTGGAGTGCTTCAAATCTCTCATCATTTTTTTTCAGCTAGTTATCCTGATGCATATACTAATGTCTAATTTGCTAATTAGAGGAAGAAGATTACAGTGCTTTGACAGGCAAGGCCAAAAATGGATTCTATCCATAAAAGAAGTCACAGAGGTAATAAAAAACAATTTGCAAAGGAGCAAATAAAGCATAAATAAGGCCATCAGTTGCAAGACTGGAAATTTACAGTTAGGCATAATTTATTATAAAAGATTAAAATGAATGCAGAATCATGGCAAATGCATACAAATATAGAGGAAAATCCTTATAAGCTTCAAAAAAAGCTTCACAGAAACTCCTTTTTACAGAAGTTTTAATAGGTTCCTATCTTAAACCATCTGCTTCAAAAAGTTGTCCTCATTATATAATCTGCCTTAAGAGGAAATACTAGGAATTCCTTTCTCATTACTTGAGTGATGTTAAAATGAAGGACAACACATCATGAAAGACTACCAGAAGAACTGTTAATAAAGCAGGGCTATAAAAAAAGAGAGGCAAGTGATGAAACATCTTAAAAGCCTCACAGGTTTTTGTAAGGATCTGACAAAGCAGAGAAACTACTCATTAAATGGAGAACATGTGATTATGTTAATTTTACAAGAGCCCACAGACTCTGACAGACATACTTTTATAATTGCAGAAGCAACCAAAGCTTTTCATGTCTAATTTTCTTTGTCACATGTCATATGATCAGAAATAAACTTCATGATGTTAACAGTCCAGATAGTGATTGTGGCTAAATTGCAGAGGAATTGTGTGAAAATCAGAAAGTAAAATCTGAGATAATAACACTGATATTTATTCTGTGAGATTAGCTTCAAAATAAGTTCAAACATCATAGTGTAATAAAACTTAAATTACAATGAATTACAATATAGATAGTATATCACATTAATTTTAATGTGTTGAAATTTTAATCAAAAATAATTGGGCTTTCAATAGAGAAGTAAATGAAGTTGCTGAACCTAAAGGAAATTAACATTGACTGCAAGTGAAATAAACTGTGCAGATTTGGAAGGTCCTGATTTATTGAGGTGAGAACTGCTTCTAAGACCATTAACATAAAGATTTAATTAATGTGTCCTGATTTTTATCAGATAATGCAAAGAGTTAGAAAACATTACAAAAATAGGATTTTTATTTTGATAGTGAAAATCAATACGAAAATTGCAAGAGAAGCGATCTCACGTTACAAGGCTGGACATTAATAAATTTAGCGATTGATAACAATCAAGAAACCACAAAAGTTGCTAATAAGCATCACAATTGTGGTTATTTCAAGCATGAAAACCTGTTGTCTTTCAAATGATGAAATCTTTGTCTCCAGGAGAAAGTAACATGTCCAGGAAATATTTTTCTTACCTTTTTGTTTCTGAGCTTTCTGGTGTACAGTGCATCATATTCCTGAATACCTGTCCTTTGAACAGTAGCCAAAAGACTCTAGTACTACTAGTTCCATGTTTCATCTTCTTTCTGTACTCTGCATGGTTTATAACATGACTCAGAGAGCATTTAAGAAACTTAATACATCTCTGCATAATGTGATACTGTCTTAAAAGCAACCCACTGCTTTTGTAAAAATGATCATAGATGGATGATGTGTTGGGATCATGTGTTACATTATCACACCAGTACAGATTAATGGACAAGGATGGGAAAAGTGACTTCTTAGGTAAGAGCTCTCAAATATAAGTTAATTCCTGATTTAAAAAAACATTCTGTTTAAGACTCAGTAAAAGCTGAATGCTTCCACTGATGTTCCAAATCCTTGTAGCTCTCACACTCTTTCTGAGGACCCTGTAAGTGACAAAATAAATAGGAAGAGATAAATTGATTTTTATCTATTAATATTCTGTAGGCACAAACATAAAAAAAAAAAATCCTACCCTCTCTCCTTTTCCATTAACTTCAAAATACCAGAGAGTTTGTAAACTACAACTCTTGCTTGCTCAGAGTGGAGAACTTTGAGTTACAACTCTCCCACCCACCAGTGAATTGTCGATGTTCCCTTTGTCACATGTGAATGCTGTAGAAGACAAACCAGTCATTTATGTTCTAGAATCTAACCCTTTCTACAGTAAGTTATGTATTTGAATTCACTCATTATTCAAAGAAAGTGTGCAAGAAATGAAGCTGAAGGCTTTTGAGTATCAGTTTGTGAATGAGATGGGAAGGGCCACCTCCTCACTCATGGTGCCTTTGTCCCAAGCACATTTGCAGTGGAGCAGTGCAGCCTCTTTTCTTTCACCACTAGGAAGGTGAAAGAGAGAAGCACTTTCCTGTGGGGCTTCCTGGGTAAGATGTCAGAAATCAGAGCAGTCTGTCATGTTGTCCATTGGATTCCCCAGTTGCCTAAGAAAGACATACTTGGAAACAAAAAGAAATCTGATCTTGAAGTGTGACTGCTCCTGATGGGAACTTCTAGAAGCTGTCATTTTGCAAGGTTCATTGTCAGCCTGTTTCTGTTCAACAGACAATTTGGGACAATGAAACAGAAAGCTAAGGCTCCAGAAGAGTAGGCAAGTCACTGTATTGTGCACAGATCCTCTTTTCTGTGTATAACATTTTCAGTACTGTAGGAAAAAGCTGCTAAGTATAGCCATGTCATTGCAAATGCTGAAGTCTTTCAAGTATATTTTATCAGATGCTCTCTCAGGGTACAAAGAGCACATGTTAAGATTACTGAAGATATTCCTTTTCATCAAAACAGTAAGCAAAAAACCCTCCCAAACAAATAAATCAACCAAGTGAATAAAGCATACTCCTAACTTGCCAGCCAGACAAAAGCATTTTAGTATTCTTTTTTCCTCCATTCAGTTTTTCTGTATGTCTATGTTTATCACAAATATAGTGCTTAAACTACGTAAGCCTGGATATCTCCTGTTTTCCCTCTCTTTATTATTGTAGCTAAAAGTAATTTATATGGAAACAAGTAGTTCAAATACAAACCATGACACTGAAACTCAAAAAAATCTTCTGAGATGCAGGATTTTTTTTTATCTCCAAGTTTCATCCTCTCTTTACTTTCTGCATTATAAAGCTGTGGTTGCACTCTTAGCATCATAAAATCAGTGGTGAAATGGAAAGGTAGTGGATTATGACATAATAAACAACTTGAAACCAATAGAATTTCTTAAATTAATAATTTAACCTTAATTATTGGTTTCTAAAACTATTCTATTGAGTCTTAAGAAAAAAAAAAAAAGCATGTTCTATTAATAGGGTCCAATACAAAGGTTCAAGATGGTAGCAACTCACTACTGAGGCTCTTTAAGAGTGATATTAAGATATGCAACTTACAAATTATAATTAACTTCTGGCTCACAGTCAGAGGCAAGAAGATGTATGAAGGATTCTGAGGTGACCAGAAAAATGGTAGAATAGCTTGACCTGACCTTTGCACAAGTGGAGTTGTGAGTCCCAGGATGTGTCTGGTGTTATAGAATTGCAACTGTATGAGGTCTCCCCTTGCTAACTGCTTTTACAGTGGACCTGAATGGGTTATGTGGGACACTTCAGGTCAAATTCATGCCGTTACCCCAGAGTACAGCTGAGGTGGAGACACCAATATCTGAAGGTAATTGCTCAGCTACTGCAGCCAAATGCCACCGACATACAAAATTGTTGATTTATGTCACACAAAGGCGGCAGGGAAAGAAAGCACCTGGGTCAAGTGTGCTTTTTCGATTTTTTTTCCTTTACTTTCTTCCTGGGTTCAGTCACAAGAAATGATACAGAGCCAGCCTGAAGAGTGGAACTGAATGTTTGTGGGAAGACTGTCAATTTTAAAGCAGACTCAGGTGTGTAGATATAATGGCCATATCAGAAAAGACTTTCTCTCCTCTCACAGCTGAACCAACTGTGGCTACTCCAAATAATCCTACAGGCAGCATAAACACAAAGTGGAAAAGATGTCTTTAATACTTAGGCTTAGGAGACTTTAAACTGAAATTTTCCTTCCTCAGAACACTTACTACTTTCTTGATTAAAAGAATGAAGGAAAATTTTGGAGAGGGACGTTGGACTCATCTGTTATATACCCACTGCCCCTGTTCTTAGCACTGAAACTATAAACTTCACAACATTTCCTTTCTCGCACTTTTCAAATAGTTTCTAGTGTAAAACAGTGTTGGATCAGCTACGTTTAGTGTCTTGTATGATCAGACCCCGACATGTCAGGAAACTTAAAAGGTGTAACAGAGTTGGTTTGTGTTAGAAGCGTGGTGTCATCTGCTGTCAGATTGGGAAGAAGAATGTGAAAAAGCAGACATGCAAGAATCTCAAAAAATTTTAACTGAAAATGTGGAAAAAAACCATTTTGTACCTTTCTAACTGTGGAATAAAAGATACTCACTTGAAGCAGAGCTAAGGACATCTCAGTTACCTAACAAAACAAACAAATCAGCACCCATGTCATCCTCTGGTAAGGCTGAGACATGGCCAGTGAGACATTGGCTTCCTCAGTCTGTCCCAGGGAATGAACTGATTACTAAGGAGGTACTATAGTGACTTCATATAGGCTCTTTTTCTCATCAAAGCTGTCAGGAAAAGTTTTGAAAGGTAAGGGTAGATAAAATTTTCAGTTTTTACCTGTTGTGACTAATACATTCTTTTACCAAAACTGCTGTTTTAAAGTTGACCTAAGTTTCTTCCGTTTTTGTAAAATTTAACTACCCACATGTTAAAAAACTAGAAGACAGAGCACGTGCTTTGTATTTATCTTATGGATAAATTAAATTGTTTGCTACGTGGAGAATGTGAAGGTATATGTGTTAAAGTAACTGTGAAACATTTTCTTACCATTCCCAAAGGACAGAGTAAGGATTGATTAGTGGCTGTAACATTACATAACATGCATGTGTGTTCCAAGCCTTCGGGGAGTGTTGATTATTTCTTCCCTTTCATATATGGAATGTTAATCACTCTACTTTTTCCTAGTATTCCTTCAAGTATTAGCAATGCTACTTTTAATTAAAACAACACATTTTGGATAAAATTGAAGGTGTAGAGATCAGATATGACTTCCCTTCTCTAGTTATCTTCCAGGTACTATTAAGACTTTTTGAGGGAAGAATTAAGCAGAAAGTAGGGTTTAGCTCTATTATAAATGTGAATCACATCATTAAGAGATAATACTATATTATTTTTCTGAATTGAAAATGAACATGATCACCTTAGCAGGCTCCTTTTGATGCAGTATTTAAAATGATAAGTGAAGTATGTGTTAGGAATAAAATAGAACCACAGGTGGTGTTTTGGTTTCCCTGTCCCACACTTCAAATACCAAGAGTAAATTAATAGATAAAAAAAATCTACCTGAACTTTGGAAAAGGCTGCATGAATTGCTAAAATATTTAGTTCCCTTGTTTGCCTCTGAATTGGAAGCTTCAACTCATAAATCAAATATCCCAAAACATCAAGGTTTTAAGTTAAATGTTAACAATTGTTCGATATGTGTCATCACGCGTTTGCTTCTAACTAGTGGTAAAACCAAGATAGGCTGAGAAGTCTGTATAAAATTCTAGCATAAACTAATAGATTTAATGAACCCTTTCCACTGGTTTGTTGCAGATATTTCTTTTCATTCTCAGGTTCAGGGTGCACTTTATTGTTAACATTTGTGTGTGTGTGTGTGGGTGGGCTCCCCTGTGCTTGCCAGGGCAGGTGTAGCTCGTGCAGTCGGAGCCCTGGGGCTGTAGGGAAGGGCTCAGCACCAGCAGGGCACTGTTTGCTCGACAAAACGACTCCATGTGCTTCTCCATGAAAGACTGAAATGAATTTTGAAAGTCAGAGAGATGACAAACAGGGAAGCCTCCTGCCCTCCCCACTGTGCCACCGTGGCACTGATTCGCAGGGGAGAACAGATGACTTAGCGGAGTCGGGAAAGAAAATATGTGGCAAAGCTGATTACTGGCATTGAGTGTAGTGCAACACATCAACAGCAAAGGCATCATTGCTCTACGTTCTGTGGCCTTCCCCTTGGACTGGAAACTGTCTGCTTCTCTCTTTTTAAGGCTGGAAGATTGGGATTCTTGCCTTCTGCAGGAATTAGTGTCAGCTGGACTCTGAGCTGTGGCTGGCGTTGCCTTCCGTATGAAATGGCAGTGCATTCACTGGAGATCTAAACTGATCACCTCCTTGAAAACACATGGGGATCAAAATCCTATATAACCAAAGTCCTGATTCAGAATTTCCTATTTGGTAAGTAAAGAGCTGACATTATGTCAGTAGCTTGACTAGACAAGGTCTCATTAAAGTGATTATTGTCGTGTAATGATTAGGGTCAATTACATTTGCAAGTGCTGTGAGGTGTCTGGCTGCTGCTCGGAGATAGGAAAAAGTTGTATGAAGTTAAGCTGTGCTTAATGAAATAGTAGAGTCTGAAATAGTGTATAGAGGAGTAAAAAAGGGCATTGATGCAAAAGGCCATGATTTGAATGTGTGTAGAGCTGAGAAAGATAAGAAGATAGATGAAAACAACTGTGTGAATTTCTTCTGAAAAAAATATTAAAGGATGGCAGCATCTGTATCAGCTGTAACAACACGATTTATGTTTTAAGAATTTCATTCATATTTATTGTCATCTAGTTGTATGTCTTTTTTTTAGTATAAAGTATTTCATTTTTTTTCTCAACCGTTCCCTGTAATAAAACATTTGCCATGGTATTACAAGATAATAATAGCTCTCTCTGACAATGAGTCTCTCTCACTCTACATGTTTTCTGGGTGTTTTATTTGCCCTTTAATATTTTTGACATGTGGGTTGAGATGAGAATAGCAGATCTGCATAAAAATGAGAAGGTCATGTAGAGAGGGACTGCCTTGTTTGAACCACACACAGGACTGAGAGATGTTTTTGTAACTTTTGAAAACATTTTAATCTCTTAATAGTGAATCCTGGTTCACTTCAAGTGAATCCCGAATCCCTTCAAGTCTGAAAAACAGTCCTATCAACTTACTGGAAGGCCTAAAGGATTTTAACAACACATGGTCACTTCTTTTTCACCTGTCTTGTAGAGATAACTTTAAAACATACAATAACATAATGGTATGATACTCTTTGCATTATGCATTTGTGTACTGGTGGCAAATTAACAAGGAAGGAAGAAAGCCAAAGCTTTGATCCTAAAGAAATAGGAAGAATGCTGAAACAAAATGTTCCTGACTATTTAAGTATGTGTTATTACCAGGGGAAAAAGCAAAAAAAAAGATACTTCATTAACTTTGTGAAGAAGAAGGAAATGTTGGCAGGCTGAGGAGTCATCCCAGCCAAACAGGCCAACTGCAGCAGCAGTGTCTGGCAGACAGACCATCTACACTGAATGTTGAACTCAAGTTTATTCCTTAGCTTCCTTATAGCTCATGCTATATAGCTCCTACATCTGGGTTAACCTAGCTGTTCCCAAGTTCTTGGTGTCCACCATAGCTTCTGCTGGATGGGAAAAACAAACACATGGCATGGATGGATTAAAAGAGAAGGTGCTACCATATCCTTAAACCCAGCAGATATTGCTGTTAGCTATATGAATGCTTCTTTTTTGGGTTCCGAGTCAAGCAGGGTTTTCCACAATTATTCAAGTAACTTGAGATCATTCCAAAGTATTTCAAATCAGTGTTTTGAAAGCACTGGTGTGTGTGCTAATTGCATGTTCCATTATTTTAATAGGTATATTGATTTTATACTCTCTTACTTGTAGAGAGTTGAGTTGTGCCAGTGATGGTGAGATATCAGTGACTTCTGACTTCAGACAAAAAATGTGTTTA
>JAWWLV010000001.1:7592909-7607303 GCA_035041135.1 Platyrinchus mystaceus
TTACTTGTAGAGAGTTGAGTTGTGCCAGTGATGGTGAGATATCAGTGACTTCTGACTTCAGACAAAAAATGTGTTTACATTCTCAGTTTAGTTAAAAATCTGTTCTTCTCTATATCTAGGGCTATGTGTGTTTTTTTGGCTTCCTTTATAGTTTTTTTGGAATATGTGTATCAGTAATTAAATAGCAGAAGCTGACAAAAAAGTAAGTGCAAATTATGGATTTTGATGTAACCCATAGAGTATAATCCTGGATCCAGTGAAACAAATGACAGAAGTCTGATAATCTCCAACACAAACAGTTTTATAAAAATATTTCATTATATTAACTAGACATTAAACTAACATTGACTTAAACCTTCCCTCTCTGAGTTGAATTGGAATTAATGGGAATGGGAATAGAAACAATCTACTATTGAGAAACAAAGATTCCATCAGCTGAAATTACTGATGTGGTCTCATGCATTTTATGGGTTATGCTTACCTAACACATTATTACCAGTAGAAATAGAGGTGGTGGAATGGCCACCAAAGTTATTAGGGTGTTACTTGTTTTATTACTCTGAGTATTTTGGTTGATTTCAGAATAACCAAAGTTAATGGAGCTGCTAGTGTAAGTACAGAGAGCACGATTTAGTCCTTGACACATACATATTTATGTATTGTTGTGTTGTGAAGCACTAGTTCAAGCCATGATTATTCTATTAAGCCCTTGCATTCATTCAAATTTTTCACATGCTGCTTCTATTTACAAAATGTTATCCAGGCCTTGCAAGACCTAATGAATTTTTAATTGTGAGGCAGTGATACAAGTTTCTGCAAACACTCTGAAGTTATCCGTCAATAAATGCATGTTACAGAACAATTTCCTTTTGCTTACTTGGAGCTTACCTCCCACTTGCCATCTTATCACTTGACTTCATTGAAATATAAGACATAAGTTGCTCAGCCTTTGAATGCCCTCTCTATTATCAAAATTCTGAGAGTGAATGCTCACCTATATACAGTCAAATCTCAAGTTGATCGCTGTCTCATTATTTGTGCAGAAAAACCTTACTACATGTGAATTTCACGACTTTGACTCATTTTTTTTCATATTATTTACTTGGAAAATACACATAGATGTTATGTGAAAAAAAATGGACTCATTTCTTTACATTGCCTAATTTCTAATGATAATCCAATCATCAGTACTGGCTTCACCATTGTAGTAAAAATAATTAGATTTTTTTTTTTATTTATCTGAAATATCTTTGCACGAAAAATTATTTTTGGTGAATATAGCAGTGTGAGAGAAATACATGTGCAGTTTTCTTTATTAATGTCGTTTTGCTGTCACTCAGAATATATATTTGTCTTTCATTTTATACCTCAGGTGCTGGGCAGCTTATGTGAATACCAGAAAAGCTTCTTGTGCTTTGAAAGAACAGTTGAGCTAGTGAAATTTGGACTGCAGGGTCAATATGTGCATTCATGGTAAGGATTATAAAGGTAATTTATGAGAAATGAAACACTGCTTCTGAAATTTTGCAAAATGTAACTGCAGTCTCTTGGGTAGATTTTTGAACAGTAAACCTGGAATTTTCAAAAGCCTTAAAATTCTGCAAAGAGAGCAATAAATTACCAGCGTGTCTCAATATAAAACACTAAGTTTCCTAGAGAAACCAAAAAATGATTAATCCTTACCTCAGGTGAAGAATTGCACGTTTAAAGTTGATAAAAACAGTAGCAGTGATGATAAAGTATGTTTCACGACTCTGAATTTAGTAGACTGCTAGTTCAGAAATAAAATTTTTGTGCTTTTTTTGTTTTGTTTTGTTTTCAGTATGAAATCATATTTATTTTTCTGTAATTCTAAACTTGTGTTAGAAATTTGCATTAAAAGCTATAATTTTTCCAGAAGAAACGGGGATGATGTTGCTCTTTGTCCCCAGAACCCTTTGGTAGGAGTTTTTGTTGTGGGGTCATATGGAGTTACTTGTAAGAGACAATTTTACAGAGAAAAACATGGAGCAAATTAAAGAAAAGAGAAAGAAGTGATTTTTTTTTTTTTCCTGGGATACATAATATAGTGAAAAGTGATAGTGTTAAAATGTAAGATGGCTTTACCAGTGGAAAATTATAGCCTTTCCATAAATTTAGTTGGTTTTGAAATTTTTCTATAAAACCCCTGCTGCAATGCCTGTTACATTCCTTAGGCCTTTTTCAAATAGGCAAGTGTGTGAATACAACTTAACTATGTTAATCAGCTTTTCCAAATGAAAATATTAGCCTGTGAGTTCATGGCATTGAGAGACAACAAAGCATAGTAATTTTGTTCTTTCAAGATTATCAGAAATTGTCATAACTAGAGAAGGGATAAAATCAGAAACTATTTTTTTTTAAAAAACTACTTAGAGAGGTAAATTGGTATATACCAACTATTCACTAATGAAGCCTATAATTCACAGTTTCTCAAAACAATAAAATAAGGGTAAAGGACTGAAGTCAATTATTTCATCTACGTTTTTGTGTGAGTCATGATGTTAATCTTTCTTGATTCATTGGAATGATGGTAAAAAATCCTCTTTGCAACTCAAAGTGCATGAACTAATGCTCATAATATTGACTAACATTTCATAGACTGAGGTACCTGTAAAACACTTCAGTAGTTTTGCTTTCCTCAGTTTTTATGAACATGTGATATAAATAATTCATTGATATTTTGGGGTCTAAGTTCTAGGAGAACATGATAGGATATAGAAACTTTTGGGCAAAGCCTTTTTTAGGTAGCCCACAGGCTCCTTTCAGGTGTGACTGATGCCCGAGTGCAGCAAGCAGATGCAATCAATCCTGTGACATAATAGTGGGGATATAAAATTTAAAAATCCTGCTTTGGGAAACACTTGAAAAAGCAATAACAAAGTTTAGCAGAAGACCACAAAGCCTGAAGGGACCTTTCCTCTTGATACCCAGCCAGAAGGATGATTGTACTCTGAGGCTTTGTCTTTGTCTCTTTGGTCAATCTTTCAAGGGAGAAACCTCACAGATGTTCTCAGCTGGGTAAGTACCATTGACAGAAAAGGAGGGGATAATATGGAATTAGACAGAAAAAATTGTTTGTTTATTAGATACCAGGGAATGACTTCAGATATGAATTATGACTGCTTAGACATTCTCTTTCTTTACTTAACCTACCTGAAAGATCTTCCTAATATCAATCTAAACCCAAGATACAGTTGGGTTTGTTTTTCAAGCTCCAGAGGTTCCCTGAGTTTTATCTCCTCTTTGCTGGCAGTAGTTACATCCTCTGCACTCTGAAAATCTTCCCATATATCATGAGACAGATTCAGATAGGTTAAATATCTTTCTTTCTTCCGTGTTCACGGCACCACACAGAAGATTTTCATGTGCTGTTCAAAATAGCTGAAATGGAAAACCTCTCCAATTTTAGAATGTTGTCTGAACCCATTTTATTTTCCTACTGCCCTTTAGACTTGAATTACAGAAGATGAGAGGCAGGGATTTCAAAATGTAAGTTTCTAGCCCTTTCCTGCATTGCCATGTAGTACAAGGCTTGTACTGTTGCTTTTGTTTAAGACAGTAAGCACACTTGCCGAATACATTCAGAGGGAAACTGCATTCTGTTGAGTAACTTTTTCTCGTGTTAACTCTTAACTTTACTAGAATTAAACTGCTGCTAGGAGTAATGCTGTGGAGTAGACTGCGGAAGCGCACGGAGTATGGCAAGAAAAACACAAATGTTGTGGTTTTCTTCCTCTTGTTCCTCTTTCACTCACCTGTCCTTCCATTTTCTGTACCAGTCCCCAGAGATTTTAGGAGCTCTGTTTGTTGAGGATGACTTCAACTGAGGGGTGTCTGGGCCTTTGAAGACATTAGACTTAAATAAAAAGATACCAATTTTGTGAAAACAAGGAATCCACAAAACCCAACTAACCAACGAAAACCCTAAATAACTTCAAGGCCTTTGTCAGCAGATGGAATTGTCCATTGGTTTTATGCCTTCTGTTTCTCACTAGAGATTACTTTTCATAGCATGTGCCATTTTGGTGGAAATCCATTGAAGCAAGTCACAGGAAATATCCATTGTGCACCAAGAAATTTCACTACAGAAATGGCCAGTGGGCTCCTGTTTCATTTAGGTAACTCAACAAGATGCATAAAGGCAGCAACAGGATTAATTTATAAAACCTATTAACTATCATTTTCCTCTTGTGCAGATAGACTGGATTGGACAGTGCCCTTGCAAGTGTACAGTAGGGAGTAGTACATCTATTACATTATGTACCTTTAAAAACCGGTTTTAATAGATGTAAAGGTGTAGCTGGAGTTCAGTTAAGGTTGAAATCTACTGTCCTTTGAAATGTCTCTTCAGCATTTTTGACTAGCTGTAGCGTTTCAGACTTTTTTTTTCTTTTTAAAGAATATAGAAGGATGATATTTTTCAAATGTCTGAAGTGTAGGCAAACAAATGAAAAAGGTTGCCTATTCAGAAAACTTTCTTCAACTTTTTCATTTAGATAGCCTTTTTAGAAAGAGCAGGGTTATGCAAATTCAAGATACAAATACCAAAGAACAATAGGATTGATCTTCCAGAAAATAAGAAGAGAAACATACTCAGTTCTAAACACTTTATGGGGACATTGTTTTTCACTCAATAGGAAAACCCCTATATTTTAATATATTAAGTAGAAATTTGTCTGAGACTGTAAAATTTGAGGAACAATGACTAAAAACTGTAAATTACACGTTTTTGCACTGGACAGGTTTTACTAACACATTACTACACAATTCATTATTTAAATTGCACCTTTTAAAACATTTATATAAATTATTTGGGTAAAGGTTCTGAAATTAAAAAACAAACAAACAAACAAAAAGCTCTGAAGAAAGCAGTTGATAAGCAGTTGATTGCATAATCACTTCCACCAGTGAGTATCTCAGCTAATATTATGTAAATGTAGTTTTCTGTAGGTGACAACAGATTAGTGATTCCAGTGCAAAAATTGATGCGTTTTCTTGGGAATCGGACTTGAAAATTTGGCTCTTAGGGTTGACCTAAAGTGCCAAAAATCTTTACCATTAGGGAAATGTTCTGGTATGAAGGGACCCTGTAAAGGACTAAATTGTGCCAATAAATATCAATGTCAGTGATTCTGTCAGTGAATAGGACCACTTCAGTAATTTAGCAACGTGCATAAATATCCTTCTCTGGAAAGTTCTTGAAAGATGGTAACAATGAGAGTGAAATGTAATGAACAAGAAGTGTAGCACAAATAACTTGTGATAGGATCCAAAGTCAAAAGTCAAAGGAGCAGAACCATTTTATTGCAGAAAAGTTTGTGTTACAAATTCTAATAACAAGAGAAATTAAGCTGCAGTGGACACATGTAGATTTAGCTGGTGAAAACTATAATATGCCGAGGGATATTTTTCTTGTTTTCAGAACTCACACAGTCCTAGTGGCTGATATTAATGTTGCGTTTCTGTATGCAGAAAAAAAATTGTCTTCAGAAGGATTTCTCTGAAAATTTATGTAGCCTTTGTGTCTTGTCTGATAATACTTACATGCTACATTTTTAAAATAAATAGTCTGCGTGACAGAATCTGAATTTTTCAATGTAGTAGTAATATGTAGCAATGTCATGATGAAAGTAATGGTTTGATGTGTCCATGTTATTAAACTTCAATTTAGTTCTTCAAAGTTATAAAATACTGATATTCTCCAGATATTTAAAGCTTCAACACTTAAAAAATACCTTATTGGTGAACAGTGTTGGCGTATTAGATCTTTTAATCCAATTTAATAGAATGTGCAGAACTCGGAGTAATTAATTTTCTTGCATTTTAAATTACTCATATAATTTTTTATTTTTAATATTTTTTGGATTCAGCAATTAATTTTTATAATACAGCATTATTAATACATTTCCTAACCTAGACTAAATGAATGTTTTTCTTGATAGTCTGCACCATTTAACAAAATTCTATAAAACCTGAAAGCCTTTCTCTTTCGGGAATCTGAAATATTTGTGTAATTTACTCCAGTTTGGATTTATATAGTTTAGTGAACACCCACTTTTCTTGACAGGTTTACAGCTTTTTTAGGTTGCATTCCTGCCGTGCAGTTCCTCTTGAGCTTAAGTTTGTGACATGTAGAGAGAACTATAGAGATACTGTTTGGGGATAAATTTCTAGATCCACCTTTTCCTTTGCTATATTTCTCTAGGTATATAGGACTGGTCCTGTGAAATGCTGTGTGTTTCTAACTTTCAGTGGGAATTGATGGTGCGTGGTGGAGTGCTCACAGCCTCAGAAGTACCTCCTAAGACTATGGATGGGGAAGAAAATATCAGACTAATCCAGATCTCCTGTGACTTTTGTGTGTGAGTCAAGTATTTTAAAAATAAAACCAGAAAAATGCACAGCTTTACAGGTAGCACTGTGTTTTTTCCCAGTTGCCTAAGTTGCAAAAGTTCCTTTTATTCAACTGTATGGTTTCTAATTACCTCAGTATGTCTGTACAGATAAATTATGCTTTTCCTTGTTTATGGCAGTGATTATATTTTCCTAGTATTCCCTTAAAATATTTAAAGTGGGCTACACCTTATCAATAAAAATAATTGTGAATACTTGATTTTATAATAATTTTTATTAATATTAAATTAGAACTAAGTAAACATCTGGGGAAAAAAAAAAAAACACAAGCAAACAACAAACCAATAATAACTTAAAAGACTAAAAGACTGACTTTGGTGACCACTGGAGAGCCATAAGGACCTTCATGAACCTGCTTAGCTTTCTGAGAGAGATTTACCTTGTATTTTTCCTGCATGGGTTTCATTTAAAAGGTGTGTACTGTGTTTCAGCAGTGGTGAATAGCTATATTTCTTACAGTTAAATTTAAAACCCTGAGAGGGTATTTGTTGTTGTTTTATTTTCCAGACGCCTGAAAAACTTCCTGTGGTCAGACTGGGTACAGTCATGGGACTGAAAATGAGTTTTGATTATGTACTCAAAGTATTGTCGTGTTACAGGGAAGGTGATTGTTTAGTATTTTTTATAGTATAAGAAAGGATCGACCTCATCAGTGAACTGATGAACAGGATAATTCAAGGAAGAATTGACATTGCTTGAAGCCAAAATGCTGAAATATTCTTCAATAGAACTCTAAGCACATGAGAGAATTTTGGAGAATGAATAAAGGTCAGTTGGTCCATCAAGACATATTCTTTTTAGTAGGCTGTTTCCCCAAGGATAATATCTAATTGTTTCTTGAATGACACTGGCACTTTTTGCCTTGACAACTTGCCTGCAGGCTATTCTAGGTATTTATTATTCTCTACATGAAAAGGTGCTTTCTAATATATGCACTGGATTTATTTTTTAATTTCCTGTTAAGTTCTCTTGTCCTATAATCTATGTTGGAATGGAAATGATAATTTGAGTTGACATCATCTGTGGCAGTTAAGACTTTCTTTGCTTCAAAAAAGACAGTTCTACCCTGTCCTTAAAATTAGGTGCTCAGATTTATAATCTAAGTAACCATAACTGCATATCAAATGGTGTGGGTTCTCCCTTAGAAGATTTCACATCAAAATCAGTGTTAACTTTCCTGAATGTGTTTTGCTGATGCTGTTGATGCTCTGTCCCCCACTGACCAAAAACCTGTCCAATACAGAATGTCTGATGACACTTGATGTCTCTTTTAACATCAGTTGAAGGGAAGACAAATGCAAGATGTACTTTAAACTTACTCCGACAGGCAGAAAAATGAGAGGAAATAGCTAGGGACATATCAGTAAAAGTTCACTAACTACTCCTTTGTACTTCTTTCAAAACAATTCAGTCTTACTTTAGTTCTGGATGATTTAAAAGATAAATCAGATAGTCTACACTGCCTAACTTTTAACAGTATCAAACCTGGATTACTGACCTTAAAGAAGGAGTGACTAATCTTCCTGAGACTTCACGGTTTTTGCCCAGGACAGGCCAGACAACACAAGTAGCTGATTAGGAAATTCAGTCACAGCCCTATTCATGTGGGTATTTTACAACGTCAAGCTCTAGAAAACCATCTAAGACAGTGTTTAGTTGTGTGTGACATAAATTGCTGTGGCAGCAGCGGCACAGTCTCCATGCCACATTTCTTGTTTGTCAGGAGACAGAGAAATCAAAGGTTCTTCCTCCCTCACCGTTCCCCATCCAACAACCCTCCCTAGTTCCATCCATATCTATCCTTTAGCAGCAGAATCCACACCTGGCTTCAGATTTGTAAATCAATTCTTACTACATATGGTCAGGTTGTGTAAAGGGGGCAAACAGGAGTCAAAATAGCAACAAAACTTATGTTTATTTAGAGACTTATAAAATACCAGGCTTTAAGGAGGACTTTGACATTTCCAGAAATTATTCTTTAGAACAGAATCAACATTATATCCCCTAATTTTCTGCTAGAAAAACAGCACTCAAATTGAGGTCTTCAATTTTTTTTAAAAAAACCAAACAAACAAGCAAGAAAAAGTCATGACCAATTTCCAGTCCTGAACGAGAATCCCTTCCCTGACTATGAATGTTTGCATTGACTGGTTTTTCAATGTGCTTTCAAGATAAGACAATTTCAGGCTGTCCTGAAGTGATTTTAGACATAAGCAGGCTCTCCTGAGACTCTCTTATCCCTCATTAAACAATAAGAGCAATCATAATAATTATTTCTAATCACTGTTACATGGGAAGTACAGAGATCCATGAACTAGGCAGAATTTTTGTTATCTTCAGTACTTAAATTATCCATTTAACCTAAAATGCTCTGCAGTATTGCAAAGCATCCTTGTAATATTCTGGCCACAAAATACTTGCCTTAACAGTTTGAATTTTACATACCAGTGCTTATTTCTGATCATGGCAATCTGGCCTTCCTTCATTTTCAGTAATGAATATGAACATGGCTTATAGCTTGTGAGTGCATACCATCTCATATGAACAGTTTGTTTATATTGCCTAATATGCAATTACCATTTAACAACAGGAACTCTGCTTTGTATGGACTGAACTGTAGACAACCAGATTTCCCTGTGCAGGTTCTGTTCCTAGGTAGCCAGAATCACCAGCCACACCACTGGAGCTGAAAGAGAGGGAAACATTTTTAGTGTCTTGTTCATTGCTGACAATGTGTGATTTGCTGTTACATTTCTAATGGTCTGTTTATAATACAGAATTTTGGTCATCACTTCTGACGATGCTTCTGGTGGAAAGGGTCGGTTTTTTTAACCATTGCCTTCCTGGAGCTCTCAAATCCACTGATTTCCACTAAGTCAGGGACAGCAGTTTTGGGCACACTTATGCAGCCAGGACTAGGTTTCTGCAACTCAGAATCCACCTTTACAATAAACTAATTATAAAGTACAATGGCATTGACTGTTTAGTTTACACTGGCATCATAGTAGATCTGTGCTTGATGGGAAGATACATTCTAGCCTAATCTTAGGGGGGATAATGGAGAATCCTAACCACTGTCTTGAGGCTAACATAGAAGTTGAGTTGCCCCATCTAATCTTCTTTCTCCATCCACACTAAGACCTAAGTAGGCACAAGGACAAGGTAGCATACAGGTATCTTGCCAGAGCTTTCTCAGTGAAACCATCATCATCCGGTGTAACACAACTGGTGTGAAAAGAAAGAGAGAAAATTTCAATATTTTATAATATTCAGTTCCCTTTTTTTTTTTTTTTTAACTGGAACCTAATGTGAAATAGAAAGATTCATGGATTGTTTTTTTTTTTTAACAGTTCTCTCCTACCAGCTAGTAAAACTCAGTAAAATTAAATTTGCAAAAATTTCTTTACTGTTGCAAGGAAGGGGAAAAAAAGAGGAAAATTATATGAATTATGAAAAATATAGAATGGATAAAACTGTGTAGTGAATTCCAGCAGAGATTAAATACTCAATGTGACTTTTAAACTTATTTTCTTTTCTTAGCCTTCAGGTTAGCAAAGACTGTTTTATAAAAAAACTCTTATGCAGATGATTTTGTTTAAGCTCTAAATTAGTATCATAGCATGAGACAGTTGGTTTTAGCTCATAACTATATTTTCAAAGGATCAGTATTTTTACCTATGAGAGGGTAGTTGAATTTGAGTAAATCAATTTTTCACATATATCTTATCTAGAGGCCACGTTTTAACTGAATATGCATTCTGTTTAGCCATATTAAGAAGGTTTGCTTTCACAGGTGTCAAACAGGGTCATTATGTTAATAAAACCAGAAGTTATTCCTCTGTGAAGGCCAAAACACTGCCAGAAGCAAAGAAATTGATAAGATTTAGCCAGAAACTGATCATTGCACCTTTGTTGCATCCTGAATTAATATGTTGACCTTACCTGTTCTTCTTGAAGTCTAAATATTTAGTTTCTTAATTCATTTACATACAATTCATTTTCTTAGATTTAGGGGTTTTTTGAGCTAAACCTAAAAAAGGAGATGCTACTTCAAAATGAGATTCTTTTTAATTTATTCAAAAGTGTTGTGACTGTAGTGTTTTTAATGGGTGGTTTGTTTTATAAAATGCATTTATTCTCAATGCATGACAAGGATTTGCTACAAGTTACCTAAGTTATCACTGATGCTTAATTTTGTGTCCTTTTACCTTTAGATAAATTGGAATAACTAGTACAGCTTTCAGTCTGCTTCAAATAATTTTCTCTGCTGGATGGAGCAGATTATTACAAGGTAATTTAAAATATATGTAGAAAGTGGGGAAAAGTTGTTTACAACAAATGTATTTGTTAACCCTGTGATAATTGCCTACAGTGTTTTGAAGATATAAACATAAATATGCCACATGAATTTATGCATGAATTTCACCTAAGAATATCTCTGACTTGTCCTAATAACCAGCAATACATTCTTCTAAAGCAAATTGTTATCTGGGAGTAAACTGCACATTGGCTTCATACTTCTTGCTGCAGTCCCCAGTATATCTCCAGCCTCTTGCTCTTCCTGCTTTTTCTTTTTCTTTTCTTTTCTTTTTTTCTTTTTTTCTTTTTTTTTGAGCAAACACATTTAACAGCTGTGGAAACAAACAGGGCATACTTGGCAAAAGTAGGCACCAGATGCCAAACTCTGCAATGCTTGTTCTAGCAGCATCACACCCGGGTCTGTTTCTAACTCCTTGGTGTCACCTCTGCTGGCTCCTTTTCCAGCCTCGCTGCTGGCAGCCGGCAGAGGGGCATCTGGAGGTGTCGCCAAGGTCGTGAAGCTGTGGGGCCTTCTTGGCTCCCGTGCCCATATTGCTCTCCTATATTTAAATGTTAGTTTTGCATGCAATAACGTCAATTACTTGAGCGTAACTGAAGCTTCTTTCAGTGTTCGTGGTGATGAGGGAGAGAATAGCTTTGTTTTCTGTAAAAGCAAGTAGGTGTTTTTCTGTGATTAATTGCTGTCTTGAATTTTGGGGGAGATTTGGCTCCTCTTTAACTGGATGCAAAAATATCTGTTGACACCTGGCTGGCACTGCTGGTGTGCTCTGAGAGTCTGAGGCATTTCGGTTGTACTGTTTCTGGATATGATATGGGATCACATCAGAGTGTAGGAAAGAAGATGGGTGGGGTAAGAGCTCTCCTGTGGCCTTGTTTACCATTGGTTTCACTTGAAATTACAAGTCACCCTAGAGAGGTATGGAGAGCAAATAATTCCAAACACTATTAATAGCCTGTAAAATAAATCTAGCATCCCAGAGAGAGAAAGAGAAGAAAAGAGGAAGCTGAAGGGAGAATACATTATCTTCCTCTCTCTGGCAACCAGTGATAGGACACGAGGAAACAAAATGAAGCTGCCTCAGGGGAAGTTCAGCTTGAACATTAGGTAAAGGTTCTTCACTGAGAGGGTGGTTGGCCATTGGAACAGGCTCCCCAGGGAAGCAGTCATGGCACCAGAGTTCAAGAAGCGCCTGTACAATGCACTTAGTCAAATGGTTTAGTTTTAGGTAGTCCTGTGAGGAGTAGTGAGTTGGACTCTATGATCCTTATGGGTGCCTTCCAACTCGGGATACTTTTTGATTCTTTATAGGCTGAAGTGTTTTGGGGAACATATCCTTGGCAAAGCCTGGACTCTAAGATCATGCTGCTGTATGCTTTGTCATTTATAATCACATATAAATGGAAATTTAGAGCTTTATGGCTTCAATATCTTGCTATAATTTTCTACTGTTGTGTGACTAATACTAAGTCTTACTTCGATGCTGATAATCCTTCTCTGCCCAGCATTTATGTTCTGACTGGAAGTTTCTTCTTGTTCCAGAAGTTTCTTTTTGTTTTTCTTTGGGTTCAAAGTTCATGCAGAATTGCTCTTTTATTTGCAGATTATCTTTTTACAGTTATTCCATGCTGTCCTGTAGCTGTTTAACTTCCTATCCACCCCGTCAACCATCAGCAGCAGTCAAGAATTCACCAAGACTTTAGGCTCTCAAACTGTTGTATCAACCACTGACACACGAAGAGATATAAAATCATGTGCCTCTCCTGAGTTGGGATGGCAGTGGTAGGTCCTGTCTACCACCCAGTAAGTCCTGGTGAAGCCCAAAAACACACCTTCCGTTCTGGTTTAGGAGAAAACTGGAACAAATGATGGGGAGAGGCTGAACATACTGGGGTGTGTTTCACGAGGAGAAGAGTTTATGTTGCTAGGCTTTAAGGTGCTCAGTGAAGGGATCCAGGCATGTAGCCTGGAAAAAAAGGCATGTAGCACTTGTTTTGAGGAGGCTGAATGTACTGTGGGAAGATGGGCATCTGATGGCGTGGAAGCTGCCACTGCACAAGGAAGCTTTGAACCCCTGTCCTTCACTTTCCCTTCACACAGCAATCAGTAACCAGAAATTGGTGTGATTACTGGTCCATACCTACCAGTAAGATTTATCTGAATCAAAAGGTGTCACATATTTGTTTTCACCATGCCAATCTTCACTGCTGTAAAATTTCTTACGTGTTGTTACATTGGTTTTTTTAGTGAGAATGTGATTTTTTTTTTCCATGTGCAATTGTTTGAATTGTCAATTTTACTAAAAAGCAGCATGACTCAAAATCAGAAATGGAAAAATACTATTGCTTTGTAGTTGATTTTGATGTATATTAATGTTCTAACTTTCCCATATAGAGCAGCTAGAGTTAATATTGTTCTTTTCGGTAGATATTTGTAGCAATTTCAATGACTTATTACACCTAACATTTTTTTTCTCATAGCTAGATAATATAATAAGAATTTACTTAGGCAGCACAATTTTGTAATGCATTGTTGAAGGTTTTAGGCCATTCTGCATATTTTTCCTATAAAGAGAAGACACATGATTCTCATATAGTGTTTATGACATGCATCAGCAAGCTACTAAAAGATAGTTCTTTAGCAAAGAACTGAGATACTGTACAACTTAATATGTCCACTTCCTATCATTTTAATAGTTTTAAAGTAAATGTTGACTTAGAGTGCATTTGGAACCAGGTAAAATCTATAAGCTTTTTCTCAGACTGGAGTGATGAATAGAGGGACTGGGTCAACTGGGACATACAAACTTATTCAGGACTGGATGATGAAAGAACAAACAAACAAAATACCACATCCCTGTCTTTTTAAACTACAAAGCTGTGATCAATAATCAGAACAGTATTCAAAGTGGATTAATTTATAACTTTCCCTTAATATAATTTCCATTATAAAATCTCATCCTAAAGCGGCAGGTGTTGATGGGCCATATTTTAGCATGTTTTTGATGATTTTTTAAATCAGCTTTAGTTATGTTTAGGCATGAGGACTGATCAACAAGAGGACAGTCCTTACACGTATGCAGCTGTAGGTAGTGTCTGCCCTGGAAATTTTACAGTGGAAACTGTAATGCAGGGGAGGAGGATGAATTGCACACACACTGCAGTTTGCATCACGTGGTGGAGTAATTTAGATAGCAGAAATTGAACAAGTGAGGAAATGGGAAATGAAAAGGGTAAAAGGAGAACGAGATGTGTACAAAAATGGAAGTGATAGGGTTAAGTGAGTCCCAGATGGATTTGCTGTGTTGGCAGTAGAATTTAAAACAAGGTTGAAGGCAAAGGACAAAATCAAATCAACAGGGTTTTAGAAAACATTATTTTAAAACTTATCAGTGGACATGGTGCTAAGCAGCATGCTGTGGAAAAAACTTACATAGTGAAAATCCTCTGCATCTTGCTCTATGAGAAACTGTGGAAACAAAATAATAGTGAGAGAAATGTATCCAATTATGCTCTTCAAAGTAATGCTGTTTCACAGTACTTCTGTGTATGTTCTACTTGCCCATAGTAGGAATACTTGTGCTTTGATTACACAGTTTGTATTATGATTTCAGATACAAACATTTTTTAAAGGATTTTTTT
>JAWWLV010000001.1:7618890-7634255 GCA_035041135.1 Platyrinchus mystaceus
CTGAACACGAGCCAGCAGTGTGCCCAGGTAGCCAAGAAGGCCAATGGCATCCTGGCCTGGATCAGGAACAGTGTGGCAGCAGGGAAGTGATTCTTCCCCTGTACTCAGCACTGGTGAGGCCACACCTGGAGTGCTGTGTCCAGCTCTGGGCCCCTCAGTTCAGGAAGGACATTGAGGTGCTGGAGCAGGTCCAGAGAAGAGCAACGAGGCTGGGGAAGGGACTTGAGCACAAGTCTTATGAGGAGAGGCTGAGGGAGCTGGGGTTGTTTAGCCTGGAGAAGGGAAGGCTCAGGGGAGACCTCATCACTCTCCACAACTCCCTGAGAGGAGGTTGTAGCCAGGTGGAAGTTGATCTCTTCTCCCAGGCCACCAGCAGTAGGACAAGAGGGCATGGTCTTAAGCTGTGCCAGGGGAGGTGTAGGTTGAATATTAGTAAAAAGTTTTTTACAGAGAGGGTAATCAGGCATTGGGATGGGCTGCCCAGGGAGGTGGTGGATTCACCATCCCTGGAGGTTTTTAAGAAGAGACTGGATGTGGCATCAGTGCCGTGGTCTGGTAACCAGGGCAGTGTTGTATCAAGGGTTGGACTTGATGATCTAGGTGGTCTTTTCCAACCCGGTTGATTCTATGATTCTATGATTTTACCTCGTTTAATAAACTATGTTTTGCAATTAATTTTTTTTTTTCGTTTTTCAATCAATAAGCAGTAGTTGAGAGAACACCTAATCTAGAGCCTCCAGTAGTTACTGCTTAGCAAGTGCAAGCCTTCTGGCTGTGTGAAGGATTCACCTCCGAGTCCTTGTCTCAAAAGGAAACTCAAGTTCTTTTATTCCTTAAATTACCATAATTGTGTATCTTGCGGTTGCAGTATTTTCATGCTAATGTTGTAATTTTCTCCTTTCTTTTTTGTTGGGTTTGCTGAATAGGTTTCTAAGCCCTTTGAAATGTTTCCTGTTAAACAAAGTGGGAGTGGTTTTGTTGGTTTTTGTTGGGGGTTTTTTGTGTGGGGTTTTGGTTTGTTTTTTTTTTTTTTCATTTGGTTGGTTAAGGGTTTTTTTCCTCCAGGTGCTAATATTAGATCACAGCTGAACCAGCTTTGGTGATAAATCTTTGTTCCGGTGTCACATTCAATGGGTTCTTAGCTGAAGCCTGGTGTTTAAATGACCATTAAGCGATAAAAATCTAAAGGGAAGACTTTCCACTTCATAAGATTTGAGATAAGCCCTTTTTTCCTTAACATCCATGATTAAAGCAAGTATACCTTTCAGTTTTATTAACTTTTTTTGAGTTAATTTCTTTAGAGGACTTTACTGGAAATGTATAAGATTTAGCCCCTTGCATGAATACTTGCCTAGTAAAAACTAAGTAATGATGTTGAATTAATCTGTGTTAAAAAGAAAGGTAAGAAAAATACAGTGCTGTTTTCAGACTTGGCCCTGGTACAGGAGAAATATCTTCTTTTACTATCCAACTGCTCAGAGGGATTATTTAAGTCAAATTCACCAGTGCTAAAATTTCTCATAATAATTCATGACATAATAGGATTACCTTAAAAGAGAGCTAGATGGCACAGTTGGTCAATACAGTGTGGTACGTTTTTGGAGGTTTAGGCTTAAATCTGACCCTGGGACACAAAAACATCATGTTTTCTGGTCTAAATATAAGTCCAAGTAGATGTTTGTTTATATTGCATACAATCTGGCATTACTTCATGCAGCTGGCAGACTGTTCAGTAAAGACCTGAGACTCAACTAGCAGTTTTGGATGGAGGAGCATTGGCACAGCTGTTTGGAGAACCTGATTTAGCATGTCTGAACTGTTCTTGGCTTTAGCCAATGGGCCTTTTCATTTCCCTGACTGCTAAAATTTATCAAATTCACATAATAATTTAGTAGAAAATGAAAAACAACAGTACTACTGGAACTCAGCTACTGTGTCTAGTTGCTATTCCTAATTATAAATGGGTTAGAAAAACAGGCTTACATAAAATTCTGTAATAAATACTGTGTTGCAGTATTCAAGAAGCTTAGCTATGTCTCAAAATTAAGAAATATGAAAGAATAAACTTCCAATAACAAGAATCAGTTCTGAGGTTTTAGGACATAATCTATAATTACAGTAATGAGTTGGGAAAATCTGTGTAACTTTGTGCAAGATATAGTCTAATTAGATTTTACTTATCCATTAGATATTTCTGAATGAAGTTATGTGTATATTAAAATAAGTTACATCATCTAGAATAAAACTATCATATAAGTAAAGAGAAAAGTTGTGAGGATGATGATGATTATGTAATAATACCACCTCTTCTTGTGCTGAAATACAAAATGTCTTCATTTTCCCCTATTGCCATACAAATCAAAATTTCTGTGTGATAGCAGAATTCATCCAACAAAATTTCAATACTTTATTCTGACACTGTGCTGCATCTTCTATAGGCTGATGTGGGAGCACTGGATTTTAGCACATTTTATAGATTTGATGTCAAACTGCCTAAAAAAATTTATATGTTTGTCTCATGTAAGCTAAAATTTCTTATCATTCATTTCTAAAACAAAAATTGCATTATCATTTCCCACAAGAAGAAATTCTAGTTTGTATGTTCTTCCCAAAAGATTAATGACTTATTCATGGTATATAAGTTATACTTCAACTTTCTCTGTTGCTTCAGTTTGCTTTACTTCCATATGCTGGCTTCCATGGAAATGTACCTTCATATACTTTAACATTTCTATCATGGACATCTTTCTAAACTCAGTGTGTGAGCTCAGGCAGGAGGTCTGTATTTACATAAAGTTTTTTGGGCAAGGTTCTCTGACTTGTAATATGTGTGTGAGATGATAGAGCTCTCTCTCTTAAAAAGAAAAAAAATATTGAAATGTTGAAATATATGATGGATGGTACATAATGATGGATGTGCCACAGGTAAGGCACGTGTATTGGAAAAATCGAAGATTACGGCTTTATAAAAATTTGAAAATTCAAGTAATAAGGTCTAGAGTATTATTAACATTCACATATTTCACCACAACGTCACCTACATAGAAAATGTGCATTTCACAAATCAAATACTTTGAGATATAAAAGGTGGCACAGAGTTTCTGTTGTTGAGGAAGCCTCGAATATATATGATCAAAAATCATATAACATAAACCACACATATGACATAAAACACAAATTAAAAATGAAGATGTTACTTAAATGACATAAAAAGGTGTAGTACTACTGGTTTTAATTCAAGTAATAGAGAAAACTCCAACCTTACTCCTGAATAATAATTCCTATCATGTTTTGGACATCTTTCTTGTTAGGGTTTGGTTTTACCATTTAAGAGAAATACAAGGGGATATAATCACTCATTCAGAGCTATTCTTCATCAAAACCAGGCTGGAAAAAGTCACCTGTGTCATTTTGTGCTTACATTATCTGTACTGTGTGTTAGCATTACCTTTAAAGACATGCACATGTCTGATTTAATTTTTTTACTGACCCTCTGAGAAACTTTGGAAGGTGGTTAAAAAATATTCTTCTTCATCTCTTTTCAGCACTGCCTGTATGTGAATTCCTGGCCTGATGGATGTTTCTGACCGCTGCTGAATTGGAAACATGAAAGAAAAGATTTTGGGCTGGACATCTTGGAAAATGCTACATATCTGGTACAAAACTCCAAATCATAAAAGCACAAAAGAGAAATGTCAAAACACAGTTTGGAAAACAACTGGCTTGTTACTTTAGGTTGTATGAGGAAGCAGTGAAACAAGACCAGATCTGTATTTTTTTCTTTACCTGGATGCCTCGTGTTAGAGGCAACAGCACAGCTTTTGGTAGCCACAGAAATCCTGTGATTTCCTGATTTCCAGTAGCATGGAAATTCTCCCAGGGTGTCTGGAAAAGTACAAACACATGCAAAAAAGGCCATCCTCAAAACTTCAAGCGTTTGATTTCAGATGAGAGCTACAGAAAGAGGAAAAAAAAAAATTCAACTCCCCTCCCTGCGCCTTTTGTATTAATGTATGAAAATCTATGAATATTTGGGCTTTGACTTATAGTAACCATACTTTTATGTACTGCTGTCTTTGAGATTTTGATAGAATACATGTTTATTTCTTATTCCCCAAGTGGTTCTATACCACATGTGCCAATGACGCACCTACCACTGCATGTGCAACAAAGGAACATAGGAAAAGTGACTTCTGCTTTGGTTTTATCTTTTTTGTTCACTAAAAAGTAATATTTAATGTTTTAGCTGTCATATGAAATCAACTAGGAGATCCAGCCATGAATCAAGTTGTGACAGGTTATGACTATGTTCTGTTGATCCTATAGAGTTTGTAGTGCATAGGCAGTGTAAAATAGCAATGATTAAAAATGTTTCAAATACCAGACAGCTTGCAGGAACAGCAGCTGTGCAGATTTTTAGAAAATGTAGTCCATAATTACTGTAAATCTACTTTTGCTGGTTCTGAATTTTGAACCCTTGTTATGGTTTAGCAAAATAACCCCACAGTTATTAACTGATCAAAGGCTTACGTAGAAAGCGATTCTACTGGGAACATGAGAAAATAAGGATATGGCATTGATCAGAGACGGCATGTCTGTGAGGCATCTCCCTGTGGCAGAGAGCATCAGAAAATGCTAACAGATAGACTAGGGCATTCCCCCATCCCATTAAGCCTGAAGGAGTGTCAGGGTTTGCCATATGGTTCTCCATGTGCACCACTTTTGTCAAGTTCGTTCTTCTCTCTCAGTTTATTGTCCTTTTTTCTTCCCCCCCCCCCTTTTTTTTTTTTTCTTCTTTTTTGACATCACTAGTCCTTTCATCCTTCTTCCCTTTGGAACAGAACTCTTCGTTTTAGCTAGGGATGTTTTTCTCCCTTCTGCTCCTGCCTGCCCACAGATGCTAATAACAGCTCCTTCTTAGAATAATGACTAGTCTCTATAGCAATCAGGCAGCAGAAGCACTCAGCACTAAAAAACAGGCAAATTTTGGTGGCAGCCTCCAATTTTTTCTGTTTCCTTTTTCTGCAGCCATTGCTACCTGCCTTCACCTCTGCAGAAATCTGTAAATGTGCTGATATTCATCCAAATGGAATGGACCAAGAAGAGGGAAACAGCAGCATATGGTTCAGTTTCCTAAAGTACTAAGCTGAATTAAAAATTAGTTTATTTTACCACATTTTATGAAACTAATGAAGCATCTGAAATGTACACAAATATTCTCCTGCTGTTCAGTGTAGCTAAAATGTCTGGTGAAAGTGATATAAATAAGAAGGTTGACTGCTGTCATGTTAAACATAGAATACTAGAATAGTGAATAAGGTGCTGCCCTATGTATTTTAGGTGAAAATGTAACAAATGTTCTAATTAATAAGGGAACAAATTCTCAGACTGAGAGAAGACAGAAATATTCAATTTTCCATATATGAATATCTATGTAATATTACAGAGAAAGAGTAAATAAGTAGAGTTTGTTTTTTATTGCAAAGACAGGGTTTGGGTACTGTATGGTGTGCAGGAAAATCAAATAAGACATTCTGTCAGGAAGATAAAAAATAAATAGCATTAGTTCTCTAGGCTGCTTCTAAGCTATCAAAAATATGTTCAGTATAACATAAATGGCATTTAGTTATATAGCACAGATGAATATTTATTAATATTCTTCAGAGACTGAAAGGATGGCTTTTGTTTTACCAAACACTTGACGACATGATATTCAAAATGTTTCCTTTGTTTGGCGTCAAAAACTATTATGATTATTTTGCCAAACAGCACACAAACAAAGCTATCAGGGGATGTACTGCACTGACAGGCTTTGAGTTAGAAGATTAGTTTTGAATGAACAAAACTTCAAGTAATTTGCAAGGTCTTTCAGTCAAATGTAGGACAGATGTTTTATAAATAGTGTAATACATAACATTATAAGTGTCTTTAAAGATTTTCAATAAGGTCAGAGAAAAACCTATTTTGGGGGCAATTGGCAAGTGACAACAAGTAAAGTATAAATTAAATCCCAAAGCTCTTTTTCAAGACAAAAACAAGTGTGATTTAGATTTGGTAATGAATAGACAGTCCTCAATGAGGCAGTTGAACTAAAAAGCAGCAGCAGGGTTGCATTTTTATAAGAAAGAGAGAGTGTAACTTTAATCCTTCCTTCACAGCCTCTTTGTTGAACTGGTCAAGGGATGCCCAAATTTGTCCTTAATGAATCAATACTTACATTGGCATGACCCACTTGTGGGAACATGGGGAACCCTCTGTATAAATGTACCAGAAAAATTCATGTCATCTTTAATGAGAATAACTTATCCATATAGAGGTTATTCTGTTTGCCTCCTGCACTGGGAGAGTCATTTGCTGTACAGAAAGCTCTCGTTCGACTCAGTTCTTCAGGTTCAGCAGAGGTAAGGAGGGAGGCAGACTTCTGTCAGGCTTCTAGGTGTGAGAGGTTACCAAACAGTGCAGGTGACACTGTATTGACTGCACCAGCCTGGGAAAGTGAGGTGACTTTGCAGAACAGAGAAGGCTTCAGAGTACATCATTGACTGTGCAGTTGATAGTGCAGAGACAGCTGCTTTCTGACTGCTTTATCCCACTGTGTGTTCTAAGCCCTGCCTGCAGGTCAGCAAAGAGTCTGAGCACGGGATAAACACACTATCTGTATTCAGTTGGAAAGCACACACCTGTAGCCTCTGCTGAGTTGGGGCTTATTGAGGCCAGTATGGAAAATTAACTGGCTTTGCAAGCAAATGCAGAAGAGTGGTGTTATGTGTGCAACATTAAAAACAACATTGACAAAACAACGGAATAAAAGGCTCTTGAAAGATGCCAGCAGGGCATGAACAGGAGGGAATATACAGTAAGAAGAGAAAAAAAAATAAATGGTTTCTTTAAGTCAGATTAATTGTGCAGCACAGTCTCAGCATTCATTTAATGGGAAAGTAACTTTCTGTTTGATAAAAATGCAAAGAATAACTTGAAAGCATGAGCCGGATGGTGAGTGATGTACTTTGTCAGGCTTCAGCGGTAAAGCCTGAAAACTGCAACCTTTGTATATTTTAATAACTCGTTCATTCCCATACTGCATTCATTTAACTACCAAACAATGGCATCTAAAAATGTACATCACTGGTTCTAACTCAGTGACAGCCAGAAGGGAAAAGGCGGCTGGTTACAATACAAAGGGAGTAACTTCTTTGTTGTCACACAGGAGATGACAGAAATTTTGAAAAATTGGAAAGAAGGAGCACTGACTTTCTTCTTTATTTCAGGAGAAACAAGGTCCAAGATTCTCAGTAGGATGAAGGTTGTGATTTTGTTCCTACAAACACAAGCAAAAAAGGTAACATCCAAGCATATCAAGTCTGTCTGAACATACTAGTAATACTACTTTTAACATACATATATGTAAGTTCTATTGCTTAAGGCTACAGTTTGGCATTCAAAGTCAGCAGATCCAGAAGGACATCCTTAGTATTTGTTTTATTCCATGCCTCTTGATTAATATTCAGTAATATTTCTTATGAAAACTACTTACCTCTTGTCACCCTTTATAATACCCGTTGTTTACAAGCTATTAGAAGAGCTATTAAGAGCTACTCTTGTGTGTCCATGAGCCAGAGCTACAGTTATCTGTGTGTATAGATTGTTTGTCTAGCTGTGCACTTGCAGAGCCAGTACAAAATACAGAGTGAGATAGGCAGGTGGTTGAATGATTAGTCTCTTAATTTATTGCAAAATAATACTGCTTCATACTTTGATCTGCTTGGTTTAATAGTCTGTCTCTGGATATAACTATCTTTAGAAGCTTCGGAGGCCAGAAAGTCTATAAAATGCCACACTTATTTCCCAGCATAATCTTTATTGATTTCAATTATTATTGCATTTAATAATGTTCCTTTTAGGCTGTGGCTTCCAAGCTTGTTTGTTGTAGTCCTTTCTTTTCCTGTATTTCTACTTGAAACTAGAAACATAAATCAGTGAACAAGTAGAAGAATTTGGGATCTAATGTTTTAGGCTCTCAATTTGAATTTGTAAGATTTCTTGAATGGTTGGTTGTCATTAATTGTTGATATTCCATGTAGAGTGCTGCTGAATGTGCAAAATTCTCCTGTTTAAATAATATCCTTCATTAATAAACTGTACTGGGAAAAACAAACAAACAAACAAAACCACCACAAACAAAACAAAACAAACAAAAACCCCCCAAAAAACCAAAAACAAAACAAAAACATAAACCCCTCAGATTATTAAATTGGTGTTCATTTTATCAGAATGCATTCCTGCATTAAAAATAAGGGAGAACAGAAACTCCCAGTCTTCTCACTTTATTCCAGTCAACATTAATGCTTATTTTTATTATGAGTTCATGTCTTTCTTTTCTTGAATGGAACAAGGTGCATCACTGTGTATTAGGTCAAGAAATTTTTGTGCCTTTTCATATTCCTCTCATTCCTCTTTGACTTCCTGTGCTGTGTTTTCTTCACACCTTTTGTTAGTACTCATAAAGCTTTTGACTGTAGAGTTGGGCAACTTGATGTTTCTATGTTAGGGACTAATACATGGCTTTACATTGGGGTATAGCAACTAGTATTTTCTCTGTTCAGAATCCTCCATAAAACTAATTGATTCAAGTCAGTCTGAAGATTGACTGAATACTTTTCCAGAGTTTTGAATAAATCTACAAATTTCTTCTGGGCATTTCTGCAAAAGTGTAAAATTATATTAATAAAGGGAGTCAGATGACTCTCACAAAATCCACCAAGTACTCTTACTGATTGTTGTCATCCACCATCTAATTACATGGTTCCTTCTAATTACTTGTTCCTTCTGGGTTTTGCTCTAGTATATTTTAAATAATTTTTTACAAATTGGAATTTCTTCAAGGGAAGGCTTGTGCTCTCAAACATTTGGGACAGCCTTTGGACTAGTAAAAGATCACCTTTTATACCAAGGCCAAAGAAGTCAAGACTAGGACTCATGTCAGCATCCTAGGTACAGGACTTACATAAAGTGGGGGGCAGAAAAGGGAATGGAAAGGAGATGTAAGTTAGACAAGGCTGTCACCTGAATATTGCTTCATGCTTGCTATAGAATTTGAATTTTTCTTTAAGCAAAATTAAATCACGTAATCTAACCCTTCCAAGTGTTTGTTTTCAGTTGAAAACATTTGGATTTGGCATAATTGACAACTTATTTTTCAGCAAAGTTATTAACCAAAGTATGTTTTATCAGTCTATTCCATATTAATACAAAGTGCCTAATTTTTATATGTGTGTGTATTCCTGTGTAAGTATAATTTAAAAAAGCTAGGAAATTCTCTGTTGCACAAGTTGCATATTTTATCATTATTTCATGACAAAATTAATCAAATGCCTTGTGGATATATAGGGGAGACAACTGCATATCCTTTTGCTGTGCCACACTCATATGGAAAAATTGTTCAGATATGTATGCAATATTTTCTTTGTAAGAAGAAAACAAACAAATGGTTTCAAGTACAGTTGAAAGAACAAGCTCGGTGTTGTGTTGCTTTGTGATCTGTGCTTAGAGTGTATGTAACACACTCCGGACCTTGCAGGGAATGGCTTTCTTTTTTCAAATGTAGTTTCTTTTTTCATGAGTGTAGATATCCGTGGGTCGAGGAGGAGAGCAATAGGATATTGTAGTTAATTGCCCAGCATACAATGTCACTGTCTCTGCAATAGAATCAGAGTGGTTCAACATATGCCCTGTACTAAAATAGCTGAGGACTGTGCTTTGCCTCAGGTCGTAGGAAGCTGGATTTCCACAGGTAGAACTTTTGGTTCTATCTGTTCTTTCTCCAAGTGTATGTCGTGATACCAATGAATATTAAAGCAGGCAAATAAACCAGTTTTACTGGACTGCTTGTTTGTAAAGCAGACTCCCATCAAAAACAATTTCTCTATGGACGCAAAAAGATCAAAATATAAGATTATATTGGTAAAGTTTGGCTGTGTTTTCTTCACTTGTTTTTCTAGAAAAGTGCAACAGTTTTGTGTATAGGAATATAAGAGAGTGGGGATGATGATAATGACTGTTAATGGAATCACTGACAGTCTTCAGAGAGAAATAAGGGAGTGTCACTGGTTTGGTATATACTGCTGCCTTGGCTCGTTGGCAAGGGAGGATTATCACTCAGATACTGCTTCAGTGTTTTGCTTGTCAGTGTGTGGAGTAGGCTGAACGGTAATTTGGAAAAAAACCCTCAAAGTAATTGTTTCTTGGATTAACTTAAGTTTGAGGGATCTTTTGAATAAGAACTGAAGGAAACAGTTATTCTGGTTAGTAAAATGCAGCTCTCGAAGTTGCAAACTTCGTTTTCTCTTTCCTTATTCAACAGGGCTGGAAGATTTTTGTTTCTGGTGTTGAATTACTCTAAGTGATGGAAGCTAGTTTCTTTTAGATAAACATTAGAAAAGTTAGTCAGATAAGCATTTGTTATTTGCCAAGCATGATTTATATAAGGAGGTTTGAGAGTTTTTTAAGCGTGTGATGCCTTGTTCCCCTTAAATACCCATGAAGTTGCAAATGAGAATATTGATTGTGATATTGATCAGTTCAGTGATGGTGATGAGACATCACTGTATTAATTATAAGGTCCTAAACTTGCTGAATAACTGCTCATTCCTCTCTCTCCTTTTACTTCTCTCATAGTTATATGATATAGATGACTAAAAATATATTGCATTTTGTGGTCTTCTTGTCCAGCTGTAATCATAGCACTATGGACACATGAGAAATTGTGAATCCTCATCAAGTAGCCATTTCAGTGAGGAGTTTTTTTGGTTTTCTTTTCCCTTATCCCCCATCAATTTCAAATGCACTTTTCTTCGTAGTCAATGAAAAGCAAGGAAACAGAGAGCAAGAAGAAACTAGTCATGCTTCCCTGTTTCTCTGCAATTTTTTCAATTATTATTGTTATTATTGTATGTATTGCATTAAAATGACTAGTCCTTATGTGTTTGTAATGACAACTCTGGTAAAGAGGCCATTGTTTCCAAAGATGTGTGAATGTGACACTTGAGTCATAGCTTTGTGTTGAACATGGTGGTGATGGGTTGAGGGTTGGACTCTATGATCTTAGAGGTCTTTTCTGGCCTTAACAGTTCTATTATTCTATGGTTTAGCTGATAAAACTAACACCAAGAGAAGTGTTACATCAATATTACTTAGACCAATCCAGAAAACAACTTTCTCTTAATATAATTGCTGCTGGTATAACATCAGATACATTGGAGCCATTGTCAGGATAGAAACATCACTCTAACAGACAGCAACAGTATCCAAAATGGTTTTTGTGTCCCTACCCTAAGGCTTTCTTTACCCACAAGCATAACCATAAATTTAGACCTCTGTATCCCATCCAGGAAGATGTAGAAGCTGTATTCTTACAGCTACCTTTGCAAAGCTTAACTAAATTCACATTAACAGCTTTGCTAGCATAGTTGTTTTACACAATAGCCATATTCTATGTACAATTTTAAGTGTCAAGAACTTACACAGGGTTGTGTGGGTCAGTAGAGTCATTGGAATTTAGCAGTATTTTCCCACTTGTATAAGCTGAATTCCTTGTCTTCCTTTCTGTGTTTCTGGGAGGCTTTGCCCCACTGGATGTGCTTATGCCAAGTCATGTCCCTGTGCATGTCATGGGATAGTTTAATAGCCTGGCATTCAGAAGAAAAGGGGGAAAAAAGCTTCTATCTCACAAAAATGGAGTAAGTGGCTGAATTACAAATGGGAACCCTCAGAAGGGAAGAAAGGCATCTTCTGAAACAATCTCATCTAGAAATACACTATGTTCTGAATGTCACTTTCATTTTGGCTGTTTCAATGGCTTCCATACTTGAAAAAAATTCAGAATTCATATCAGGTCAGAGGATTGTTTCTCACTGTTTACTTTTAAGCTCACTTGTCCCAGTATGTCCAGCTGAATCATTCAAATTTGTGTTGAATTTGGACACTACTGGACAAGTGACAGCAAGTTTATGAGTCTAAGGGAGACTGGTGCTAGCAAAACATAGGCAGTTTGAGCAGCTCACTGTACCTTAAGGTCACATTATTTATTGATTTTATTTTAAAAGTTGTTCCATAGAAATAACCTTAAAAAGTACACAGCAGATTTTTTTAGGGCTTGAATAGACGTCAGCATGATACAAATGAAATGATACAACAGTGGTGGGTCATCACGCTGGAAAGTTATCAGTATCAACAAACCTTTTTAAAGAAACTTAAATCCTTCACCCTTTGAAAACCAAACAGTGGATGAATTACTGCTTTTACTCCTGCTTAGGAGAAAGAGTACCATCACACAGTGAAAAGCAGCTGAATAGATGGAAAGCTAAAATTAGTTTAATTTGCTACTGTTAGACCAAGTGCTCGAACTTTTATAATTTCTTTCCACTTTTTTTAAGTTGTAGGTGCGCAGTGAAAAATATAGAGACACTGGGCATAGATGTTAGATTCCAGAGGCACTGAGTTCTCTGATGGACAGTTGCTGGTGAATTTTTTTGCAGCTTGCCACTTCCAACCTTTGGTCCACATCCTTTGTTGAAGTTACCTTCTGAGTGGTAAAGCTGATGGAAGTGGGCTCTTACCTCTACTTTGGCTGCTTTTTCTTGTGGCTCAGTAAAGCCACAGCTTTGAACCGGGGCTTTGAACTGGAGTGGCTGAAGCACGGAATGATCCTTTTCAACAGCTCTGACAGGTGTAGTAGTTTCAAGCAAAGGGGTGAAAATTAAGAAGCTGGAGAAGTACTAGTTTTTGAATCCTTCTGGTTGTGGGCTTCAGGGTTAAGTGTGAAGGCTTCTGACTGTCACAAACTATAAAATTAATAAATTCTTTGATTTGGAGTTGACAGCTGTGGGGTAGGCTAGAGGGCATGACCATCTCCCCCAGTCATGGATTTAGGTTGATAGGAAAAACATAGCCACTGAAAGAGGGCCAGTAACTAAAAGAAGGCTCCTTGAGCTGCATTCTTGATATTCAGGTCAAGGAATCCATACAGTGGAGTTGTGCCCTCTTAGATTTGAAGTGGTGATGGATTAATAACGAGATTAAATTCCCCCTCATGCCAGTTCAGAGAGAAGTAATCTGAACCAGGACTTTCACCAATCTTCCTGCACCTACTACAATACTTGTTTGCAAATTATTACATATCAATTGGTCTAAGTGTTGATATGACACTGATATGCCTTACTATAAATTATTTTGTGGCTATCCAGTGATCTCTTACTGTGAATTGTGAAATGTCTTGGTTTGGGCCTGGTGGGGAACAGGATTTACTTGTTTTTCTTGGGTTTCTTTGGTTTGGTTTTTTTTGTAATTTTCTTGTATTGGGAAGGGAAAAAAAAAAAAAGGAATACCAAATAAATATTTCCTGCTTACCAGCTAAAAAAGTACAGAGCTGTCCATGGTATTGCTGTCCAAACTGTAACCAGGCATTGATAGTTGCATTAGTAGTCTTAGAACTGAGGAAAATTCTCATTTGAATCTGTTCTTAGTAAGCTGCATACATTATGCATTCAAATATATGTATATACATGAACATATAATTGAGATGGATGTACAGGTGGTATACTTTGAGAAAAAGCCAGAAAAAGAGATTAAGGTTAAATGTGTATTTAAAAGCAAATGCTTGCCTTTCTTACATTCAAATTCAGATGTTTTGAGAAGTTAAATAGGATTCAGTTGTTTGAGGATTACTTTGTATATGACTTGGATTTAAATCAGAGGGCATTTCAGATCAGCTACTCTGTTCAAAGCAGCTGCTGTTAAAGGATTTATACATGATATTGCTTCCAGGGTATCAGTATAGCAAGTCTTCTTCTAGCTGAATTTGAAGTGGAATGCAGATTTTATATTGTCCTTGCCTAATGTGTCTTTTTTGAGCAATCTTGATCTGCTGTTTAAGAGTATTAACTGGTTCAAAATTATTGGCATTGTTTAGAGGATTTTAAATAAAGTAAAACTATGTGAAACCATGCTTTCCATTTAACTGTACAAGTGTAAAAATAAACTCTCTGGAGTGAAAGAAGTACTTAGAATCATGCATTCAGTGATTCACATCCTAAAGAAACGTATGGATGATACTTCAGTGAGGGTAATGTGATAGTCTTGGATTATTGTTATGTAGCATTTTCCCCACAGGATGAAAAGAACATGGAGTATTTATGAAGGGGGGGGAAAAAAAAAAAGATAAGATTTTGGTAAGCTTTTTAAGCAAAATCAAAAGAAACTGAAATATGCCTACAGTATTTCACCCACAAACAGATGGCCAAACATAGCAAATCAATAGTATGTAAATAACAGTGTTAAGAAGATCTGTTGCAATGCATGAAAAATGACTGGTTTCTTGGCTGCTGCCTTCACACAGACTAAACCTTCACAGAGAAGAGTAGGATACATGTTTGGTTTTGGGTTTTTTTCCACAGAGGCAGATGTAGTGGCTCAAAGTTGCCATCTTCATTTAAAAGTCCAATTTTTTTTTTTTTAAGGTGCAACCCAGAATCAACAGATGCCCTTTAGAACTTTTAAAGGTGGTACTAAGAAATACAGAGTGCTGGAAGGGTGTGAAGACAGAGGCAGCAAGAGGAAATGCTGTTCTGTCTTCATGAGGCCAGTGAGTCCCCTGCACCTACACAGGTCTATAACAGAGGACTTGTGCTGGAAAGTCTTGAAAATTTGAAAATTTGAGCAGAGTTGTTACACGAGGCAGACTGTGAAATAGTGAACTGCTGGTTCTGTGGCACACAGTCATCGGAGCACTGGGACAAAAGTGTGTTTTCCTGTTTAAGTTGACAAGAACAGCAAGGTCCAGATTGCATCTTATTGTGCCACTCCTGGAAGTACAATTTATTCACTATTTTCAAGACCTACAGTCTTTTTTCAGGTGTGTTGCAAATAACAGTCTCTAGTATTTTAGGGCCTATTTTACTGCTAAATTATGCTAAGGGTGTTTGCTCATTCAAACTACAATAATAGGGGATTTAATTTTAATTTTTACTAAGGACTGTGCAAGTGACTTTAACTTGTGACCTCAGGCAATTGATTTAAAATCTCCCTCTGACAATGGCTTCTCTTCTGTGGAATGTGAACGATGATGTTTTATTTTCCTGCTCTGGTAAAGCTTTTTGAGTTCCTTGGATTAGGAACTTTTTCCTGGCCTGTCATCATCCTGGTTCTGTCATCATCATCACCATCATGGCTGGGCTTCCCGAATGAAGATTTGAGAAGGGCTCTACCCACTCTTGCTACAAGCGCTGATGGCTGAAAAGGCCAATGCGAGACAGACAGGTCCGGTTGCAGAAGGCACAGCAGAAAGACTCCCTGGGTGAGATCGACAAGAC